>JASDDO010000028.1:124935429-125297929 GCA_030015575.1 Agapanthus africanus
GGACTCTCGGGTCTGTGATATTGACATTACGATTCGGACTGCTTGTCACAGACATTAAATTTCATGTCATTGACGCCAAGACATGCTATAACGCTTTGCTCGGCCGGCCTTGGTTACACGAGTACAACATCATCCCTTCTACACAACATCAGTTTATGAAATACTTTAAGGATGGTCTCGAGTATACCGTAACAGGAGAGTTGAACCCGTTCTCCGTAAACAAAGTCCGCAAGTATGAAGATGCAAAATATTTCTTGCCAGATTTCGAGGACACGGAGAGATGTTGCAAACCGGAGAACAAAGCTATCACCACCATTCCGGTCTTTGGGAGTGATACTGAAGAAGAGGAAGAGATAGTTTGTTCAGGTCCACCCCAGTACAACAAGCCGGGACCGTCCGCTCTTATGTTGATCTTTGGCAACGACTCAGAAGATGAGGTCCATGCTATATTCTCCGCACAGCCATCAATACAAATATTTGCTGATAAAGAGAAAAGTTTGCAAATTGCCATAGTTCCGCCTAAACATCATAAAGAACTAGACGTGCTTGATACCTACAGTGTGGAAGAGCTGCAGACGTTCTATGTCCCTCCCAGACGAGAAGGAGAACATGCAATCCTATTCTACTGATCCATAGAAACAAGAGTGGAGAAAAGGCTACAGCCCTCCCAGAAGTTCTATGTCCCTCCCAGAAGTTTGGCATGGCGCGGATTCTATACTTGACAGGCTACAGCCCATCCGTCTGCCTAGATATTACACAGAAGGCTTGAAAAGGCTATTGAAGCGCCAAGGGATACCCTTCAAACAGACCGCTCGAAGAGCTAAGTTCTATGACAGGATCTGGAATGTTCCCGGAACTCAGCGCAAGTTGCCTAACGGGAGAATGGAAGCGATCGGGCTTGGATATGTTCGGTCTAAGAAACGGGAGCTACTCCGCGACTGCTATGTCGTACATGACTTTGATGAAGAAGGAGATGCTCAATGGGAGAATGCTAACCCTGAACCAGAAAGAGCCCCCGACGTGAAAATGCCCAGTTCGTCGTTTGAGGAACAAATGGACAAGCTTATAAGGGAAGCGGGTCAAAAGGTTCGAGACGACCATAATCGCGAAATGGCCATCTACGAGAAAGCCAGGACGCAACGCCTTCTTCAACAGGCTGCGAAAGATGAAAATTCCCCTCCCTGTCAACCTATTGTACAAAAGGCCCGACGCAGAGGCAGAAATAAATCAAAGAACGGAAAAGGCATTCAAGCGCGACAAGGCGGGATCAAGAAGCCATGCGATCAAGAACAGAGCAACCAAGATTCATCCCTTGCAAAGAAGATGGGTCGAGCATACTCTTTTCCTCAAGACAAGACAAAGAAGATACTTGATCTTGCCATAAGACATCAAATGCTTACACTTCCGGAGTCCAAGCACCCCGAGCAAGCAGGCGAAGTCTCTCACCTGGACTATTGCTCTTATCACCGAGTGATAGGGCATCCTCTCGAAGACTGCTTCACCTTCAAGAACTGGGTCGAAAACCAATATCAGCTCGGCAAGTTCGCTCTATCCGACAGTTGGAGGATAGCTCCGCCGCAAAAGCATGAACCCAAATCCACGAGAGTAGAACCAGATCAACATCGGTCGTGGAAGCGAGCTCGTACTTGTCATATGATAACACTATCAAAAGAAGAGCCCGGGAATATGAATGACCTCCCCTGATACTTCGAAAACAATGATGACGAGGTGATCTCAGAGTTTCCACCGGCACCAAAAGAGCTGGAAGATGGAATACACACCACTGCAGATAACCTCAAGAAAATTGATTTGGGGACGGCAAGTGACCCGCGACCTACATTCATCAGTGAGCTGCTATCTGAAGAAAGGGTGGCTGTGCTAAAAGATGTGCTTATGTAGCATAGAGATTACTTCGCATGGAACTATTCCGAAATGCTAGGATTAGATCCAGAGATTGCGGTCCACAAATTGGCGATATCCCCGGACGTCAAGCCAATCAAACAAGCACCGAGAAGAATGCGGCTCGAGCTTGAGATGAGCATCAACGCTGAGGTCAAGAAGCTAATCGACTTTGGCTCCATCCAAGAAGTACAGTATCCTGACTGGATCGCCAACATCGTCCCGGTGATGAAGAAAAATGGGACGGTGCGCATCTGCATAGACTTTCGGGATCTCAATAAAGTCTGCCCGAAGGATGACTTCCCGGTACCGGTCACCGAGCTGATGATAGATAACACGTCCACTCATGAAGTTTTCTCCTTTATGGACGGCTCATCAGGATATAATCAGATAAAGATGCATCCCAAAGACCAGAAGCACACCGCTTTCCGGACCCCTTTGGGTATATTCTGTTACAAGGTGATGCCCTTCGGTCTAAAGAACGCCGGTGCCACCTATCAGAGGGCCATGACAAGGATCTTCGATGACCTCATACATGAAATCGTTGAATGCTATATCGACGGCCTCGTGGTTAAAAGCAAATCATACGAGGAACATCTCGAGCATCTGAAGATCGTATTTCAACGCCTTCGGCAATACAACTTGAAGATGAACCCTCTCAAATGCGCATTCGGAGTGTCCTCAGGTAAATTCTTAGGATTCATCGTCAGACACCGAGGTATCGAGATAGATCCGTCAAAGATTAAAGCAATTATGGAGATGCCCCCGCCAAGGACTCTCAAGCAATTGCGGTCTCTCCAAGGGAAGCTCGTATATATACGGCGATTTATAGCCAATCTTTCAGGCAAGTGCCGCCCTTATAGTCACTTGATGAAGAAAGGGACCCCTTTCGTCTGGGATCGCAAATGCCAAAGCGCGCTGGACGAAATCAAGCAATACCTGCATAATCCGTCAGTACTGGCCGCTCCGGTCAAGGGAAAACCTCTCATTCTGTATACAACCGCCCTTGAAAGTTCCTTAGGCGCATTATGGGCACAAGAAAATGACCAAGGGAAGGAGAGAGCGCTCTACTATTTGAGTCGAGTTTTGCTGGGGGCAGAAAGCAATTATTCTCCCATCGAAAAACACTGCCTAGCATTAATCTTTGCGATAACGAAGCTCAGGCACTATGCATTGGCGCATGATGTCCGTCTCATATCGAAGGTGGATCCTCTCAAATATTTGATGTCAAAGGCCATATTGACGGGGCGACTCGCTAAATGAGCCTTGCTCTTGATGGAGTTCTCAATAACTTATCATCCTCTTAAGGCAGTGAAAGGCCAGGCCATCGCCGATTTCCTCGCCGAACATCCGATACCGGCCGATTCTCCCTTGAATTGCGAACTGCCAGACGAACATGCGTTTGATACGATCGACTGTGGTGATACCCGATGGGAACTCTATTTTGATGGAGCGTCTTCCATGAAGAAGCGCAAACAAAGTACCCCTATTATCAAATCCGGGGTAGGCCTTATCTTCGTAACTCCACAAGGAGTGATAATCGGCCCCATCGAACCAGCATCGTCCAGAGGATATTGATTCATTTTGGCGACGACTGACTACTTCTCCAAATGGGCAGAAGCAGTACCGCTGAGGAAAGTGAAGACGGAGAATATCCTCCATTTCTTCAAGACACACGTCATTTATCGGTTTGGAACTCCGAGACGGATTATCTCCGATAACGGGCCAGCCTACAGAAGCTACAAGATCAGCCGCTTCGCACAACAGCACAACATAGACTGGAGATACTCCTCAGTTTATAATCCCCGAGCCAACGGTCTAGCAGAAGCTTTTAACAAGACCCTGACAAAGATCGTAAAGAAGACGGTGTCCCGAAATAAGAAGGACTGGCATGAGAGACTGCAAGAAGCTCTCTGGGCGTATCGAACTACGTTCAAGACGGCCACGAACACAACGCCGTACGCGTTGGTATTCGGTACAGAAGCGGTACTCCCCCTCGAGATAGAGTTACCCTTTCAATGAGTGGCAGTCCATTATGAGCTAACGAACAAAGAGAATGCTCACCTTTGCCTCGAGGAGCTCGATGCCCTTGATGAAACCCGGCTCCTGGCGCAGCAAAATCTAGAAGCTTATAAAGTAAAGATGACGCGCTCCTATGAGAGATTGACTAGGCCGAGAGCATTCCGCCAAGGCGAACTCGTGCTAGTGGTCAAAAGACCTATGATCCCCAATCACGCTAAGCTGGGACAATTCGAGCCGAACTATGAAGGCCCATATATCATAGACAAGGTCTACCAGGGTGAAGCCTATCTAATCATGGACATGCATGGTGAAAGACCTTTCAGGCCAATAAACGGTCGCTTCCTGAAGAAGTACTACGCTTGACGAGTCGCGGCCTAGGTTAATGATAGATGACAACGACTATCTCCGCTCGCTCTCTTCCTAAGCCCAAACTCTATAAGTAGTAACTGGCTTACTTTACAACGGACCGAAACGTTCTTAAACTAACAGCGGACCGAAACGTCCTTAAACTAACAGCGGACCGAAACGTCCTTAAAGTAACGACGGACCGAAACATCCTTAAAACTAACGATGGACCACTATGTCCTAAAGCTGATTGTTGACAAACTACGGTGAATTGCAGCGTCCCAAAGCTGGTACAAAAAAACGGTATGTCCATAAGAAAAATGGGCACGGATGAAAACCCGAAAGGGCTACGGAGTAAAAACAGCAGGGCTACCGGCGAGTCTTGTGAAAACCCGAAAGGGCGCAACCTCGTTAGAAAAAAATAATAATAAAAAAACGGTATGTCCATAAGCAAAATGGGCACGGATGAAAACCCGAAATGGCTCCGTGAGTAAAAACAGCAGGGCTACCGGCGGGTGTTTGTGAAAACCCGAAAGAGCGCAACCTCGTTAAAAGACACTTACAAGGTCCTCTCGACCTTGTTAGGAGAAATCACCCGCGTGAGATCCTTACGACTCATAAGGGAGCAACACACTTAGGGATCCCCACGATTCCTAAGGAGAAATTACACTTGCGAGATCCTCACGACTCGTAAGGAGAATCCTCTTATGAGACCCTTACGGCTCACAAGATTTGAAAGTCTTAAGCTACAGAGACCTGAACCTGTTCTTAAGCAACCCTCACAACCTCCGATACTGCCCTACAAGCGGCTTAATGCTGACCCTTGTATACAATCCACGGGCGTGAATAAACATTTCCCTAACAAAGTCCCATCCGTGACTAGGGATATGCCCATATGGTGAACAACCCTTGTAAGTCTTCTCGACTTATAAGGAGACAACCCTCTTGTAAGATCCTTACGACTTACAGGAGAACATGCACTTAGGAATCCTCACGATTCCTAAGGAGAAAACACACCTGCGAGATCCTCACGACTTGTAGGGAGAAATACCTTTGTGAGACCCTTACGGCTCATGAAGTCAAAAGCCTTAGTCGACAGAATCCTAACCCTGTTTACTAAGCCACCTTTGTTCGATATCGGCAGAGGCAAATGATGATTCACTCCTGGCAATATTCCAGTTGTAGCGGTGCTGATGCCCAAATCGGTGTCTAATCCCAAGCTTGCAAGCGAAAAGCCTGCAAGCCACACATGCATACGAAATAGCCGAAATGATGGGACAACTTGCAAACAAAATCAGCAAGTAAAAAAATGTATGCATGCAAAATAGCCGAAATGATTGGGCAACTCGCAATAAAAAACAGCGGGTAAAAATAAAATAAATAGCCGAAATGATTGGGCACCGCGAAAAATAGCCGAAATGAAGGGGCAATCGCGACCTTCGCGATATAAAAGCTGAAATGATAGAGTATCATGGAAAGAAATAAAAAATGAATGAATGAAATTTATGGCCTACAGGTGATATTACATCAATCCCTGTATACAATCCAGGGGCGCAAACAAAGAAGGAATCACACTCCTCCTCCCCAGGTTTCATCAGAAGAAGAAGCCAAATCTCGATGAGTCACAGATAGCCTGGAGATCATCTCAACATTCGTCTCATTACAACAGACACAACATCAAGCAAAGCGGAACAGCGGCAACTCCCAGTTCCATGACTCGGCGGTGTACAGATGACCGAGAGTCAAATTCCGACTCCGTGAAATGCGGATAAAGTCAACCCTTCCTGGCTACGTGGAACGCGGATTATGTCACTTCTGACCCCGTGGAAAACGTCCAGAGCGGATCCTGGTCCTCGCAGAACATGGCAGTGAACCCGTGTAAAGCATCCAGAGCGGAGCCTAGTCCTCGCCGAACATGGCAGTGAACCCGTGGGAAGCATCTAGAGCAAAATTCCTGGTCACGTGGAACGCGGATAACGTCACTTCTGACCCCGTGTGAAACGTCCAGAGCGGATCCTGGTCCTCGCAGAGCACGGCAGTGAACCCGTGTGAAGCATCTAGAGCGAAGCCTAGTCCTCGCCGAATACGGCAGTGAACCCGTGGGAAGCATCTAGAGCAAAATTCCTGGTTACGTGGAACGCGGATAATGTCACTTCTGCCCCGTGGAAAACGTCCAGAGCGGATCCTGGTCCTCGCAGAGCACAGCAGTGAACCCGTGTGAAGCATCCAGAGCAGAGCCTAGTCCTCGCCGAACACGGCAATGAACCCGTGGGAAGCATCTAGAGCAAAATTCCTGGTCACATGGAACGCGGATAACGTCACTTCTGACCCTGTGGGAAACGTCTAGAGCGGATCCTGGTCCTCGCAGAGCACGGCAGTGAACCCGTGTGAAGCATCCAGAGTGGAGCCTAGTTCTCGCCGAACACGGCAGTGAACCCGTGGGAAGTATCTAGAGCAAAATTCCTGGTAACGTGGAATGTAGATAACGTCACTTCTGACCCCATGGGAAACATCCAGAGCGGATCCTGGTCCTCGCAGAGCACGGCAGTGAACCCGTGTGAAGCATCCAGAGCGGAGCCTAGTCCTCGCCAAACACGGCAGTGAACCCGTGGGAAGCATCTAGAGCAAAATTCCTGGTCACGTGGAACGCGGATAACGTCACTTCTGACCAGTAGGAAATGTCCAGAGCGGATCCTGGTCCTCGCAGAGCACGGCAGTGAACCCGTGTGAAGCATCCAGAGTGGAGCCTAGTCCTCGCCGAACACGGCAGTGAACCCGTGGGAAGCATCTAGAGCAAAATTCCTGGTCACGTGGAACGTGGATAACGTCACTTCTGACCCCGTGGAAAACGTCCAGAGTGGAGCCTGGTCCTCGCAGAGCACGACAGTGAACCGTGGGAAGCATCCAGAGCAAACAACGGACTGTGGGCTCCCTAAACCCACGGACTATGATGTCCTTAACCTTGACCATGATGTCTTAAAACTAACAACATTGGACTGTGAGGTCCTTAAACTCACGGACTATGATGTCCTTAACCTTGACCGTGATGTCTTAAAACTAACAATATTGGACTGTGAAGTCCTTAAACTCACGGACTATGATGTCCTTAACCTTGACCGTGATGTCTTAAAACTAACAACATTGGACTGTGAGGTCCTTAAACTCACAGACTATGATGTCCTTAACCATGACCGTGATGTCTTAAAACTAACAACATTGGACTGTGAGGTCCTTAAACTCATGGACTATGATGTCCTTAACCTCGACCGTGATGTCTAAAAACTAACAACGGACTGTGGAGTCCTTAAAACCACGGACTATGATGTCCTTAACCTCGACCGTGATGTCTTAAAACTAACAATGGACCGTAATGTTATTAAAATAATTTTACCTTGGTTCAAGGGTATATCTCTTCATTCCTTTGATATTTGTCGTTGTAATTCCTCAACGTCTTCAAAGAGGTGACGGGTCCCAACATCCACACATTTCACGGACCATGGAGTCCTTAAATCCACGGACTATGATGTCCTTAACCTCGACAGTGATGTCTTAAAACTAACATCGGACTGTGGAGTCCTTAAATCCACAGACTATGATGTTCTGAATCTCGACCGCGATGTCTTTAAACTACGGTACCCTGGAAAACGTTCAGAGCGGAGCCTGGTCCTCGCCAATACGGCAGTAAACCCGTGGGAAGCATCCAGAGCAACCCTTAACTCCGGGAAATGCGGATGAGGACAGCTTTACCCATCACTTGCGAGTCCTCACGACTCGTACGGAAGAAAATCCTCTTGTGAGATCCTTACGACTTTCAAGAGAAAACGCACTTAGGAATTCTCACGATTCTTAAGGAGAAATTACACCTACGGGATCCTCTCGACTGGTAGGGAGAAAATTCTTTATGAGACCCTCACGGCTCATGAAGTTGAAAAGTCTTAGGTGACAGATCTTAACCCTGTTTTCTAAGCCAGCATCACTCTACAAAGAATCAAGACTGACAGTTATATACTTGCTAAAATCATATGGCAACAACACAGCAAAGAGACAAGGCAACCGGGAGCTCCTCTGAAGGAGTAGCAGCGGGAGTAATGGCGCTTGAGCCTCCTCCCGCAGTCAGGACAGCACTACGCTCCCTTGCCGCACGTCTCAGGCGCTTCCTTTCCTCCCGGGCCGCCATGACAGACCTTTTAGAAGCCTCCCTCAGCAAGGCGTCGTCGTCCGCATTCAGGGTTACTTCCAGAGCCGTCAAGGCTTCCATCATCGGTTTTTTAAGTAAGACCTCTGGCGGCGATACTGAAGAGGCCGGGACTTCGGTGGCCGGCCGGGGAAGAGTCTCCGCATCACCTTGCGGAACCAGCATTATGGTCCCTGCAGTGAGATAAAGAAAGGGTTAGATTGTCCATAAAAAGGAGAATGAATACTCAATGAGCCGAGATATACCAATGCCCAATAGAGCACGATTCCTCTCTTCCTCCTCGAAAGTCTTGAGGGAAGCCGCCAGAGCCTCCTCAGTAGTGAAGCCTGTTACAAAAGGAAGAGTGTCAGTCAAGACGTGATAATAAAGATATAACACAATAACAGAAGTGCGACTAATGTTTACTTGATTGCATGAGGGCAGCTATTTTCGCCTGGTGGCTCGCAAGTTGCGCAGAAGCAGCAATAGCGGCATCGAGGTCAGTGTCTTCTGGCGCTATCAAGAAACCCTCATTGGTTCCATATTCACTTAAGCCTTCGGTAAGAGGAGCCTGAGGCTCCAGGCCGAGTACAGCATCAAGGGAAAGGACCGACTTCTTCTTCTTTTTCGGTGCGCGAGCTCCGGTCACAGCCAGAACCAACTTGCGCTTTGTGGGTGCTTTGGGACGGCGAGTCCCGATATCCGAGCCCACACCAGATTTGGGGGAAACTACGTTTACCGTCTCCACGGGAGCACGGGGTACCGAAGGCACATTCATCGTCTCTGCAGGAGCATGAGGCAATCCACGCGTGGGGCTTAGAGCACGTGGAAGCTCGACTGCAGCAACCTCTCTTAGCATAGAGGGTACAGGGAGCCCTCGCTTCAAAGGGACTTTGCGATCACCGGCAGGAGGTGCACTTTTGCGATCAAGCAGCAAACGCCTTTCTTCCTTAATAACGGCGCCCGTCGATGCTGGTACCGTGCCGTATATGTATTAAGGATCCGTGGGATACAACTCGGCTCACTGATAAAAAAATGAGAGCCCGTGTTCAGACGCATTAAGTGATGCAGCGTGCTCCGCATCCCCTCTTTAGTGGCAGTAGGTTCCAGCAAGAAAGCCTCCAACGGCACTCCTTGATTATAGCTCAATTGTTGGGAAAAACGATGCGGGTTATATCTCATGAAGAGACCCGCATCATTTTTCCTAAACACCAGGAAGCCCGGTCTGATAGAATACAAATGGAGGGTCTCCCGAGCTGTCAGAACTGAGGCTCCATTTTTGAAAATATCCTGCAATGACCGCATTGTTGTGGTAGACGCCTTTTCGATGGTTAACACCTTGTCGGTGAAGGTCATCCCGTCTCCAACTGTACGGGGACGACGGAGCAAACCTCTGGCATCCCGTGACGACGGATTTACAATTGAGGCGCCGACCAATCTCATAATCCGAGGGAAGCTGCACCTGTCATAGAACGAAGGCCTTTTGTGGATACCAAAAACGCCAAGTGCATGTAGCTCGAGCCATGACATGAAGTAATGCATCGAGAAGATCATATGCGGTACTCCAGGTTCAGTAGCATCCGCCGCTTGACTAAGGCCGTGATACAGATGGGCTAAGCCAGCGACCCCGACAGCCACTTTTACCCCAATAGTCATCCGATGAGCTGGGTAAAAGACAGATGGCCTCATACGGCGAAGGTGCATCGGGAGCGCGAACCAGCTCAACCATAGCCCAAAAATCCCAAAAAGAATGCTTCCTCATCCATCCCAGGGACTGCAATCTCCGCAAAAGAAACAACCGGGGAGTTAAGAAGGAAGAAACTCTTCTGATCTACCTCCGTCGCTGGCAGGTTGTCCAAACCTAAGCCGAAAGGGTCATCAAGCGTAGCGAATTTAGCGGCTTCCGTCGAGAAAACTTTCGGGTGAAGGAAGCAAGCGATGAAATCCTCAAAACTAACCCCGTGACTCCCAGATTCGAGAAAAAGGCGCTCATAGATATTCAACACTTTGATCAGACTGGGAAACTGATGTTGAACAGCATTCGCCGGGGTAAGGCCCATTATCACTAGCTTGGCACCGAAGACATATTCGTCCGTGGGAAGCAGCTCCTCGTAATGCTCCTCTATGACTGGTAAGCCGAAAACTTCTGTAAACTCCTCTAAAGAGATTAACACTTCCCGATCCAGTGCGAGGAAGGTGTGAGTAGGGATATTCCACTGCTCCAAAAAACCCTTAACCCACCAAGTGGGAAACGTAGGGTATTGGAAGAGAGAAGCATAAACAGCGGTATACAAGCCAAGCCTCATCAACTGCGACTTCTTCGCTGACAAAATGTAGCGGGTCCATTGGAGATAGCCAATCGGATGACGGGAAATCAGACCTATATTATATGGTTGCCCCCACGGTCGCGCTTCGCCTTGACAAATACGGCGTCCTAAGGTATCTAAAACCATGGGAGGCTGAACGGGAATTGAAGCTATAGCGGGATGAAGAAGGCCTTCTGAAGTCCAATCGACCATCTCCACGGCATACTTCACCGGGGGTAAGTTAGCGTAATGGATCGCCGTGATAGGCTCCGAAGACACCGCGCATGAAAAGCTTTGTCGACGCCTGATAATCTGATTGTACCATGATCCCGAAGGAAGATTCTTATGTTCTGGATCATGGTCTCTGATCAAAGTTAGGACCTCCCGGTCTACGGGTGCTCCAAGGAATCCTCCCTCTGAGCGAACGAATGGGAATGAAGCATCGAATGACATATGGCCTGCAAAAAAGGGAGGACGGAAATCAACTGTCAGTACTGTAATTTTTAATTTCTGACACTTGGTACTTTAAAATTTGTACCACACTGCAATGCAGTCGAAAGGGGACCAAAGGGGGACCCACAAAATCCAGATGACAATGCATCAATTACTAAAAATCAGCCTCATCATTGGATGAGACTGTCAATTAATGAGGAAATCCTCAAAGAATATTCTCATTGAATGAGAAATCCCTCGGGAGAAGGAGAAAATCTCCCTTTGAGAGCAAAGCTCTATAACAGAATGACACTTGTCGAACTCTGGTCATGAAGGGATAGAATTCCTTAAAGAGCCTAGCTCTGTAATCATGATGGAAAATCCATCAAAGATTATTAAAATTAATTCTTGAGAATTAAATCTCTGGGATCTGAAAGATCCATATAAAAAAACTCTTTAAAAGTTCTTCATCAAAAGATCAAAAGATCTACAGAACAGAGCTCTGATTCATGGGATAAGAAACCCCAAGGAAAGATTTGTTTAGATCTATGAGTTCATGAGAGCAAGGCTCTATTAATAAAACCCTAAAAGGGTTTTTCTTTATATTAAAGATCTATGAAGAGCAAGGCTCTGTTAATGGGTAAGAACCCTAATTTGTTAAAATTAAAATTTCTAAATTTTACCTAAGAGTTTTGACACTTGAAAGTTCTTAACAAAGGAGCTGCGCTCTGAATGAAAATTTTCAAGAAGAAGATGATAATCATCTAAAGAATCAGAGATCCTATTTATAGGCACTGAGCTGCCTCTTCAACTTCTGAGTTGATCCAAGGGCTCAGATGTTGCCACCGCTGCACTCACGTGTGCGCCTCGTAAGCGCAACGGTGGGGGGGCATTTATTTCCCCAATCAGAGCAAAGCTCTGTTTTGAATTTCAAAATTCAAAATTGAAGCAACGCTTCAGATCCTGCGCGCTGTATGCTGCGCGCCACGTGTCAAAAGCAGACATGCCAGCGCCAGAAGCGCTGAGCCCTAGGCGGCGCACCCCAATCAGAGCAAAGCTCTGTTTCCAAAATTCAAAAATTAAAAAGGTCGAAGCAACGCTTCAGATCCAGCGCTCTGCGCTGTGCGCCACGTGTCAAACACAGGTGCGCTAGTGCAGTTAAGCTGCGCTTCGCAATGCGTGCCACGTGTCGCTAGCGCAGTTGCGCTGTGCGCCACGTGTCAAGCACAGGTGCGCTAACGCAGTTGCGCTGTGCTCAGCGCTACGCGCCATGTTTCTACCATAGGTGCGCCGGCGCTGGAATTAAAACCCCCACCGTTAGATCAAAGAATCTAATAATAATAAATCATTAATTAACCAGAATTAAATTCTGTTAAGGAAAGATTTCTCGAAATCTTTCCAAACAACAAGATTGTGCTTTAAGCACCGCTGGATCAATGATCCAATGATAAATAATGAATTACCAAAACAGAACAAATTCTGCATAGAAAGATTTCTCAGTCTTATTGAAAAACAAGAAGACTATCTTCTGTCAAACAGAAGCCTTAGGATCAAAGATCCAATGGTGGGAAATATTCCCAAATCAATCAGAGAAAGATCTTTTCAACTGATTTAACAAATCACTTGGCCCTATATAAAGGACCTTAGACTTCAAGTCTAAAAGAGACAGAACAGCAAGAGAAAAACCCTCTGCCAAAAAAAAAGAGCGATCTCTTAGAAAAAAAGAAGAGTTTTCTTCACACTCAAGGTAAAAAAAAACTATATTCTTGAAAAACAGAGATGAAAACATCTCATAAAAGAAGAACCCTCTTCTAAAAAGATCACAGATCTGAAAAGACCAATCTTTGATAATAAGATCAAAAGATCTAATTATAAAAAAATATATATAAGAAGTATTTTACTTCGCCCACAGATCTTTGATCTATAAAGGCAGAGCCTTTTATCAAAACAAGAACTTTTGTTCTTGGATCTTGAGGCAAAGCCTCCTTAGAAGAACATAAAATTTGTTCTTTGATCTTAAAATTGATCAAATGCGCTTTGCGCCATTGGAAAGTGCTTTGCACTCATGAACTGCGCCCTTGCGCTTCTTGGACTAGCGCTCAACGCCATAACATGCCACATGTCGACCATGGACATGATCTGCGCTTTGAGCTCCTGAAAACAGCGCACTGCGCTCTTAGATTGGCGCTCAGCGCCAAGCGCGCCACGTGTCACTCACTGGCGCACCTATAAACTAGCACAGCGCGCTCATAAATATGAAGCGCAGTGCGCTAACAAACCAGCGCTTAGCGCTAAGCGACACGTGTCACCCTCATGTACGCTAGCGCAATGCGCTCTTTAATTAGCGCAAAGCGCATGACGCGCCATGTGGTGCGCTGTCAGAACATACTTTGTTCTGATAAATGCTATGCATTTAATTCCAGACAAAATGTCAGAGCCCAATGCTTTGCATTATTAAAAGGGCAGAGCCCAATTAAAGGCCTAATAGGCAGAATATAAATGAAAATGTTAAACATTTTTAACTGGACTTAGCCCAATTCTGGCCAAAAGTCCTCAATTTAAATTGAACTGAGCCCAACTGCTCTTCCAATCAATTTACACCCGGTTCGAGGGTACATCTCTTTACTCCTCTGATATCTGTCGTTGTAATCTTTCAGCGTCGTCAGAGAGGTGACGGGTCCCGACAACCACACATTACTACAGATTGTGGAGTCCTTAAATCCACGGACTATGATGTCCTTAACCTTGACCGCGACGTCTTAAAACTAACATCGGACTGTGAGGTCCTTAAACTCACGGACTATGATGTCCTTAACCTTGACCGCGACGTCTTAAAACTAACATCGGACTGTGAGGTCCTTAAACTCACGGACTATGATGTCCTTAACCTCGACCGTGACGTCTTAAAACTAACACCGGACTGTGAGGCCCTTAAACTCACGGATTATGATGTCCTTAACCTCGATCGCGATGTCTTAAAACTAACATTGGACCGTAACGTCCTTAAACTAATTATCGACCGCAATGTCATTAAACTAAACAATAAAGCCCAATTGCTCTCTTGTCGGATCTAAACGATCCCGTTAAATTGATCTTAGTCTAAAATAAGACTAACATGTCCTTAACAAACGTTTAAATTGATCTTAGCCTCAAATAAGGCTAACGTATCCTTAAACACAACCCCCCCAAACCCAAATCTAAGATAGATACGGATTTGGACTAATCCACGTCCTACAGGAGACAACACAAATTAGTCTCCGTATACAATCCCCGGGCAACCCAACACAAAACAAACACCCACGACACGAAGTGACCATATGGAGAAAGAGAAAGTTGTTACCGCGATGCGGTAGCGTAATTAACTGCAGAGGCTTGCGCCTGCAGGGAAGAGCGTCCCCACAATCAAAAACCCCTCAAGCGAGGGGGAATCTGATGAAGTCTGCTACATTGGCCGCATCCGTTTAAACCTTCAATACATGGTGCCATAAATCAACTTGGCATCTTCGGAGAGGTGGACATATAACACCAATTAGCATCTGCCCCCAGATTCAGGCAAGACATCCAGTCTTCCCGGCTTCCGGCGGTGAACATACCCTAGCCCCACTATTATGATCTGTATCTTAGTCCTAGTAGTCGAATACATATCCTAAGGGCTTTATCAACACGTGATCACAAAACAGTACTTGTTAACATGTTAAGATAAAGTGAAACCAGATAGCATACTATCATATCGAGCAAGAAAGTCCTCTCTATATATATCCAAGCATCCACTATAATATACATCATATGTACAACAATGTCTCTAGGGCATACATATAACTAACAATCTCCCACTTGCACTAAGGCCAGCTGTTGTAGTATCCCATACCCAACATCCCGAAGAGTCTCTTAAATTGTATCTGAGGAATGGCCTTTGTGAGTGGATCCGCAGTGTTGTCCTTCGTATCAACTCTCCTGACCTCGATCTCCCAGCGATCAACTATCTCCCGGATCAGGTGATACCGCCTCAGAATATGTCCGGACTTCTGATGGGACCTAGGTTCCTTGGCCAAAGCTACAGCTCCATTGTTATCACAATACAGAGGTATTGGATACTCAATAGACGGAACCACACCAAGTTCAGTGATGAACTTCTTTATCCAGACAGCCTCTTTGGCAGCATCGTTGGCAGCGATGTATTCAGCCTCCATCGTCGAGTCTGCCACGGTTTCCTGTTTGGAACTCTTCCAACACACCGCCCCTCTATTGAGGGTAAAGACAAATCCCGAGTGCGACTTAGAGTCGTCCTTATCACTCTGGAAGCTCGAATCGGTAAAAGACTCCATCTGGAGTTCTCCATTACCATGCACCAAGAACATCTCTTTTGTCCTTCTCAAGTACTTGAGAATGTTCTTCACAGCTGTCCAGTGATTCTCTCCAGGATCTGCTTGATACCTACTCACTACACTTAGTGAGTATGCTACATCGGGTCTGGTACATTGTATCGCATACATGATAGAGCCTACTGCCGAAGCATAGGGTATCCCTTGCATGCGAGCTCTTGTCAAATCAGTCTTGTGAGACATCTCTTTGGAGAGAGTGAGTCCAGAGATCGTGGGTAAATTCCCACGCTTGGATTCTTCCATACTAAACCTCTTTAGTATGGTGTCAATGTACCTGGATTGGGACAATCCCAGTATCCGTATAGATCTATCTCTATAGATTTTAATTCCCAAAATATAGGAGGCATCACCTAGATCTTTCATTGAGAATCTATGTGATAAGAAGAGCTTGACCGAGTGCAGCATAGGAATATCATTTCCTATCAAGAGTATGTCATCCACGTATAATATGAGGAAGACAACCTTACTCTCTGCCACCTTCTTGTATATACAAGGTTCATCTATGTTTTTGATGAAGTCAAACTCTTTGACTACCACATCAAAACAGATGTTCTAACTCCGCGATGCCTGCTTTAACCCGTAAATGGATTTAAGCAGCTTGCACACCTTTCCGCCGCTCCCACTGTCTACGAAGCCCTCTGGCTGAATCATGTACACACTCTTCCAAATCACCATTTAGAAAGACGGTCTTAACATCCATTTGCCAGATTTCGTAGTCATGGTATGCAGCAATGGCAGGTAAGATCCGGATGGACTTAAGCATAGCCACTGGAGAAAAGGTTTCGTCATAATCCACACCTGGTCATTGACGAAAACCCTTTGCAACATTGAAAGTCTCAACTTTTCCATCTACACCAAATTTCTTCTTAAAGATCCATTTGCTCCCAATGGGTTTTACCCCTTCAGGAGCAATTTCCAAAGTCCATACTTTGTTGGTGTACATAGATTCCATCTCAGATCGCATTGCATCCAGCCATTTCACAGAGTCACCACTCGTGATGGCCTGCTCGAAGCTAGTTGGGTCATCATCTTTCATGATACAATCCTCGCTCCCACCATCGATGAGAAAACCGTAGTATCTCTCAGGTGGATGAGGAACCCTATTAGATCGGCGGAGAGGCGGGGTTTCGTCAGGAACTACTGAATCCTCTGGTTCCATCAAATTTTCTGTCGTAGTTTGTGTCGCTGGAACCTCTTCCAGTTCTACCTCATTGCCACTAATTTGTTTCATAAAAAAACCCTTTTTTAGGAAAGTAGCATGTCGAGAAATAAAAACTTTTTGTTCCTCGGGGTGGTAGAAGATATACCCTTATGAATTTTTGGGATATCCTACAAACTTGCATAAGACAGACCTTGTCTCGAGTTTGTCCGGATTGTGCCTTTTGACATAGGCCGGACAACCCTATATCTTAACATACTTAAGAGATGGTCTCTTCCCTTTCCATATCTCATATGGAGTGGTAGGCACTGATTTGGTAGGAACCATATTCAATAGGTGTATGGCTGTCTCAAGCGCATACCCCCAAAAGGAAATAGGCAACTCAGCAGTGCTCATCATAGAGCGCATCATATCTAATAGGGTGCGATTCCTCCGCTCCGATACATCGTTGTGCTCTGGTGTATAAGGAGGAGTAAGCTGAGAGAAAATCCCATTCTCTTTTAGATAATCCAAGAACTCATTGCTCAAGTATTCTTCTCCTCGATCAGATCGAAGGATCTTAATACTTTTACCCGTTTGGTTCTTAACTTCGTGTTTATATTCTTTGAATTTCTCAAAAGCTTCAGACTTGTGTTTCAACAGGAACACATGTCCGTATCTTGAGAGATCGTCAGTGAATGTAATGAAGTATTAGAAACCATTCCTGGCATGTGTAGATATAGGACCGCATACATCACTATGTATCAGTCCCCAGAGTTCCGTAACTCTTTCTCCGTGTCTAGTAAACGGAGTTTTGGTCATTTTTCCTTTGAGACATGAATGGCAAGTTTCATAAGATGATAATTCGAACGCATTTAAATAACCATCTTTATGTAACTTAGCTAGTCGTGTCGTATTGATATGACCAAGTCTACAATGCCATAAGAAAAATTCGTTCATTTCTGAACTTTTCCTCTTGTGTGAGTTCTGTATATTAAGAACTGTGTTTTGATTTAAAACATATATGCCATTATTTAACGAGCCTGATCCAATCAACTTTTGATTTATGAAGATGTTCATAACATTATCCTGTATTACAAAATTATATCCTTCTTTACTTAATAAAGAAACTAATATAATGTTGCATATCATGTTCGGTATATAATAGCATTCGTTCAAAATTAATGTATTACCACTTGGTAATACAAAGTGATATTCGCCAACTGCTTTGGCTGCAACATTTGCACCATTCCCTACTCTTACGGAATGATCACCCATTCCCAGTTCTCTACGTTTCTTTAGCCCATGCAATATATTGCATATGTGGGATCCTGATCCGGTATCTAATGCCCAGGACGTAGAGTGAACTGAGAAACAGTTCTCGGTAACTAACACATCCGAAGAAGATACATCAACATGTTTATTCTTCGTTTGGGCGGCTTGTGAATTCTGGTATTCCCTTATTTCCTGTTCAGTCTTATAACAATTATAAGAAAGAACAGAACCAACGTTCCCCTGCTCAGTATAACAAGCGGGTTCGGTCAATACATCTATATTATTATCTTGATTAAGGCCTGACATGGTCGCTACCTGGAGAGAGAGAGAAGAAAACACTTTAGCGTTCGCTCTTGCAAGATTAGATTGGTTATTATCTTATCTAATCAGGATGGCTCCCACTGTTTTAATCAAATCTTCCTTCAAACCCTAAAAGGTAAGATTAGCCGGGATTAATTACACCTTACAAGTTCGCCAATCTTTCAGCCAGATCAGTATTGGTACTTTGAGGGAGGTTCCCCTTGCTTTCACACGGACCTAATTAAAATAAACCTCGTTTTCCCAGAGGTATAACCTCGTTAACACCTTTCTAGACACCTACTTGATCGGCTAATTGTCCTGTGTAAATTTCTCCCAGGAGTAACTCTTACTCGCTGTGGGTATCGGGATCCAACTATCTCATAGAAGGTATGCAATCTCATTGCAAATTTCAACACTTGAAATTCCTGATAATGCTTTTACCCCTAACGTGCTATGACCTTAATGAATGCCAAACAACCCATAGTCCGCTAGTCAAGTTCAACCCGTACATTTCTTGATTGAATTAAACCCACCGGCACGACCCTTGACGAATGCCAAACAACGCCGTACGAATACTCTAATCCAATCGCATCATGTGCTGCAGATAAGTAGTAAATAGCTACCGTACACTACGCCTTGACGAATGCCAAACTACCATAGCACGAATAGTAATTAATACTTATCCGAAATGACGAAGGGCTACGCAGGTTTTACAGAAAACCATGAGCGTAATGAACTTGATATCGTTGTAGAAACAAGTGATTTTGAAAAGGAGTGTTTTTGAGGCTTTTCTAGTTTCGCTAAAGAGGTCATTCCCGGTGAAGAGATCTCGGCTCTTTCCTCATCGAATAAGGTGCAGGATATTTCATAAATACCGCTGTGCAAAGCAAGAACTATAGAAGCAATCAAAAACTAAACCGTGAGTTTATAGCATCTGCCAGTTTTGCTAAAGAGGTCACTCCCGGTGAAGGGATCTCGGCTCTTTCCTTATCGAATAAGGTGCTGGATATTTTACAAGGAATATCGCTATGCAAAGCAAAAACTGTAGCTACCCTTTTTGAAAATTTGATTCTACAACATCTTTTAGGTTTCTTTTCTTTTATTAATCTCATTGATAAAACTCATCATTTAAGCTTCCTAAGGATCACAGAAGAAATGAAAGCAGCAGTATTTATATATTAACATATAGTATAAGCATTCGTCTCAGGTAGTAATATGATCTCATCACAGAACATTGCAGCAGAAGTCAACATATGAAATATTGGATATACTAGGACATCCGTGTTTTATTTTGAGCCTTTATAAAACACGGATTCCACAGTCGTGATGAATAGCCAAACCCACATCCCTAGACCCCTATGAGAGCGGCAAGTAATCCTGCCAATTCTAGGGTTAGGAGACCCGGTCTCGACTCCTCGAAATGGCCTCCCACTGGACCCTAGAACCCGGTTACTTGTGCTCTCCGACTTGGGTCTATCCTAATGCAAAAAAGTAAATAATATACAACGGTGACATCATCCTCAACCCGGAAGTGTCCCAATAAAAGAATATTACATACAAATGAATTTTACATGAATGAAAAAGAAAACTCTCATCTCACATAAAACCCCCGGCTATTCAATACATAACGGTCCAATATAACATATCACAGCAACCCATAAACATCACAGATAATTAGGCGAAATTAGATAATTCGACAGACACAACGAATTCCCAAAATACCCCAGTGAGCTCAAAACTTGAGCAGAAAATAAAAATTCCCAGTAGCATGCCCCAGCACCTATGGACCGTCGCTGAAGTGCTCGTCCCAAGCCTCCACAGTGGCGCCGCGGAACCGCCGCCAAAACCAGGTTTTGGCCGCGGTTACGCGGTCACTGTAGCGAGTTAGGGAATCTTTCTTCAGGTGGGTCCATAAAATTCCCTGCATGATTTTCTGAGTATTTTTAATATGAAAAATTTCAACTTTTGAAAAAATTTCCAGCAAGGGGTCAATTCTCGGTGTTTTGTGGTTCGATCGAACTTCTAACTTCGTCTAGAAAACGCCTAATGCTCTAGATTGGCTCTGATAACACTGTAGGGTTAGCATAGTACCTTATCAAGGTTTTGGCAAGCATCAAACATGCTACTTTAAAATTTTTGGGGTGCTAAACAAACCATAACCAAGATCTTAACTAGAGAATTAGGTTTAACATGTATGTAAACAACTTTACATCTAAGAGAGAGGGATTACAACCTTTGTAGTCCGTTCCTTCGCTTCATAAGCTCCGAGTAGTAGTCCCTTCGCCGCGATCCATGAACTTCCGGACTCAAGAGAGGCTCCACAAGTCGAATGATCCATGCTTTCTAGAAGTTGTCACGCCCCGCTTCCTAAAGTACGCTAAAGTGGGAACGTGACATAGCCAACCATGCTACCTGTGGATAGGAAAAATCCTTCCACAGTCACATTACGGCTGTGGAGATATCAAGAACAGGAAAGTAAACTAACAACCTAGTACATGTCCATAAGCCAGAGTAAAAGAATCAAGAGATAACAATATGCAGAAGCCAAAAAATACAATAAATGAAACACCTGGAGTGAAACTACGTACCGACAGGAACCTCACCGCTCGTCTAACAGCGGCAAAACTCCTAATCAGTCTGCAGCAAGGTAGAAGAATCTGGGCCATGCAAAACCCAGACGTCAGCGCGTCAAGTCATCAAGTAATAACATAGTAAACAGGCAATGCGAATATAAACATGAATAAAGCAAGGGTAACAATAATATAAATCAGAGCAGTACAGGCTAGTGTGCAGTGGGTAAACTGGATTGTTCTATCAGGTTCTCTGTTCTAAAGTCTTTGAAACCAAATTGATGAATCATCAATGTAACTCAATAGTATCCCGTACATACCCGGGACCATGGCCACAATATTCTCGGCTGCAGCCGAGACATGCCGCTAGGCACAAAACAGGAATGTGTACACTCGATAGTATCCCGTACATACCCGGGACCACGGCCACAATATTCTCGGCTGAAACCGAGACATGCCGCTAGGCACAAAACAGGAATGTGTACACTCAATACAGGTAGTGAACTGTCGAGTTACAAGTCAGATTTCACCTTTGATTTCCCCATACCCCCAAGTTATATGTGTATGTCAAGTCAGGTATCCAGTAATCAAGAAACTAATGCCAACACAGGATCAGGTAAATAGGTTTGTCTGGATAGACAACAGGAACGGTCCATGAGGACTACATGTTATGTTTGTTGGCATTAGACACAAGATCAGGTAACAGGTAAAGCCATGGTACATCAGGTCAAGCCAGGTAATGTATAAAGGTGTCATGTCATGTCAAGAGTGTACGGTACCATGTCATGTCAAGTAGGAAGTGTAACAGGTCATGTCAGGAAGCACAAGATGTCATGTGGGTGCTCATAATCAAACTAACATAAGCATGTGTATAAATAAACAAGCATGAGTACTATCAGAACAATAAACTGGAACATGTAATATGATATGCAAATAGATATAATTTCAAGGATATGGATGCACAATTATCGATTAGGGTTACATTTATAGTTCCAATATTAATTAGGATGCAATTTATTAAACATGGAGTGTTAATATCATATTATTATGTAGTAATGTGATCTATGGATGCAATTATATGTATCTTAAATGCGATGGATGCAAACGGGTATCCGAAAAGTTATAAAACTATAAAATGGTAATGTGGGATATACAACTAAGCAATATGTGATATAAATATTAATATAATAATATTAATATGGATAGCATATTCAAAGCGATTAATAACTATAAAAGTGGTATTGATTAACCATGCACAAGAAAGTTCCGTTCAGAAATTCAGCGTCACCCTAATTTGTAAAATAGCTTAAAAATAACAAACGTTCTCCAAAAGGGACGTGTCTTATACCAAAACAAAGATAATTAAATAAGGTTTTCAGTTTTATAAGTATAAGCATCTCAGGTTGTCCCTACAAAAATCTATGAATATTCGAAATTGAAAGTTTGCTGCTGGAATTTTCCTGGACAGCAGTTTGGAGACATTTTCATTTGCATTTTATGTTATATAACAATTTATTTTGCAAGTAAATATTTCATAGAGTTATAGTATTCTGAGTTAGCTTCGTAACGAACTAAAGAACGTATACTAATGATTTTTCTATGATTTATAATGAATTTTATAAGGTAAGGTGTACAGTAAATTTCAGATTTGTCGTATCCGCTTTTTCAACGACGTTTCATGTGTAAACTATAATATTTTCAAATATATAATATTATAAAATGCAGATTATAAACTAATTAAAGATAATAATAAGAAATATTGTGATGATATACATTTTAATTGATATGGATGCAGTATAATGTAATCTAGTATGTCACAAGATAAGTTTTCATGATCTAGATTTAATATGATATAAACGGATGCAAACGGAACATCGAAACGTTATAAAATTAAACATGGGGCACTAGATTTAAACTATAAGTATGGTATTTATTTAAATAGGTATAAAATGAATTATATAGCATGTAGTAAGATTAACTTGCCTCGATGGGTCGCGAATCGGGAAAACGGAACGTTAACCGTCGGCGGGGAAAACTCGCGACGGGCGCACGGTTCACGGAATGAACCCAAACGAAGAACAAAGGAACCACACGAGTCGGGGTACCTCGCTGGATCGTCGTGAAGCGTCACCGGCACAACGGAATTCCGGCAACAAAAGAACAGTTAAAAAAAATGAGAAACGAGACATGAAGCAAGAAGAGAAAGAATGATAAAGAGAAGTACGAGAGAATATATGAGAGAGAGAGAGAGAGAAAAAGTGGAGAGAGAGAGAGAGAAAGTGGAGAGATAGAGAGAGAGCGAGATAGAGAGAAGTGGGGCCCACGGGGTTAAAGGGGAGGTTGCGATTGGCTGAGAGAATAAATTGAGAAGGATATAAAAGAATGTAAAAGTATTATTTGGTTAACTAAATTATATATGATGGTTTAAATATATTAAAATCTGGGATTTTGGCGCAAAGTAAAACATTTCCAAATCGCGCCCGGGTCGGGTCCAAAAATTTGAAATTGAAATAATAGAATTTTAGGCGGGATCCAAAATTTAAAATGAAGTGTTTTATGATCGAAAAGCATACCCCCAAAACGGACACACGTACGTGCACGTAGCCGTCCAAACTCGCCCGTTTCACTGAACGGGACGAGAACATGATGCACGGACGCTACAACAGGGTTAGGGGTGTCAAGCAGGCCAAGATGAATATTTTTAATTTTTTTTAGATGCCAAAATTTTGTTATATGCAGAAATTAATTTCCGGGTAGAATTTACAATAATTAACCATCAAGCAAGATAAATGAAATAAGTGCCACAATACGTTCGAACGGTAACTGAAATTAGTAGCATTGGGCTCGGGTGTTACATTATACCCAACTACAAAAAGAATTTCGTCCTCGAAATTCCAAAAATACAAAGATAGATAACTACAAGAAAAGGTGAGGAAACTTCTGGCGGATTTCATCTTCTCGTTCCCAAGTGGACTCTCCATGCGAGTGATTACCCCAAGAAACAAGCACAAGAGGGATTACCTTGTTCTTAAGAACCTTTTCCCTTCGATCCACGATTCCAATCGGTCGCTCCTCAAAAGCCAAGTCTTCTCGTACTGTTAGCTCCGAATGATCCAATACGTGTGTTTCATCTCGAATATACCTACGGAGTTGAGATACGTGAAACACATCGTGCACATTCGCTAAGGACTGCGGTAACGCCAAACGATACGCTACCTCACCAACATGCTCCAAGATCTCAAAAGGTCCAACGAATCGAGGACTAAGCTTTTCTCGACTTCCAAAATGAATCACCCCTCTAGTCGGTGATATCTTCAAGAATACCAAATCACCCACGGCGAACTCTAGAGGTCTTCTTGACGTATCTGCCCAACTCTTCTGTCGGTCCTGTGCTGCCTTCATATGATTTCTGATAGGGTTAACCTTCTCAACTGTCTGCATAACCAAATCTGGTCCCAATAATCTTCGTTCACCGATATCGTCCCAACAAACAGGTGAACGGTATTTACGACCATACAAAGCTTCAAATGGAGCCATTTGAATAGTTGCATGAAAACTGTTGTTGTAAGACAACTCCACCAAAAGTAGATGATCCTCCCAAGACCCCTTAAAGTCCAACTTGTATGCTCTCAACGTATCCTCAAGAGTTTGGATCTTTCTCTCCGACTGACCATCAGTTTGAGGATGATAAGCTGTGCTAAACTTCAATCGAGTCCCCAAACTTTCTTGTAGACTCCGCCAAAAGTGTGATAAGAACCGAGTGTCCCGATCGGACACGATGCCCACCGGTACTCCATGCAATCTTACAATCTCTTGCACGTACCGCTCTGCCAAAATCTCTGTTGATTGACCAACCCGAAAAGGAAGAAAATGAGCTGCCTTGGTCAATCGGTCAACAATCACCCATATAGCATGGTTGCCTTTTGGACTTCGCGGTAAAGCCGTCACGAAATCCATGGTTATATGTTCCCACTTCCACTGAGGAATCGGAAGTGGTTGCAATAAACCAGCAACCCTTTGATATTCAGCCTTAACTTGCTGACACACCAAGCACTTTGCCACAAAGCGAGCAATCTCCCGTTTCATGCCTTCCCACCAGAAATGCTGTCGAATATCTCGGTACATCTTTGTGCCTCCTGGATGTACAGAATAAGCTGAACTGTGTGCCTCCTTCATAAGCTCTTCACGAATATCTCCCTTTGGCACACACAAATGGGTACCAAACCTCAACGAACCATCTTCGGAGATTAATAAATCTGTTCGTAGTCCGGTTTCAACCTGTCCTCGAAACTTTTGCAGTCTAGGGTCCTGCGATTGTGCTGCTTTAATATTCTCGATCAATGATGACTGTACTTGCAGCTGCATCAACTGTCCCGTAGAATGCGATAGCACAACCTCCAAGTCAAATCTTCGAAAATCTTCAACGATCTCCTTCTGCGTAGTTAACACCTGAATTGCTGGTAACCGACTAAGCGCATCCGGCACGACGTTAACCTTCCCCGGATGGTACTTAAGATCAAGATCATAGCCAGCCATCAGCTCCAACCATCTACGCTGCCTCATATTAAGCTCCTTCTGTGTGAACACATACTTCAAGCTCTTATGATCAGTAAAAATTTCGACCCTTTCGCCCAGAAGGTAGTGTCTCCAAACCTTCAAAGCGAAAGTCACAGCCGCAAGTTCCAAGTCATAAGTTGGGTAATTCTTCTCATGGGTCTTCAACTGTCTCGATGCGTATGCTACAACCTTCCCATGCTGCATCAAAACACATCCCAATCCTTTCCCAGATACGTCACTGTGAATCACCAATCCTCCGGAATTTTCTAGCACGGTCACAATAGGGGCGGTTATCAACTTCTGCTTTAACGTCTCGAAAGCTAACGCACACTTATCCGTCCGTACAAAAGGTACCTCCTTGCGCGTAAGCTTGGTTAACGGCTCCGCCACACGAGCAAAGTTCTCCACAAATCTTCTGTAATACGCGGCGAGTCCAAGAAAGCTTCTTATCTCCGCAACATTCTTTGGAATCGGCCAATCACAAACTGCTGCAATCTTTTCTGGATCGGCGGCAATTCCATCGCCAGACACAACATGCCCCAAAACTTTACTTCCTCCAGCCAAAACTCGCACTTGCTTATCTTCGCATATAACTTCTCCTGTCTCAACGTCCGCGGTGCGATCTTCAAATGCTCAGAATGTTCCTTAAAACTCTTCGAATAAACCAGAATATCGTCAATAAAAAAACCATGATAAACTGGTCCAAGAACGGTGAAAAGATTCGGTTCATCAAGTCCCTGAATACTGCCGGTGCATTCGTTACTCCGAAGGGCATCACTAAGTACTCGTAATGTCCATACCGAGTTCGGAACGCCGTCTTGCAAATATCTTCTGTTTTCACTCGGACCTGATGATATCCGGATCGCAAATCCAGCTTCGAGAATACCCTCGCACCACTAAGCTGCTCGAAAAGTTCGCCAATGCGAGGGATCGGGTACTTGTTCTTAATAGTCACCCGGTTTAATTCTCGATAGTCGATGCACATCTTTCTTGTGCCATCCTTCTTCTTTACTAGAAGAACTGGAGCTCCCCAAGGCGAGTTACTGCTTCGAATCCAACCTTTCTCAAGCAATTCAGCAACCTGTTTCTTGACTTCTTCCAATTCTACTGGCGCCATTGGATAATACGCTTCGGATACTGGCGCTGCCCCAGGAATAAGATCAATTGCGAACTCCACGTCTCGCTTTGGCAGTAAACCCGATATATCTTCAAACACGTCCATAAAAATCACGAACAACAGCCGGTTCTTCACTTTCATCACTTCCATTGATGCAAGAATATTATTTGTCGGCCTAGCCCTAAACTCGACTGGCCCAACAGAAAAACTCCCCTTCATCCCAGATAAACTCTGCTGCTCTCGGCTGCCGCAAGTACTTGTGAGAAAGTGGTCAAACCCAGGGAGACAATCTGCCTCTGGATGTCCACGTCCAGGCTGCGCATGAACCTCCGTGCCCTGTCTGCATTGTTGGCAACTAAAGGTCCAACGAAACTACTGAGTCTCGTCCATTCTGCTGCATGCACATCTATGGGTGCTCCCTTCTGCTTTAGTCCGATGAACTTCTCTTCCATTTCCTCCCGTGCAGTCCGCGGGAAGAACTTCTCCAGGAAACTCTTCGAAAAATCCGCTCACTTGATCGGCTTGGGCAAACGGATCTCTTCTACAAGCCACCATTCTCGGGCATAATCCACTAACTGAATGCGTACCACATCAACTCTTTCTCATCTAGAATCTGTGCCGCAATAAGCAAATTCTCTGTGTCAATTAGCCACTGCTCTGTTGGCAACGGCTCCTCCAATCCAGTAAATGTATACGGACCCAAACGTCTGAAATCTGCTACTGTCCCTACTCGGTCAACTGGCTTAGCTCCAACATTATTCACAGACTGCTGAACGATCTGCAAACCTTCCTGAAACGAGTCCGCTTGCTGCTGGATCAGCTCGGTCTGTTTCTTTTGATTCTCCAGCATTCCCCTTATCACTCCAAGCATGGCGGCTTCGTCCACACGCCTTGGTACGTCTTCAAATTCTTACCGGCCATATTCCTGAACTCAAAACACCCAACATTAGCATGATGATAGATTCTGAATATAGATCAAGGCTAGAACTCCAAGGTACTTAAATAGAGTGCCGCATTGTAACTATGCCACGGTATCATAGCCACAATTACATAACTCTACCCAAGTCGCCTAAGTCCTAGAGATAACAAGGAATCAGGTTTCGAGTCGATATGCAAAGGAAGTTTGCACATCGTAAAAGATATAACCAGGAAGAATGTGATTCAAAAATGGTAAACGGTAAGGTGGCAGGACATGTTTCCTAAACACGGGTATTCTGATTCGTGTATTGGGTACAACACCCAACTACAAAAGAATCAACCCGACTATCCTATGGCTCTGATACCAAAAGAACCATGTCACGCCCCGCTTCCCAAAGTACGCTAAAGTGGGCACGTGACATAGCCAACCATGCTACCTGTGGATATGAAAAATCCTTCCACAGTCACATTACGGCTGTGGAGATATCAAGAACAGGAAAGTAAACTAACAACCTAGTACATGTCCATAAGCCAGAGTAAAAGAATCAAGAGATAACAATATGCGGAAGCCAAAAGGTACAATAAATGAAACACCTGGAGTGAAACTACGTACCGACAGGAACCTCACCGCTCGTCTAACAGCGGCAAAACTCCTAATCAGTCTGCAGCAAGGTAGAAGAATCTGGGCCATGCAAAACCCAGACGTCACCCGCGTCAAGTCATCAAGTAATAACATAGTAAACAGGCAATGCGAATATAAACATGAATAAAGCAAGGGTAACAATAATATAAATCAGAGCAGTACAGGCTAGTGTGCAGTGGGTAAACTGGATTGTTCTATCAGGTTCTCTGTTCTAAAGTCTTTGAAACAAAATTGATGAATCATCGATATAACTCAATAGTATCCCGTACATACCCGGGACCACGGCCACAATATTCTCAGATGCAGCCGAGACATGCCGCTAGGCACAAAACAGGAATGTGTACACTCGATAGTATCCC
Source organism: Agapanthus africanus (assembly GCA_030015575.1). Lineage (NCBI taxonomy): Eukaryota > Viridiplantae > Streptophyta > Magnoliopsida > Asparagales > Amaryllidaceae > Agapanthus > Agapanthus africanus. Next base: position 124,963,867 of record JASDDO010000028.1, read on the forward strand.
GTACATACCCGGGACCACGGCCACAATATTCTCGGCTGAAACCGAGACATGCCGCTAGGCACAAAACAGGAATGTGTACACTCAATACAGGTAGTGAACTGTCGAGTTACAAGTCAGATTTCACCTTTGATTTCCCCATACCCCCAAGTTATATGTGTATGTCAAGTCAGGTATCCAGTAATCAAGAAACTAATGCCAACACAGGATCAGGTAAACAGGTTTGTCTGGATAGACAACAGGAACGGTCCATGAGGACTACATGTTATGTTTGTTGGTATTAGACACAAGATCAGGTAACAGGTAAAGCCATGGTACATCAGGTCAAGCCAGGTAATGTATAAAGGTGTCATGTCATGTCAAGAGTGTACGGTACCATGTCATGTCAAGTAGGAAGTGTAACAAGTCATGTCAGAAAGCACAAGATGTCATGTGGGTGCTCATAATCAAACTAACATAAGCATGTGTATAAATAAACAAGCATGAGTACTATCAGAACAATAAACTGGAACATGTAATATGATATGCAAATAGATATAATTTCAAGGATATGGATGCACAGTTATCGATTAGGGTTACATTTATAGTTCCAATATTAATTAGGATGCAATTTATTAAACATGGAGTGTTAATATCACATTATTATGTAGTAATGTGATCTATGGATGCAATTATATGTATCTTAAATGCGATGGATGCAAACGGGTATCCGAAAAGTTATAAAACTATAAAATGGTAATGTGGGATGTACAACTAAGCAATATGTGATATAAATATTAATATAATAATATTAATATGGATAGCATATTCAAAGCGATTAATAACTATAAAAGTGGTATTGATTAACCATGCACAAGAAAGTTCCGTTCAGAAATTTAGCGTCATCCTAATTTGTAAAATAGCTTAAAAATAGCAAACGTTCTTCAAAAAGGGACGTGTCTTATACCAAAACAAAGATAATTAAATAAGGTTTTCAGTTTTATAAGTATAAGCATCTCAGGTTGTCCCTACAAAAAGCTATGAACATTCGAAATTGAAAGTTTGCTGCTGGAATTTCCCTGGACAGCAGTTTGGAGACATTTTCATTTGCATTTTACGTTATTTAAACAATTTATTTTGCAAGTAAATATTTCATAGAGTTATAGTATTCTGAGTTAGCTTCGTAACGAACTAAAGAACGTATACTAATGATTTTTCTATGATTTATAATGAATTTTATAAGGTAAGGTGTACAGTAAATTTCAGATTTGTCGTATCCGCTTTTTCAACGACGTTTCATGTGTAAACTATAATATTTTCAAATATATAATATTATAAAATGCAGATTATAAACTAATTAAAGATAATAATAAGAAATATTACGACGATATATATTTTAATTGATATGGATGCAGTATAATGTAATCTAGTATGTCACAAGATAAGTTTTCATGATCTAGATTTAATATGATATAAACGGATGCAAACGGAACATCGAAACGTTATAAAATTAAACATGGGGCACTAGATTTAAACTATAGATATGGTATTTATTTAAATAGGTATAAAATGAATTATATAGCATGTAGCAAGATTAACTTGCCTCGATGGGTCGCGAATCGGAAAAACGGAACGTTAACCGTCGGCGGGGAAAACTCGCGACGGGCGCACGGTTCACGGAATGAACCCAAACGACGAACAAAGGAACCACACGGGTCGGGATACCTCACTGGAACGTCGTGAAGCGTCACCGGCACGACGGAATTCCGGCAACAAAAGAACAGTTAAAAAAAATGAGAAACGAGACATGAACTAAGAAGAGAAAGAATGATAAAGAGAAGTACGAGAGAATATACGGGAGAGAGAGAGAAAGTGGAGAGAGAGAGAGCGCGAGAGAGAGAGAAGAGGGAGAGAGAGAAAGTGGAGAGATAGAGAGAGCGCGAGAGAGAGAGAAGTGGGGCCCACGGGGTTAAAGGGGAGGTTGCGATTGGCTGAGAGAATAAATTGATAAGGATATAAAAGATTGTAAAAATATTATATGATTAACTAAATTATATATGATGGTTTAAATATATTAAAATCTGGGATTTTGGCGCAAAGTAAAACATTTCCAAATCGCGCCGGGTCGGGTCCAAAAATTTGAAATTGAAATAATAGAATTTTAGGCGGGATCCAAAATTTAAAATGAAGTGTTTTATGATCAAAAAGCATATCCCCAAAACGGACACACGTACGTGAACATAGCCGTCCAAACTCGACCGTTTCACTGAACGGGACGAGAACACGATGCACGGACGCTACAACAGGGTTAGGGTTATCAAGCAGGCCAAGATGAATATTTTTAATTTTATTTTAGATGCCAAAATTTTGTTATATGCAGAAATTAATTTCCGGGTAGAATTTAAAATAATTAACTATCAAGCAAGATAAATGAAATAAGTGTCACACTACATTCGAACGGTAACTGAAATTAGTAGCATTGGGCTCGGGTGTTACAGAAGTCTTCATTTTCGAAGATGATCGACCTTGAAGAATCTTAAATTCAAGCTCTCACTTCTCTAATCAAGTATTAGTGAAGTGAACACCATAATCTAAGTGGCTAGAATAGACGAGGATGATGAAGTAGGAATTTTGCTCTTTTTTGTTTTCAATTTCTCACTTTAAATCATCAAATCACAAAAAGCTAGAAAGCTTTTTCAAGGAAGAAGAAGAAGAAGAAGAAAATTTTTGTGATGAATAATGAATTATTGCTATGGTTACAAATCAACCATGAGTTAATAAATGAAGGCCTTAACTCATGTAGAGAATAAACTGGAGTTAAGGGTTTGGGTTGGGTTAACAAAATATCAAGCTAGAAAACAAAAAGGAAAGCTTCATGAAGCTTCATGAAAAAGCTAACCCAAATCCAAAACCTTACTTTGTTTAAACTTAACAACCATGTTACATTTGTAACCCTGACTTGTTACAATATTATATATCACATATACAATATATTTTGTAACAAAAGAAAATAATACAATTAACATATATCGCATATACATCAATATATTATCCAGTGAGAAAATGAATCAATAAAGCGAGCTTATATTAGTTAACGTAATGTAATATATCATATATATAATTATAAATTAAATTATCGAATCAACTCTTAATCCGACAATCTGGCTATATTACATATAACCGACTAATATAACATGTACCAATTCATCGAATCAACACTTGATCCGATGACCCAGCCATATCAAATATACCCGGCCGATATCTCATATGGCGAGAATAGAATACGGTATCTCATATCATATTATTCTCGGTCCCGCACATATCACATATGTGTTCCTACTCCGTTTTTCCTGAGCAAAAAAACCTCTGTGTAGAACTCTAAAGAATCGTCAATACGCCGGCAGCAGGTGATGATCATATCAAACACCCATAAGCTGCAAGCGGTCAGCTAAACGTAACAGCCACCCGTGTATTGAGCAATCAGAAGATCAACAAGCAAGCCTGTACATTCTCCTGCAAATCCAATCAGTAAACACTACCGTACAGTCGGGTCTCTTCGTCAGATATGTTGCATATTTAGTCTAGGGGTGGTAAACGTCAGACCCCAGTAACCGATAAGTCGTGTCGATGTAACGCTCATAACGGGTCGAGAAACTATTGATAACACTTACCAGTAAATCTCCATATCAGCCCTGGCCAGAGACTTACAGTTATAGCCAATCGAACACAGCACAACATCAACTCGCTATACCGGGAGAGACGAAACCCCTCATATCGCTCATTGCCTCCATGTGATTCGGGACTGTACCCAAAAGCCACCGTTTTGCACGCCCTTTTGGATGTGGTAAGGTGGAAATCAAAGCACAGTGGGAATCACATAAGACTCTATGACGATCTCGAGTCTACGGACTAACCTGTACCAGTGTCACCGGAGAACTGCTATCTGACGATAGGTATAATACCATCCAGGAGTTCTCGGCGAGTCCGTTCAGTGTACCTAGTCTCCACTGAGCAGCCGTACACCATCTTTGATGTCCAACACCAATGGATATGGGATCATCCATCGCCCATCATATGGGTCAAGATGCGTATACGCTAGCCTACTCTGGAGTATCGATGCCCTGTCTCGATACACCCTCGACTAGGAACAGTTATAGGATGTACTCGTAGACTACCCTGAGCCCACTAGTATGATCTGTATCATAGTCCTAGTAGTCGAGTACATATCCTAAGGGCTTTATCAATACGTGATCACAAAATAGTATTTGTTAACATGTTAAGATAAAGTGAAACCAGATAGTATGCTATCATATCGAGCAAGAAAGTCCTCTCTATATATATCCAAGCATCCACTATAATATACATCATATGTACAACAATGGCCTATAGGGCATACATATAACTAACACATCTGGGCGACGATAGCGACGTGCTGGATGACCTGAAGAAATCGAGGGGGGTCAGAAAGAAAAAGGGGCACCTAATCTCGCAAATGATGAGACCATGTACGAACACTCACCTGCACAACCTCTTGGGCGATGGACGCCATTTGTGTCTTCAGCGTCCCCCCAGGGACCCGGCCCCTGGCCAACCTCTCCATCTCGTGCAGCAAGCTGTCAGCGACGGAGAGCCCCGAGGGCACCTCAAAGCGGAGCTGCCCCTCATCCACCAAGATCGAAGAGACCGAGGTCTGCGGAACTATTCGGGGGAACCTCTTGAGAGACGACGGCGGAGAGCTCGTCTCCACCTCCGAAGCCTAGGCGTCTTTTCCCCGACCCTTTTTTCTGCTCGGCGCCTGGCCGAGCTCTGGGGCACGATCCGCACTCGAGCGCTGGGGCGGGAAGCCGCTGGGGGAGCCGGGACCGGCGTCTGACGAAAAGAGCTGGCCCTTCCGGCCTTCGACCCTTTCTTCGGCTTGTGCATGGCTGCTCAGAGGAGGTTCACGTCCATGGTTTCTGCACAAGACATGATATAATAGAATCAGCGACACAAACAAAAACAGAAACAAACACAAGCCTAACTTACCGACGAACTGGGTGGGGCTGAGCCCAACCCAACTAAGGGCCCGCTCAGAAAGCAGCACGTCGGCCCGGGGAATAGGCTCCCACCCCGCCACCCTCACCGCGTCAGGGTCATTGGACGGATCTCCCTGCCAGCACCTATCCCTAGACCACTGGATGGGTACGGGCCAGTCCACACCCTCTGGCGGCCTGACGAAGAAAAACTTCTTCTTCCAATCATGGATGGAAGAAGGCAAGACAACTCCTGACCCGGCTACACTCCCCCGTTGCTTCCTAAAGGGCAGGTAAACCCACCTCGGGTCGTCTGCGCGGGCTCCAGGGTGACTTTTGTAAATGAGAGAGGAGGCAAGGATGGACATACTAAAGGGGATCATCTGCAGCTTCAGCCGGACCAGGAACCCAAGGAGAATCCTTCAGGAGTTCGGCACTAGCTGGCCCAGGGTTAACCCAAAGTAATTTAATGCAGCTACAACCTCGGGAGAGAAAGGCATGCGCATTCCGGCCCAAAGGGCTTCCAGATACAAGGCGATCTTTCTACCCCTCACCTGATCCACCCTCTCTCCTTCTTCGGCCAATCGCAGCGTGTAGCCAGAAAGAATATGGAAACGAGCCCGAGCGGTGACAAGCTCGTCCTCATATCTCACTGAGCACAACGCACCAGGAGCATCCGCCGCCACCGCTCCGGGAACCGTCCCAGACGCGCGCCCCCGGGAAGAGGATCTGACCCCAACTTCCCGGAGAGGCTCCAACCCAGGGGAAGAATCCCTAGAATCTACCCCTGCGACATCTACAGACTCCTCAAAACAAGATATCTAACCTGATGGGAAGAAGTTCTCGAGAAGAGAAAACGCAAGATCCGACCTAAAAGGAGAGCAACGAGCAAATAAGACCCAGAATGAGAAAAATGTAAGGAGAGAGAGATCCTGAATCAGGCCTCCTCCGTATTTATGCTACCGGCGTCTTCATCCAGCGGCGACGGTCGACTCCCGCCAAAACGATTTAGTACACTCGACGGCTACGATCGCCCCACCTGTCGTAAGCGCATTGGCGGCGTCCCATCGGACGCCAGAAGCCTGCGGCACGTCACATCAGCCAACCAGCACCCGACACGTGGTCTGTCACTTCAGCAAAAGTGCACACGATCCGGCGCACCCTCTTTAATGCAAAGGATCTCGCCCTGATTCGCTGGCCTCATCCAGAAAAGACAACCAATTGCCCAGAGACACGCCCGACGGTATCTTCGGAAAGGAACTCACCTCGGGTGATCCAGCAAACCACTCTCGAAAAGGAACTCACCTCGAGAGTGGGGGGCTAATGATGGTGCTCGATATCTGTAATCTCCCAGATCAGGACACGTGGCAGATGACGTGTCCCAGGGCTCACAAGAAAGGACCTACAGTAGCCGACCAGACCACTCCTGTGCCCGTCCTACAAGCAAATGCTGGCTCACCTCCGAGCCCCCTGCACAATTGGCCTCCTCGGCCTTACAGCTCGTCTCCGAGCTATCATAGGCCCGAGCCTCCTCGGCCCTCTCAGCTCGCCTCCGGGCTCGAGCAGAACCAAGATACCTCGGCTCTCCCGCTCCTCCATGAGCTCTCCCGCCGATGTCATCTTCCTCGGTCTCATCGACCGACCAGCAGCACCGCTTGCAGGCGTAACCGCCATCCCGCGAATCTCGCCATGCGCGAGATCTCCGCCGGCCACATCCCACGTTCCATGCCACCACGATCCCCCATTAACGAGCCTGTCTCGCCATTAATAGGAGGTCCCGCTCATTACGTGGGCGTGACATCGGGAGAGTAACGGCCAGCGTGATTCTCGCGCCTGCCTCACTTGCTGCCACCGCTATATAAACCCTTTCTTCAGACGGTTCAAGTAAGCCATTTTTACTCCACTAAGCCGTTACTCTGCTCGGATCTCTAGTCTAACTTGACCGTCGGAGGGTCCTCGGTGGTACAACCACCCCGGGACTTCCTTGCAGGTATCTCGGCAACCACAACCTCAAACCCATTAAGATCCACACTCTTCAGGAGCGACAGCCTCCAAATCCAATCTCAGCCACCCATCGCCGCCATCAGCAGATCAACGGAAGGTAACATCTTGGCGCGATCCAGGTCGCGTCATTATGAAATTTCCACTCAAAATCCTTTAAAAACGTTCCTTCTCTCAAGTATAAACCAAGCTCAAGGTTCGCTAAAGATCGTTCATGGTGTTGTTGATCTCGGGCTCATCAATCATTTTCATCATCGGTTTCGGTTCTTCCAACTGACGCTTTCCCCTTCTCGACTATCCAATCTAGATAGCGCAACCCGTAAGTCTCCCCCTCTCTCTATTCTCCCCTCATATCGACATGAAAATAATTTTATAAAAACAATTTTTTGAAAATTAGGGTTGCAACTTGGCATAACCTTTATCATGAAAACATCACTTATCTACCATTATATCATCTTTGCGTGCCATACCAAATCTACACGCTTTCATGAATTTAAAATGAGGTTACTAGTGTGAAAGGTTACGCTAGTGTCCCGACCAACTACCGTGACCAAATGCGGAACAAAATTAATTCTAACGATTAGAACATGGCACTAGAATAACTTTTATCTCGGATCTTACCATAAACCTAACTAGCTAAATAAAGAGAGTTATCTACTATGATGAAGAAATCTCACCAAACGAACCAAATCCTTCGGTCTTCTTTCTTCATCTTTAGCTCCAAATGGTCACCTTGAACAAGCTTGATCTTCTTTTCCCACTCCATCGGTTCTCCGAGATCGAGCTTGTTCTTCGGTCCTCCTTTGTCGTAGACGATCCACTTGAGGGATATGATCTATGGCTCTAGCTCCTCACAATATGTCAAGTGGAGCAACTAGAGAACTTAGGTTGCTAAACCAAGTAGTTTAGGATGTAGTGTGATGATGTAAATGTTTTCTATCTCTTTCTTACCTCTTCACTTGTTTCTCAACTCATGAGAAGGGTAGTGAAGAGGAAGATGATGAAGATGGAGGAAATTCAAGAGGAGGGAGGAAATGAAGAAAAATAGGAGCTCAAGAAAATAATGAAGCATCCATGAGAGAGAAAATCTACACAAAGGTTTTGTGTATGAATTTCTTGAATAAACAATCAACAACCATATTTCAATAGTAACTCCAAATGAATTAAAAATTCATTTGTTAAATATTGAAGCATGGTTATCTCCATTCCTCCCATACCTCACACTTTACACCTCATTTTCCATTTATCAAATAAATGGAAAAAGTATAATGAGGTAGCCACCTTCTAGAAGGTAATCTATAATAAATACGGATTACAGTCTGCTGTATATACATACCTGCATTCGGATAAAAACACGAATGCCTAAAGAGATAGAATAACACGAAGAACGTAATACTAGAATATACATATCAAAATACATATATGTAAACTATTAAATCAATACCTGATTTAATAATCCGGCTCAAACCCGAGCTAGCTAGTATTACCAACTGTCCGATCGAAAGTCCGAGTATAAAGTACATCAATCGATCGATACCCTGTACGTATCCAATACGGCTACTACATCATTTCATCTGAACCAGGGAAACCCTCTGTATGGGACTCTAAAGACTCGATAGTACGCCGGCAGTGAGTTACTGGATAAATCCATAACCACAAGCACGTCAGCGGCACTAGCTGTACGTAACGGCTACCCGGGTACCTGTCGAAAAGGAAGACCAACGAGCAAACTCATCTGGATCCCTACCGAGCCTATCTGTGACAATCTCCGCACGGTCCGGTCTCTTCGTCTGAGAGTATCACATACCGGGTCTAGGGGGTGGTAAACGTCAGACCCTGATAACCTGGTAATTCGTGCTGATGCGGCTCAGGACCAATCCGGAAACTACTAATCAGTCTATCAGTAAATCCCAACTGCCTTGACCAAGGTCTTATGGTCCTAACCAATCAAACACAGTGCGATATCGACTCCCAATACCGGGAAAGACGAATCCCCGACAATCGCTCACTGCCTCCATGTGGCTCGGGACTGTACCCAACCAAAACCTGTTTGCATAACTCAGTAGAGCCGTGGTAGGGTAGTGATCAAACCACAGTGGGAACTCACACGAGACAAATGATGATATCAGGTCTAAGGACTAACTTGTACTCATGTCACCTGAGAACTTCCACCTGACGATAGGTATAGTACCATCTGGAAGTTCTCGGCGAGTTCGTCCGGTGTACTCACCCCCAGTGAGCACCTGTATACGATCTTAGGTCTAAAGTCCAATGGTTGTGGGACTAAACCATCGCCCATCGTCGGGGTCTAGAAACGTATACACTAGTCTACTCTGGAATATCGATGCCCAGTCTCGATACTCTCACGACTAGTGTCGAGACCCGGTTCTTGTTCACGGAGCAAAGTGCCACACAGAACAAAGTGCCACGCCAATTGTCATACCAAGAGGGCGGGGGCCACCTCTTGAATCTATCGGGGCCACCTCTAGAGTCCATGGGACCCACTGTAAAATAATGGGGAATCTTCGGAACACATTCCGAAAGAGGACCGGACTGCATTATAAATATAAGGATACCACCCTCAATTACAGAGGCGTCTTTTAAGTGAACCGGCACTATAGGAGCTTAAGAACTCGGTAGTTAAGCGTGCTCGAGCCAGGGAAGTTCTGGGATGGGTGACCTCTTGGGAAGTGGCCCCTGTCCGGGTCTGGTTCGCCCTAATAGACAAAACCGTGCGGTTTCGGCCAGAGCGGACAATACTCTCTGTATTGGGGGTGGCGCATGACAGAATGGTATCAGAGCCGGTTCCTCAATAGTAGGTATGTGGTTCGAGGACGAACTATTGTTCAAAGGTGGGGAGAATGTCGGGACCCGGTTCTTGCTCATGGAGCAAAATGCCACACGGAACAAAGTGCCACGCCAAGTGTCATGTTAAGTGGGCGGGGGCCACCTCTTGAGTCCGTGGGGGCCACCTCTTAAGTCCGTGGAGCCCACTGTAGAACAATGGGGAATCTTTGGAATACATTCCAAAAGCGGACAGATCTGTACCATAAATGGAATGATACCACTCTTCAATACAGAGGCGCCTTTTAAGTGAACCGGCACTACAGGAGCTTGAGAACTCCGAAGTTAAGCGTGCTCGAGCCAGGGAATTTCTGGGATGGGTGACCTCCTGGGAAGTGGCCCCTAGTCGGGTACGGTTCGCTATAAAGGACAAAACCGTACGGTTTTAGCCAGAGTGGACAATACCATCTGTACTGGGGCATGGGGCGTTACATTTATGGTGGCCCATGCAGGTCCCTCAGTAGTAGGTCTGTGGTTCGAGAACGAACCATTGTTCAAAGGTGGGGAGAATGTCGGGACCCGGTTCTTGTTCACGGAGCAAAGTGCCACACCTAACAAAGTGACACGCCAATTGTCATACCAAGAGAGCGGGGGCCACCTCTTGAATCTATGGGGGCCACCTCTAGAGTCCGTGGGGGCCACCTCTTAAGTCCGTGGAGCCCACTGTAGAACAATGGGGAATCTTTGGAATACATTCCAAAAGCGGACAGATCTGTACCATAAATGGAATGATACCACTCTTCAATACAGAGACGCCTTTTAAGTGAACCGGCACTACAGGAGCTTGAGAACTCCGAAGTTAAGCGTGCTCGAGCCAGGGAATTTCTGGGATGGGTGACCTCCTGGGAAGTGGCCCCTGGTCGGGTACGGTTCGCCATAAAGGACAAAACCGTACGGTTTTAGCCAGAGCGGACAATACCATCTGTACTGGGGCATGGGGCGTTACATTTATGGTGGCCCATGCAGGTCTCTCAGTAGTAGGTCTGTGGTTCGAGGACGAACCATTGTTCAAAGGTGGGGAGAATGTCGAGACTCGGTTCTTGTTCACATAGCAAAGTGCCACACCTAACAAAGTGGCACGCCAATTGTCATACCAAGAGAGGCGGGGGCCACCTCTTGAATCTATGGGGGCCACCTCTAGAGTCCGTGGGACCCACTAGAGAATAATGGGGAATCTTCGGAACACATTCCGAAAGAGGACCAGACTGCATTATAAATATAATGATACCATCCTCAATTACAGAGGCGCCTTTTAAGTGAATCGGCACTACAGGAGCTTAAAAACTCCGTAGTTAAGCGTGCTCGAGCCAGGAAAGTTCTGGGATGGATGACCTCCTGGGAAGTGGCCCCTGGCCGGGTCTGGTTCGCCCTAAAGGACAAAACCGTGCGGTTTCGGCCAGAACGGACAATACTCTCTGTATTGAGGGTGGGGCGTGACTGCTAGGGACCATTTAAGGATGTGCGTACCGACTACCCAGCTCCCACAAGTATGATCACCATCACAACGCAGTTAGTCTAGCATTGATCCTATGGGCTTTATCAACATGTATAAAAGATATGTAATAGTAAGTAAAATATACGCATGTTAAGATAAAGTCAAACCAAATAGTATACTATCATATCGAGTAAAACTATCCTGTACATATACAATAATGACTTCTAAGGCATACATATCCAACATAGTATTAAATAATATTTAGAAAACAAAGCAATGGATAAATACCACATTCTTATTTTAATCTTGACGGTGGTTTATTATTAACTTATTTAGATAATATCATACACGGGGTAACGATCTACCCCACATGTACACATAGAAAACATAGCGCGTTACCATATTTTAAACATTTTTATCAAAAGAAACGTATTTCGCTAAAATACCCTCAAGTAAAATACGAAATTTTTATACTTTGCAAATACGGCTCTACAAGCCTCGTCAGGGAAACCCATTTATGAATGATACGGATTATATTACATCCTGGGGATAATAGAGTGAGATGCAGAACTTCTCACGGAGAATTCGGTTTCAAAAGAAATAAAATACGGGTTTTAAAAGAAAATAAACAAATTCTATAAAATTTAACATAAAAGAAAATATAACAAATTTTGTTAATTTGGGTTATCGCTATATTCTAAAATATCAATCAAAACAAGTTTTTAAAATTAAAGCTTTTTAAAAAATACCTTAATATTTTCCAAAAAATAGATTTTTCATAAGCTTTTAAAAACTAGATTTTATCACTAAAATACCTTAAAATCTTAAATATTTCGACACTAAGTTGAAACCCCGTTACTAACACTTGTTTCGGGCTCGTGATTCTTTGCACCTGGAGTCCTATCTCTGAGTTCGAGAATACTCTTGAGATTGGTTAACATTCACATTTAGACCGACATTAAATTAGATTATCTTGCAGAAACATGATATGGCACTTACTCATGCTCGCTCACACGCATTTCTTATCTGTTATGCTATACATGTCATATTACATCACTCTTATACCCGTTAAACATTATATTTCTTTTGGAGATTTACCGGGCACAAATTCGCCAACGGACATTCCACCCACTTTTGCTTATTTGGAATGTGCGTCAGATAATTTAGAGACCGAGGAGGTGGACCCGGCTACCAAGGATTATGACCAGCTTGCTCCTGAAGTCGTTCCTTAGATTTTCTTTTTAGTTTCAGCACCAGTATGCCATTTGTTTAGGCATTTCATGTTATTTGTATTTTCTTTTCGGAACATCTATCAATGTAATTATAGCTTGTGGAATGAATGCAAATAATGTAGCTTGTTGAAAATTTCTTGCTCTCATTATTATTGCTCTGTGTATAATTGCTTATTTACACTTAGCATGTTAATTTTGGGAAATGTCCTTCTTAAAATAAATATGCTGTGGGTTTGTCGCGCGGCCGTTACCGTTATTTGGAAAGCGGAGCGTGACAATATCCATCAAGTAGAATCACTCAATGTACAATCCATAAAAATATATATGGTAAGGCCAAACAAATTCATTATCCACCGGTGAAATAATGGTAGGTTGCATGTAAATTTTAATGGAATAAAGAGAGAGAGACATCTCTAAACCACAAAATTAAAATTATAGGGTTGAAAATGCTAAAAGAGAAATAAATATTGTTGCGGGAATATCGGTTAAAGAAATGGGAAGCGTGAACAACAAGCCAAAGAGGTCCGGTCAGCATCGGACCAGCCAGCTCACACCGGCTGGCCGACCATGTGACGGTGGGAGTGACGGTGGCACTGAGAGCAAAGTCTTCCGTAAAGGCATAATAACTCCCTTTTCTCGCTGCCCTCCTCCCCTCTCCTTTATTATAAATCAAAATGACCCCTCATCTAGCTTTGCATGTGAGGCATGCGACACCAAACATGAATCATGGCAATGGGAGAGCGTGGGGCCCGCTAACTCTTTTCCGCCTTATAATGCGGACTCGAAGTGCGCGGCTCATGCCATGTACTGGTGTCCTGCCTCCGCACCAAGAGAAACCCCCAAATGAATTCTCTCACAACAGGCATAGGGGTGAATTGGAGCCGCCTTGGCCGGGTTTCTCATCATATTTATACCCGGCTCAAAAATTAACCCTATCTCCGAAACCCGTCTAGACACGACTTGATTTTCTGATCGACGTATCCAAACATACAGTTTCGGATTCGGACGGGTTTCGGAGTTTCAACGGAGATATTGGGTTTTATCGGGTTTTTGGATCTACCCATTCATAATAAACATAAGTTCTAACACATCCAGTTAAAATCCGAAACCCGTCTGATTTAAGTAACTGGAAATTAAAAACTGCAATTATTCTGTATAAAATGATGGAAGGTTTTTTTTTTTTTAATATGAAAGTAAGTATGGCTTGGCAGAGAAAATGATGATCAATTGGGGATTAAGATTATGTTCAAAGAAAGATGGCAAATGTCTATTTAGAAATATATATTCTCGGGTTCAAAAAATATATTTCAGATGCAGGTCCAAACAAGTGGGTTTTTATTCCGAAAAAACCTCTATATTTTTGGACAGGTCAGGTCGGGTTTGGTTTTAAGCTCGCCCGGATTTCACCCTTGATCAAGCCATTACCTTTCAGCTTTCAAAGCTATTCACACCATCACCCTTATTTAAAATTTTAAGTAGTCTCTTTCAATTTCAGCTGCACTGTACTCGCCCCATCTTCCTCAAATCCATCAGAAATAAATGTTTTTCTTCATGTGCGATAAAAATAAATAAATTTAAAACCAGCGTAAAAGCTCGTGGGGTTCATGATTATCCCCTCCTTTGAGCTCCTTTGGAATGGTACTAAGGTTATCATATCATGGGAACATGAGATGCTTCACTTTTTAAAGATGTTCAATTTTTAGAGATGCTTAGGATCCCTTTTCTTTTGACCTTTTGGAATTTGGAATCCAAGAACATTTTGGATTGCCGATTTGATTTTTGGAAAACAAAAATAACTAATTTGATAAGGAAAGAGACTATGTATTATAAAGATTTAAAAAAAAGGGCCGAATGTGTATATAAATACAAAAGCTCTATCTATGATCTTTAGAATTGATTACAAGAAACCAATCCTTCACGTTATGAATGAAAATACCCGAGTTCTTTGTTAGATAAACAGGACGAGGGAGAGCTGTTTTAACTTTCCATGAATTTACATAGAAGGTCTTAGACCTGCACCAACACTCATCAGGTTTTGGATTCTGATTTGGTTTTAACTAGTTCTGTCAGGTCAACGAGGGATCAGACAAGTATAGAGTTTTAGGAAAACTCAATCATAAATCTAGGTAAAGAAATAAAAATGATTAGCCAAAAAAACGATAAATCATACAAAATTTAGAACTCAATAATGCCAAAATTAGTTTCAATTACAACTCTTAAAATCAATCTTTATATCTTAAATTTTCAAATTTACAAAAACAGTAAAGACAAAATTAGCATTTATATTACATATTCAACTATAAAATCCAACATCCACATAATACATGTAATTTTGGACGGGATCAGGTTGGATGCGTGCATGTCTTCAATATTTTTAATGTTCAAAAATTAATCTATTTAGAACTTGCCCAATTAAGAAACGGCCCGGTTGTACGGACGGCCTTTGGGTCCATCCCGATACGTTGCACAACCCTAAATCAAATCAAATTCCAAATCCTAAGCAACCTCTGGCTTGGGCCTGAACATATTATCAAGCGAAGAGGCTTAGCCCAATATAAATTTAGGGCACAACCCTAAATTTGCAGGTTTAAATCGGCAAGAGAAGGAGAAAGAGAAGGGAGAGGGGAAAACAACAACAACAACAACAACAACAATGTCATCGGATTCGGAATCCGAACCCGATACCTCTCCCCTACCCGAATCCATCATCGACTCCCTCCTCTCCTCCGTCGCCGTCGCCGACCCCTCCCTCGTCTGCGCCGTCTGCACCAACAGCTTCGGATCCGCATCGGAGCCCGAACCGGATACGGCCACGGCGCTCCCCTGCGGCCACGTGTACCACGCGGGCTGCATCCTGCCCTGGCTCCGCCGCCGCAACTCCTGCCCTCTCTGCCGCTGCCCCCTCCTCCTCCGGCGGCGACGGCGGGGACCGCGGGTCGACGTGGAAGACGCGGAGCGGGTGATGGCGGTGGCGCGGGAGCTGTCGGAGGTGTCCCCGGGGGCGGCGGAGGCAGTGGCGACGGTCCATGCGTTGTTGGCGATGGTGAGGAGGCGCCCTGAGGAGGGGGGCGGGAGAAGAGCCGCTGCTTCTTCTTCTTCTTGATGAGGTACTAGTGAAAAAAGTTGATTTTGTTCATTTCGTTTTTATTGTTGTTGTTGCAATTTTAGAATAAGTCCCTTTTGTCTCTGCTTTTGAATAGAAAATCGCTAACGTGTTCTCGCAAATTTACATCTTTTGATTGTAAAAATATACGGATGAAATGGAGTATGAGTTCATACCAAATCCTGCTATTAATCTACTCATAATCAAATGAAATACAATCAAAAGAAAGCTAAAGACATTGAACTGAAATTGACTAATGGATTTTGGTTGGATTCCCAAACCTTACACTAGAATTTTTAGGAATTAGAAGAAGAAGAGATATTCTCAGCCTAGCACAATCTCTCTTGGCTCCTTTTATTGGGAGAAGAAAACTGAGTAAAAGGCTAAAATAGCCTTTGTAGCTAGCATATGAGAAACTTCAGAAATCCATAATAACCGAGTCCGAGCTTAAGTTTTGGGCTCCATTCATTATTGAGCCAGTTTAATTGGCAGACAATTGATAGTTAGTCTGATTTTTTGAACTATGTATCCGACAATATGCATTGATAGTTCCTCCTTCAGGTTGACTGTGTCCTCAAGATAGAGATAATAGAACCGCAACTAGAAACTTACTAGCAACAGTGATATTAAAGATATGAGGATTTCTCTTCATAGTCGCAGCTCTATCAATAACGATGGCCGTGCTAGGGTAGTTTATGACATTGAGCTGACATTGCCATTTCTCACCTTCAAATCTTAGATAGCCATAGAATACATAGATTTGGCCATATTCTTGTTGTTTAGAATATGGCTGCTGCTGACATGCATCACTTTCTTTGAAGGGTACATAGTAATTAAGCTCAACTTAACCCTTTGACGCAAAGATCTCATAGGCTAAGGAGGGCATATACCATATTGCGAGCAGAACTCGTTTGATTTGAGTGACATCCATGCTATACGACTTGCATAGCTTACACACAAAGGCTTTGAGCATGTACCATAGAATTTCTGAGAAACTACAACCCATGTCCTTCACGCTTAAAGTCGAGAGGTTCTGAATTCAACTTGTTTAGTAGTTAAATACATTATATCTCCTTGTGCTGGGTAATAGTTCCATAACAAAATATTTCTCTAGCCCCCTTCAAATGCACCCTTTTCTTGGTGCTTTTTAATCACCCCTAGCAAAGTCTTTAAAACTACATGTACCTTGCAAGCTCTAGGGATGGAAATTGCGGCGTCGAGTCTCCATGACCACAATGGCATTATCAACCCCAACACTACTACTATACTCTACCCGCCAACGAAGCCATTTATGTTGTGATTGATTCTCTCCTCGAGTGAGGGCCTGTTTGTAGCAAATTGGGGTCAATTACGGATCCAATATGGTTCTTGATTTGATCTTGTTCATCCCCTAGCTTCTAAAAGAGGCTTTGCTGCGAAGCACAATCTATTCAGTGGTTGTTGAACTTGCTTGACAATTTGTCAAATAGATTGTATGCACATTGATGAATTGATGTATGAGGTATAATCAGCTTGTGCACTTCATCAAACACTTTGTGTGGCTGATACTTAGAGTGTATTGAGGTTGTGGTAAGATGAATTTGGGAGATAGAGTGGTTGTGGAAAGGCGTTGTAGTGATATTAAGGTGGACGTGGATGAGAAATGTATTATGGTAGCTGATGATGAATTATGTTTAAGGCTAGAAATTTGGTTCATATGGAAATTGAGGTGGAGGTTGGAAATGGGATGGTAGGATGAGTGTGTTGATGACCATAGGATAATTATGGAGAAGGATGGTGGTGTAGATGAAGTAGGGAATAGTATCGAGACTATTGGATCGTGAGCTCAGAGACCATTGGTGAGGATGCATGAGCACCATCTCCACCTTCATACTTCTTGCCAAATCCTACCATTAATCTATTCCTACTGAAATGAAATGCAGTGAATTTTTTTTTCTTTTTTCAAATTAAAATCATGACTTGTACCCAAATATCCAATATCCCAGACTTAAAAAATGTTTTATAATTTTTCCTATTAATTATACTTTGGTAATATTGGTTAATCAGATACGGAGCTGAACTCACAAATAAGATCGAGCTAAACTTGTATATTTGTTTATGATCTTTGCTTATTTTGTAATCAAGTCATTAACAAACTGGACTCGAGCTGAGGTAAATGAGCTGAACCGAACTCGAGCCAGCCAAGCTTTACCCGAAACACACTCCAAGCCGAACTCGAACTGAGCCAAAAACATTACTATCGACTATCGTGCTATTTTCAAAAAATGAAATAAAAATTAAAAGCAATATTATTATTAGTTGCTATCAATATAACCCTAAAGCTCGACTATGTATTTATGAAACCACAAATCTTGATTACTTGAGTCGTAATTAATTTCTCTGAGAATATTGTAACCGCAACTGTCATCATTTAAAATGAAGACACCTGTTGACTTGTCGGTCCACGAGGCAATGGCTAGAACCAACAATCTGGCGCAGCAGGAGCCAGTGGGCCTTAAGCCTTTCATATAGGGAGTGAGCCCCATGTCTAGCCCGATTCGTTCCGCTTTTCTCGCTCCCTTTTTCTTTCTTGTCAGAAATTCTGCCCAAATGGCTTAATCTCAATAAATAAATCTAACACCAATCTTAATGACTTGACTCAAAAGAATTAAATGGAAAAAACATAAAAGGAAGAAGAAAAGAAGGAAAAGTGAATAAAAGAAAAAGGAGAAGTGATATCTTAAATCTTAATATGTCTTGGAGTAGTCGTACCCATGAGCCGAGAAGAAGAAGATAGATGGTCTAGTCGACGAGGAGGAGCACCTCTAATGCCGGTGAACTTTGGACCGTTGCCGCCGATGTTGAAAACCTTAGCTGCACGCCTACAGCTGTAAACACGAGAGGAAGTTTCGAGAAAACTTGTCTACTTTCGAGTGGGCAAAAATCTTTTTAAGTTTTTGGTTTGGGTAATTGGGTTTATTAAAATACTATTGTTTGACTTGATTCCTTTTTCAAAACCCAATAACAAAAATTTACAGTGGAGGCGTGCGTCTTGAGCACTTATGCATGTGCCTCTCGCATGCACTGCACCTCAAAACTCCATAAGGAGTATTTCAGCACCTGGCTGCACCATTTGCCTAAGGCGCTGCATCTTGTGCGTCTTTGAAAGCAATGTTAACATATTGAACAAGGATATTTATACCATCATATATAAGAGTAGTAGTATTTGTCATGCTATTGTTGCTAAAGATCTTATTCTTTAGTAAGATGCAAGTTGTTGCCTTCTTATCACGGATCTTAGCATTTTATATTAAATTCATTCCAGGTTTACTTTCTCTTAAAGGTTAACACATATTGGTTTATTTCACCAGGATAAATGTTTTGGTATAAGAAACTTTCTACTTTTAGGGAATAAAAGCCTTTTTTTGTCTCTATGAAAGCCTTTAGAATATAATGTTGAAATTTATACATCGTAATGTATTACACTTTATTATGAATAGATGATTACATGAGAATAAAAAGAAGCATATGCACGTAACATGAATAAATAAGAAACACTAAAATTGAATATCGATGGATCATTAAATTATTGCGACCGTTATTGTTTGCTATACTCTAAATATATGAGTTTCTCCAAACTGTTAAGATCACTGAATGGTTGCAAAGAATAATTGATTGCTAGTTTCTAAAGTTATAACGACCTCCAAATCTTCACGTATTTATATATTTTTTGTTATCACCGCAAGCTTATGATTAGGAATTAGGATTGTTAAGACCAATATTATTGGATGATTGCTACTAGTGTGTTTAGCTTCAATGGTAAAAAAACTGAAATATCCTCACGAACTTTCATATTTAAGGAGGAGCTTAAAGAATACATAATTCACGCAACAAGGATGATTTTTTGTTAAGAATTTGTTTGATAAAATTTGTTCTCCACATAGTAGAAAGGAAGTATTATTGATTTTGCAATTAAAAAGAAAAGAATCTGCACTGCTACGGGAAAAGACATAATTGAGAAGTAACTTGCTCAAGTCAAAAAGCCCATATAGAGCTTTGTAAAGGTGGCAGACATAAATTGATATATGTGATGAGCAAAAAATTGAAAGTTTATTTCATAAAAACAATTGTATTAGGAATACTATGCAGAAACATTCTTGATAATAAAATTAATATGACCATAAAAATTCAAAGCCTTGAGGTAGAACTAAGTTTGCCATCTCCACAAGGGTTTTAGATAGGATAAGCATTACATCCAATTTTTTTTTTTGAAAACGTTGTGTTCAACGCATTGTTTGCATGAGTCCATAAAGGTTAAGACTTGGATTATGAAAAAAACATTGT
This sequence comes from Agapanthus africanus, assembly GCA_030015575.1. Lineage (NCBI taxonomy): Eukaryota > Viridiplantae > Streptophyta > Magnoliopsida > Asparagales > Amaryllidaceae > Agapanthus > Agapanthus africanus. The sequence goes on from JASDDO010000028.1 coordinate 124,983,793, forward strand.
TAATGCTCTTTTAGTTACGATTCTTTTTCTCTCCGTCATTCTGTTCTGTCGAGATCTATGAGGGCTAAGGGCAGGTTATAAAATATTATTTATATCCAGATTGTCTAAATGATCCCACAGTAAGTTCTCAGGCACCATCACTTCAATTTTTTTAGTTTTATTGTAAAAGGAATCATAGAGGTTCAATACACCGAGAAGATGATTTTTAATCTTATAAACAGAAATTATCATTCTTAGGCGTTTCTTTTTCTCCCCATCTTTAATTGAATGTATTAAGTCCATTTCTTAGTTATTTAATTAACGGTTGAAACAAATAGACAGAAACCTGTTACAGATAAACAAAGATGCATTATGTAGTAGTATTATGCACTCCGTCAAAGCCCTTTATAATTTCTTTAATTGAGGAGATGATGCTAATTTATTTCGAGCTTTTTTCTTCCCAAAATGACTAATTTTGAGACTATTGTGTCGCTGGAAATTTTGACAGGGGCTTGGAGTTCCGAAATCATTTTTTTGTGCTTCTTTTTTAGGGTGTGGGTGGGTTTGCCCCCCTCACTACTTGGTTCCGTTCTTGGATATGCCAGATGACATGATTAAATCTCATTTTTGATTTCTTGTTGTTATAGCATGAACTTGCTTGCCCCTTTGAGGTTTGACACGATATTGTGACCGACTTTGTAGACCTGCTTAGAAGAGTGATTGGAAGATCAAAGTTATTGAGGCCAAAAGTTTAGTGTTTCTCTATTACAGTGTTCAAAAAAGCGGTTTAAACGGTCGTTTAAACGTAAACGCTGACAAAACGAACAGTAAAGTCATTAAATGGTTAATTATGCCGTCAAAACATTTACACGGTGATTTAACGGTTTAAACAGTGATTAAACGGTGTTTATCCAATTTTAACAGTGTTTAAATGGTGTTTATCCGATTTTAAACGGCGATTATACGGTTTGATATTTTGTTGATTTTGAAGTTATTTGTAGCTCATAGACCTTTTGTGTTTGCTTATGTTTATGTGATAGTGAGGAGTGACATAAGACATTTATATGTTATTTTGGTGTTATGCTTTTAGGCTGTAGCATGTATGCTTTAGTGTTTGCTTATGTTTATGGGATTTTATGTTGTATTGCGGTGTAATTTGTCTTCTGGTATGAGCAATTTTTTGTTGCATAGCGAACTATATATATTATGTTTCAAAAAATTCCATCGACAACAATGCATACCCGGTAGGATTCGAACCCACAATCTTCCGATTTTGTTCAGACGCCTTGCTATTTAGGCCACGTGTATATTTCAAATTTTGCAATACCTATAATCTTTTATATTTGTTATAATTTTATATTTAATAATTATACTAAAATAATATAAAATATATGTGGCCGTATAATATGTATAAAACGTTTAATTACCGAATAATCCGATTAAACGCTAAACACCTTCCGAACGAATAGTGAATGAATACGTGTTTTACAATACTGCTCTAATATCTTTCCCTTTTCATCCAAATAGTCCCCAGTTATACCATTTACCCAATTGATATATCTATACTTAATTTCTTTAAGCATTGCTGCCACTTAAGTGGAATTTGGTCAATTGATTGCATTCTCAGGCATCACGAAGGAGTGATGGATGCCTTTATGAACATAATAGTACGATTAGAACTTTAATGCAAGTACCATTATTACAACGGCAAAGTGTCTTGTGGTAGTGCAAGTATTCTCTGGGGGTTCAAAACTGTCTAATGCTTGGCTATGTGCATTAATTTGTATCAATCTTGTCTGGGCGTGATAAATTAACCCTACCCAACTCCGAAGTTAGGGGGTACGAGCCAGACATACTTGGGCACAATTTATAAGACCACCCTAATCCATTTATGAAGCGAATTGGATTCATATCAGCCACTTTGACCTGTTTAACCTAAATTTGACCCGTTCACATTATCTAGATGATATGATACGCTTTTGATGCTGGCACTTTAAGGTTCATTGTTCCATAATGAATGTTGGGTATCATTGCATAATCTTTGATAGGTTTGAGGTTCGGATCTTGCTTCTATAGTACTGTTCCTTGTTAACATAAAATGATCCAGAATTTTTTTTTAAAAAAACAAAAACAAAAGAAAAGTAAAACATAAAATGATCCAGAATTAGTATGAAAAGATATCATAAAATCAACCCATTAAATAAATGGGTTACTCCATCCGGCCCGTAATCTGTTGGAAGTCTCAGCTGTGCTTTGCATTTGCGTGCGTGCACACTTTCCCCACCTTATTTTCTTATATAACTTTTCAACTTAATGCCGTTTTTATTTTATTTTACCTCAAAATTTCACTTCAGAAAGAGATCCTCGATGCCTGCTGGCATTTTAGAAGCATTCCTCAGAACCAACTTCAAATTCAGCGGTTCTCTGATTCCTTTATCATTGTTTTGTAGTGAATATTACTCCTTGCGAAGCGATGGAGATGAAATCTTTTTCGCCTTGTTTTTGTTTATATACTTCACTCAAGTCATCATTGCATTTTATGTTATTTATCTCTTTTCCTCTTTTGAATATGGTATTTTAGTTTATGTTATATTGATCCTGACAATGACATTATTTTCTTGTCATTTGAAGTTTTCACTGCTGGTGGAGAGAATCAAACTTACCAGTAAAGAAATTGGCGTCTTGGTGTTCTCAATTTATGAATCTGAAAGTAAACAGTGTGTATATTTAGTTGGCGCTCTACTCTCAAGCTAAATAGGATTCTTAGTTTATGCATTTTCTTTTCTTTTCTTTTTGTTTTATGCCAAAGTAGTTTATGCTAATTGCACATACATATTATGTTAAAATATTGTGGCAAACATTAGTGATAAGAACAGACAATTGAATATATATCCCCCTGTGTTGAGCTGCTTATATGCATATTAATTTTTTGATAACAGCAGACATTTGATTATAATTTGATGCTGGAGTGTTTATTGTGGGTTATAAACATTTTCCCCATGATTAATATTTCCGTATATATGTAGTATTGAACGAATATTTGTGATCTATGCTGTCAATATTCCATTATGCTAGCAAGGGCTTGAAATCCAAAATCAAGAAAAAAATTATATTTAAAAGTTTGTTATTATATGATTTGTAAGTTGTAATATCTCATATTTATGAACTTTAGGTGTAAAATATGTGAATTAAATTGCAAATATTTCGGCTCTTTTCTTTAGCTTTTCGATATTTTCTTTGCAAAAGTCATGGATTTTTAAAGTTCTTAAAATTTTCTTTTTTCCTATGGTTTTTAAATAATAGTTTGCTTGTTATAGCATATACAACTCACAAAATGTTAAAAGATCCCTTTTATTTGTTTTTATCAAAATTTTGTTGGTTATAGCACACAAATATAGTGAAATTAAAAAAATTCCAAATTTTTGGTTTTTTCCCGGTTTTTCAACGTTTTGCTCGATATAACCTATTTTCGGCTTTTTAATATTTTCCGTGATGTACATGAAAATCGTAAAATTTTATGTTTTTAAAAAATATTTATTTATGGTATATAGCATAAGAAAATCATGAAATTGTCAAAGACCCCGTTCTTTTCGTTTTCTTAATATATTGCATGTTATATATCTCATAATGATCATGAAATTTATAAAATTTCCAAAATTATTTGTTTTATTTAAATTTATAATATTTTGCACGCCAACACATGAAAATCCCGTAATTTCAAAAATCTCAAACTTAGTTTGATTGTTACAGCACATAAATTGTGAAATTTAAAAAATATCAAACATTTTAGTTTTCATTGGTTTTTTAATATTTTAAATGAAATAGTACACGAAAATCGCAAAAAATTCAAAAATCTTAAGATTTTCTATGCTCTTCGGTTTTTTAATATTTTAATTGTCATAGGATACAAAAGTCGTGATATCTTCATGAATCCCTAAATTTTCTGTATTCTTTAAATTTTCAGTTACTTACATGTATATAGCACAAAAATTGCAAATTGATTAAAAATTTAAAAAACATTTTGTTTTCTTAAAATTTTCAATATTTTGCATGCTTTTTAGCACTTAAGAATCGTAAAATTTTAAAAAATTACGGTTTTCTCTTTTATTCGGTTTTTAATGTTGCTATATAACACAAAAGATTAGGAACTTTTTAAAAATATTAAAATTTCTTTTATGTTTTGTTTTTCAAAATTTTACTTCTTATAACACAAGAAAAATAAAATCTTTAAATTTTAAAAAATCTAAATTATTTTCTTTACTATACTTTTGCAAATTTTGCATACTATGGAGCACATGGAATTTGTGAAATGTTTAAAAAATCTAAATATTTTTGTTTCCTCGGTTTCTTATTATTTTTCTTGTTATATATTGCATGGAAATTGCAATACTTTCAAAAATCTTAAATTTTCTTATTTTTTCGGGTTTTCAACATTTTACTTAAAAAGGTTCTGTTTTCATTCATAATTTTAGTATTTTGTTGGATATAGGATATGAAAATCATGAAATTTTCAAAAATTTATAAACTAAAAATATCTTCAAAAAATTGTTTTCTTTTTCCGATTATTTCGCATTTCACATGAAAATCATGAAATTTCATTTTTTTGGTTTTTTTGTTCAATAATTTACTTGCTTATATTTTTAAAAATCTTTTAGGTATTAAGGAAACAAAAAGCCATGTGAAGTAAAATGATAAAAAGGGTCGCTGATTAGTACTAAGAATCTGACAAAACAAAGAAATGCGGTCTGAATGACCGAGACCCTAAATTGATTGGAAACCTCCAAACAACTATTGAAAACCCCGAAATTAAAAAAAAATCCTAAATTTATTTGCCGCCTTCAAATTTTCAATAAATTTTCAATATATTACACAGAAAATCATGAAATTTCATAAAATCTTATTTTTTATTTTGGTTTTTCATATTAAGTTTGCTAAAATGAGAATAATGGAGGAAAAGTGCTACGGGAGGGAATTTCCTCTTATGGAAAATACACTCTCCACGATTTTTTCGATGATCAGTATTTATCATCTAAGATGTGGATATACCAAATTTTATTTGATTCTACCATATTTTTACCGTTGCTTTAGTGAGTGCAAAATTAATGGCTTTACTGAAAATAGATTTTTTTACGTCAAAATGATAGAATCACATGAAATTTGGTGTATTTACATCTTAGATGATAAAGATGATGATGATGAATGCTGATCCTTAAAAAAATGTTAGCGTCATTGTAAATCTCCAGTTCCATTTATATATTTTTACCGTATTTTCCCCAAAATTTTCCTAGTAATTTTGTAGATTTTTATATTTATTTATTATTTTATTTATTAATTTTCCTAATTTAAACCCAAACCCATTTCCTTAACCCCAACCCGACCCTACCAGACCCGAGTTCCCCACTCCTTCTTTTTTTTCCTTTTCTTTTTCCTCCAAATTTTACCAACGGCTCTTTCCCTATTCTCACGCTGCTTCCGCGAGACCCGCTCTCCTCCAAGACCCGCGCCACTTCGTCGCCATGGCCGCGTGATCTACGCGCCGACTCCCCACTACCTCCTCATCGCCTCAACTACCCCTGATTCCCGCGTCTGTTTTCCCCTCGAAGCTCTCAACGACTCTCTTCCTCACTCTTTAACTCTCTCTCTCTCTCTCATTATCTCTGTCTTTTTCCTCCCCGACCACCGCGCACCACCACTGCCTCATCTTGCCGATGAACACCCTTGACCTTCTCTCCATGTCGAACCCCACCAGCAACTCCACCCACCTGAGCACCAGCTCCCTCCTCCTACACCATTATCGACTCCTTCGCTGTAACTCACCAACAATTTCACCCATCGTCAGTCACTGCTGCAACCTTCCACCGACGAACCCCTCGTCACCCTCACCAACACCCGAGCTCCACCCAACCCTTACTGCCAACCACTGCCGGCGCCCTAGCTTCGACCTCCGAGCATCAGACACAAAGCCGACGCTTGCAACCATTGCCCCTCCGTGCCACACCGTGCCCCGGTCCAGTGCACACACCGTGCCCACTCCCACACCAGCATCGCGTCCAGTGCCGTGTCGTGCCGTGCCACGCTTGCACTGCGCGCCGAGCCAAGACCGTGCCCTGTATCGTGTCACGCCCGCGTCATCGCCGCGTCCACTACCGTGTCACGCTCGTGTCATTACCGTGTCCAGTACTGGGTTACCTCATATCGCGCTCGTGTCACGCACCGTGTCCAGCATCACATCGTCTCGTGTGTCGAGACACATCCCGCACGTGGCGTCATTTCTATATCAGCGACGGAAGGCAAGTAAAAACCTTCAATTGTTTTTCATGCTATTATAAACTGTAGCCAAAGAAATTTACAATAACTACAACAACAACAACAACTGAGCCTTTTATCCCAAGCATATGGGGTAGGCTACATGAACCAACATGAGAATCACGCCGGGTCCAGCACATGAATCCTCCGCCTCCACTCACTCCTATCGAACAATATACTTTCATTGAGTCCTTTGGCAACCATATCGTTTCGTATCACCTCCATCCATGTTTTCTTCGGTCTCCCTTTTGCCATTGCCCATATTGAGAGTATTTATTCGTCGAATCGGTGCTTCCATAGGTCTGCGTCGCACATGACTAAACCATCTTAACCGGTTTTCCCGCATCTTCTCCTCCACAGGTGCTACACAAACTTTTGCACGAATATCCTCATTTCGCACCTTATCTTTTCTAGTGTTACCGCACATCCAACGAAGCATGCGAATCTCCGCTACGTGCATCTTCTGTGTATGATGCTTTTTAGGAGCCCAGCATTCTGTACCATATAATAAGGCAGTCCGAATAGCGCTCCGATAAAACTTCCCTTTCAATTTTAACAGAAAGTTACGATCACACAAAATCCCTGTTGCACTCCTCCATTTTAACCAACCAGCTTGGATCCTTTGATTAACATCACTATCGATCTCCCCATTCTTTTGGATGATGGAACCTAGATATCTAAACTGGTCGCTCGGTGATATCTCTTGCCCTTCCAATGTTATACCAATATGGTTTTGACTTCTCTGGTTACTAAATTTGCAATGCATATATGCTGTCTTGGACCTGCTCAATCTGAATCCCCGAGATTCCAATGTTTGCCTCCATAATTCCAATTTGGTATTAACCCCTGCTTTCGTTTCATTTACTAGAACAATATCATCAGCAAATAGCATACATAAAGGTACCTCATCTTGGATAGTTCTAGTAAGCTCATCCATCACGATGGTAAACATGAATAGACTTAATGCAGATCCTTGATATAAACCAATTGTAATCGGAAAATCACTCGTTAAGCCGCCGCAAGTTCTGACATTTGCCACTACTCCATCGTACATATCCATGATTATGTTAATATACTTGACGGGGACCCCCTTCTTCATCATTGTCCTCCATAATACCTCTCTAGGTACCTTGTCGTACGCTTTTTCTAAATCAATAAATATCATATGCAAATCTTTTCTTCTCTCTCGAAAACGCTCGACAAGTTGACGAAGCAAATGAACAGCCTCTGTCGTCGATTGTCCAGGCATGAACCCAAACCGGTTCTCTGTTATCTTAATATCCTTCCTTAGCCTGTGTTCAATCACTCTCTCCCAAAGTTTCATGGTGTGACACATTAGTTTTATTCCACGGTAGTTTGAGCAACTTTGAATGTCACCCTTGTTCTTGTAGATAGGTACAAGGACACTTTTCCTCCATTCATTTGGCATTTTTTTTGTCTGCCAAATCTTATTAAACAGATCTGTCAGCCATTTAATGCCTATTTCTCCTAAGCATCTCCAAATCTCGATAGGAATCCCGTTAGGACCAACCGCTTTTCTTAAACTCATTCTGTTCAAAGCTTCTTTAATCTCAGGTGTCTTATTTTACGCATGAAATCACGGTTTATATCTTGAGATTGAATAACAAGTCCATCCAAATTCTTAGTAAAGCTCTCATTGAACAATTTGTCAAAATAATCTCTCCATCTTTCCTTGATATCCTCATCTCGAACTTAAACCTTCTGATTTTCATTTTTGACACACTTCACCTCACTTAAGTCTCTAGTCTTCCTTTCCCGCATCCGAGCAATCCGGTATATATTATTTTCAGCCTCTTTAGTGGCTAATTTCTCGTACACCTCCTAATAGACCTTAGATTTAGCTTCCCGAACAGCTTTCTTAACTTCATTTTTAGCCATTTTATACTTCTCAAATCTCTCCACATCTCTACTTTTCTTCAAATCTTTATAAAAATCCCTTTTAATTTTAATACCAGTCTTTACTTCTTCATTCCACCATGATGTGTCCTTAGATGGTGGAGCACCACCTCTCGACTCACCAAGTAGATCTCTAACTACCGTCTTGATACAACTAGCCAATTTGTTCCATGTTTTGTCTGAATTATCTTCCGACTGCCAATCCGCTTCTTGGACTACACGATCTATAAAAGCTTTTTCGTTACTTTCTTTCAATCGCCACCATTTAATTCTAGGCTTTACCTTACAATATCTAGATATATATAAATATAATTAGATCGTGAACTATTGTAGTGAACCTTAAGCCAAAATCTAATTAAAATCGGCGGAACTTGTGTTTGTTGAACTAGTTTACTGTTTTACTATTCACAGATACTGCAGAAATTTGGTTGCAAATTAATATCGTTTCCTCCATAACAAAAATTGGATCATAGCGTTCTCAGGCTCTCTGCGAAGAGGACCGTATAACCTAAAAATCTACTGTGACTTTTACTGAATATCGTGTCTTTTAGATAGCGGGAACTGAAAGGATTTGTGGCTCTGGACTGCAGTCCTGAACCAAAATCCCCACGAATACCTGAAATCAAACACCTGCAACTCATCGTTCAAATTAGCAAATGTGCAGAACTATATATAGATACGTAGATAATTTAGTTAGCTTTCTTATGCGACTGGTTCCAATGAATTACGCTGCTGTTTGATATTTTTAACATAATTTATTTCATCGATGTATATGGCTGATTTCTGCAGTTTTTAATGTTGATATCTAAACTTAAGCGCCTGTACATCCCTACATAAAATTGAAAATACACGGAGCCCTATATCGTCGCGTAAATCATTTAGTTGGCTAACATATGGTTCTGGTCTCGTTCAGTTTCACTGTCGTTTGGTATTTTGTTTATATTTTAAATTGTCGACGTGTTCTGCAATGACATTTTTTTACACCTTCACACTAAACATGACATATCTCCTAGTACAAAGGATATCATTGATCCGCTTGATACGTCGGAAACCTAACAGATAGAACTAGGTTTTATTCAACTGGAGTAATATCTGAGTCTAAACACAATCCCTAATAAACCGCGCGTGAAGTTGAACTTCCAGTTCTGAAACTGGAATTCCAACAACTAATCACTGATTTAAAATGATGATAAATCGTTAACCTGAATTCCTTTTGACATGAAACTAATTTTACCGCTTAGATAACCATGTATTCTTCGTACGCCTTTTATATTGTTTTGGTCGATCCTATACGTGTGGTTTATGGTGAATTTTGCAAGTCATATGACGTTGGCTGTCATAATTTAATGAGCATTTGTTTAATGCATTTCTACCTTATTCTGTGTTGCTTTATACCCAGTGTAAAGTGATCGTTTACATTGAGATCTAATGACTGACTTGCATTGTCGAACGTGAGTGGTATTGAATCAGTTGTATCAAAGCACGTCAGTGATAAGTAATTGACTAGTGAAAGTCAACAATGCAGTGAAAATGAGTAAGACCGTGATTTAGTGCGTGCTTGTATATAATTAATCCTATACTTATAGTTATTGAGACCTGAGGAATGGGGAAATTGAGGTGGAATTGAACTTGTATTTAGCGAGGCACAATGATTTAGAGGATGATCATTCGATATTAGTGACACACACACTCACACATTAGGTCGTGGGCCTAGCGGCACGGCTGCAGAGTTATGTCCCGGGCAACAGTGGACTGTAGTCTCGGGTATGCATGAGACCCTTGTTAAACACGATCATCCTTTCCACCAAATTGATTTCATTGACTTACTGACTGATAAATAGTGACACCCACATTGCCTGGTTTACTGACATGATACATAGATCGCGTTGTTCATATTCAAATGATATTCATTATTCTCACGTTTCTGTATTTTATTGCACCTTTCATATTTAATAATATTGTACACATATTATATATTTATTGCTTTATGTGTCACCCTGACGATCTGAGTGTGCATGCTCAGAGGATGAAATAGTCTTAGCTAAGGAGCAGGATCTGCCATTCAAGATCGCGGAGGTTTAGACCGTGACATCAGCACCATCCCTTTCTTGCTATAAGAACATTGTTATTTCGTTGGGTTAGTTATTTCATCCATGTAAATAAATGTATCTTGAACTCTTTTATTCTGATGTAATAAAGTTGTGAGCTGTAATTTCCTTTACTCTAGTATTGTTTACTGACAACTATGTAATGCTAGAAACCGAAGTGTGACTACGGCGGGATTATTCCCTGACCGTAGGAGCATGGCCGGTCTAGTCACCCCTTGCATTCCGTATTTTGGGAAGGGGCGTGACATGGTTTTGTTGGTATCAGAACCAGGTTTGGATGAAATTACAGTTTCATCGAGGGATCCTTAGATTAAGTTACCTCTTGATTTATGCTTCATTGCATTTCATTTTCACTTTTCTAATCCTCGTTGAATCTTCGTATAGTCCTTATTTGAATCTAATTTCTTTTCTTGATCATCTTTCAGAGATATGGACGCCTCAGGCATCGGTTTCTACGATCGTACCGAGAAAATCCTCAGCATATTGACGACCCTAGCCCAGGCTCAAGAGAGGAAGACCAATCTCTTGGTCGAAGGATTGAAGGCGGTACAGGAGACCGCAATTACTGCTCTAGAGAGATCTACAGCTGTTCCCGCCGCCTCCGAGGGCGCCTTCGTGCCGACTACACAGGCTAGGGTTGGTACCGTTTTTGACTTTAGGAGGTTTCATCCAGCGGTTTTCACGGGATCGGCAAATCCACTCGAGGCCGAGTAATGGCTCATCAACGTGGAGAACCTTTTAACGGCCGCTCGGGTCCCAAACGATGACAGAGTGAGCATGGTGAAGATCCAGCTAGAAGACGAGGCTCGCACGTGGTGGTCTGTAGAGGAAAGCCGGCTAGAGAAACCTATCGGATGGGGCACGTTCTCCGCGTGCTTTCTAGATCACTATTTCCCGGCCACTGCCAAGGCCGAAATGGAGGAGAAATTCATCATGTTGAGGCAAAATGGACGCTCAGTGGATGTCTACGCTGCAGAGTTTAATCGGCTGAGTCGCTTCGCACCGTACATGGTAGCCACCGAAGTCGCCAGGGCCAGACAGTTTCAGTAGGGGCTCGAAATAGAACTGCAGCAGCTTATCGTGTCTCTCGACCTACAGACCTTCGCTCAGGTGTTGAACGCTGCCCGAGTACAAGAAAGATTGGCGGAGAAAGCCAAGGGCCAACGATCGGTGGATAGGAGATCCCACGTAGTTCCATCATGAATTACCATTTCCTCTTGTGGAGCGATCCCAGTTCACAGGCCAGGTGTTACGCAGATGAAGTATACTTTCTCACCTCAGCAACCGCAGTGTAGGGCACTGATTTGCGACTATTGCCAAAGGCCAGGGCACATGCAGAGAGATTGTTGCAGAGTCAAGGGGCAGTATCTGATTTGCGGATCCAGCGAGCACAGGGTCAGCGGGTGTCCCCAGAAATCCAAGCTACAGGGAGGGTTCGAACAACAACAGTCATCGTACGACACTTCAGCTCAAAGGGGTCCACCTCTGGTATCCCGGCGACGATTATTTGATCAGAGGCAAATTGGTACAAGTCAGAATCAGGGGCGGGCTTTCACCCTGACCGCCGAGCAGGCGAAGGCTTTTAGGGAAGTGGTTGCAGGTACTCTCTTTGTTTATTCTGTACCAGCTAGATTTATTTTTGATTAGCGTGCTTCGCATTGCTTTATTTTTGCACAGTTTGTTAACACACACTCTATACCTCATGAGCCGTTGATCAAGGGTTGGGAGATATATACGGGTAACGGAATTATTGTGTCCAGCCAAGAGTGTAGGTTATGCCTTGTGGTGGTTTGTGGCGGAGAATTTTATGCAAATTTTTTTTTGATTGGGACCGGTAGCTACGACGCCATTCTGGGGATGGATTGGTTAAGCACGTTCCATGCTGTTATCAACTGCCGGGCTAGGAGTGTGACGTTTCGCATTCCTAATCACTCAGTGTAACGACTCTGTTTTTAATGTACAGAAATTTGTTTAAAGTTAAAGTACTAAATGGAGTATTTGCAACCCTGAGTATGCTATAAGTATTTAATTTGATTTTGAACAGCAAGAAAGCACTTGTACCTCATTGGTAAAGCTTTGCACTGCTGTGATATAGCCCCTTTGTTCGAATCTCATCAGCCATATATTATTTTTAATGATTTTTTTAAAAACTTTTTGGAAGCCCAAAAGTTTACACATGCGATACACGTAAAAATGAAAAGTCAGATTAATCAAGCATGTGGAATATGTTATATGTGTTAGTGTTTATGCCCTAGAGGCCATTATTGTATCATACTAGTTTGTATATTACTTAATGGAAGCTTAGGATATTCACAGTTGTATTGACAGTCTTGCTAAAAATGGTAGTGTACTACTTGGTTTGTTTCTACTTTAATATGTGCATATGTTTCTTTTAACATATCGCTTATACATATTAGTAGAGCTCTTAGGATCTTTGCTTGATTACCAGCTTTGTGATGGCAGTCACACTAGTGGGGGCTGGGTAGTCTATAAGTAACATCCTATACTAGTCCCTGGTCATAGGATTATCGAGACGGGGCATCGATACTCCGGAGTAGACTGGTGTGTACGCTTCTCATCCCAGCTGGGGAGATGGTCTGTCCCACAGCCATCAGTACGTCGTACTGGAGATGGTATGCAGGTGCTCGTTAGGTTATGGGTATACCGGACAGGACTCGCCGGGAACTGCAGGTTGGTATTATACCTATCGTCAGATTGCAGTTCCCAGGTGACATGAGTACAGCTTAGTCCGTCGACTTGACACTGCTACTTCGCTTCGGGTGTGTTCCCACTCTACTTAGATTACTACCCTACCACGGCTCAAAGGAGTCGTGCAAACAGGTAGTAGTTGGGTGCAGTCCCGAAGCACTTGGAGGCAGTGGCGGTTTGACAGAATTCGTCTCTCCCGGTATTGGGGGTTGATATCGCGCTGTGTATGAAGAGCCATTATGCAAGGTCCCTGGCCAGGGCAAGCGAGAATTACTGGTAGGTGCTCCAGTAGTTTCTCCAGATGTAATAGGCTTCACTCCGACACGACTTATACCGCTATTAGGGGTCTGACATTTACCTCCCTCTAGGCCCGATATGCGATAGTCCTAGACGAACAGACCGGACTGTACGGAGATTGTCACATACAGGCTCAGTAGGAGTTCAGATGGGTTTCCTCATCGTCTTTTTTATCGACATCTACCTGGGGACCGTTACGTACAGCTAGTACCGCTTGCGACCTGTGGTTAAACCCACTGCCAGCGTAGTGTCGAGTCTTTAGAGTCCCACACAGAGAGTTTCCCTGCACCGGGCAAAAGGTGTAGAGGCCGTATAGTTTTACGGTAGGGCCGCGATCACTTACGTACACTTGTGCACGTACTGTGACCGGACAGATAATACTAGCGGGCTTTGGTTTAAGCCAGATTCTAGTATTATACAGATGAATTTATTCAGTCAAAGATTATCCATGTTTTTCGGAAATACGGATGGGAGGGGCAGTCTCGTAATTTCTCGGGAAGCTTCTAGAAGAAGGTGACTCATTTGTGTTTATTTCCTTTTAGAATTTAAACTAAATGAGGTGGAGGATGAGGTGTATGTTTACATTAAATACTTAATGACTCATAAGGCGATTCACCCTTAGAATTAAATGAAGCATGCTAGATATTATCTTGATATTATTAAGAGAGATATTATTATGCTTCATATTATTCTAGCATGAGTATTATTCATTTCATTATCACAAAACACTTCTCTCTCCTCAAGTTTTCATCTTCTTCCTCAAACCCTAAAAGCTCTCATGAGTTGAGAATCCTAGGATTTAAGTGACTAAGTAATCCATCTAAATACTCTACACCCTCTAGGACTTCTAGATTAGCAAACTAGAAGCCGTAGTTATTTCAGATTCGATATAGGAGCTCGAACTATAAACTCTCGGGTGGATCGTCTTTGACTCGAGGAAGCCATTGAGGTGCCCACGTTCCATAGAGCCTACGAGGTGTGGAGGACAACGATGAAGACCCGAAGGACAAGTAACGTGAGGTATAACTTCGAATCCGAGTAGTTAAACCTCTCGTAGTATGCTAGTAATGGTTTAGACACGATCCGTGTGCTCAAGTCTGTGTTACGAAGCTTTGATAATTGTTTTTCATATATTCCGCCTCCCCATGAACACATGGGGTGCGTGACATGGACTTACAGTGGTATCAGAGACTATTAAACCTTTACTAGTTTGTTAGCAACTTATTAGAACTTTGATCGTCGGATAAACACGAAAACTTAACCCCGGATCCCTATAGTTTCTGTCGATTTTATACTTGTCGAAAAAATTATTTCAGAAGTATGAAAATTCACAGCTGGGAATTCTAAGAATACTGGAGAAATACGAGTTGCTAACTCGGTGAGACGACCGCGGAAGCGCGGCGGATTAGTGCAATATGCCGCAGATCCGCGGCCGAGTCGACTCCGAGTTGACTCGTATTTACACAGTTTGTCTTATTTTTGGGTGTTCTGTTTTCCTGTATATTTTGTTTCTGCCCAGGTTTTTTCAGTGCTGGCTTGCATTTGGGGTAGACACGGAAAAAGGTTGTCGATCGAAATTCTAAGTTATTTGCTAATCAGGTTTTATCTGTGATGTTTAATGTATTCGTAAACCTCCGCTAATTGCTAGTATGTCGGTTAGTTGGGGGTTGCACATTTCTGTAATGGATATTGGTTTGTGGATATGAACTTCATTGGATTGTCGTGGATGAATAGCTGGGGATGTGAGATTAGAGTTTTTATCTTTCATTCGATGTAAATTGTAATATGTTGTAATATTCTTTTGCGGGACACATCCGGGTTGAGGTTGTAGCCACCGTTGTATTATTTCATTTACTGTTTTATACTCCTAGGATAGACCCAAGATGGGGTGCACAAACTACCGGGTACTGTGAAGTGTTTAATGGCCTACTTACGTCGTTGAGGGAGACTGTTTCACTTCTGGTACTAGGCGGGTAGTTTGCCGCACCTGTAGGGGTCTAGGGTGGGGTTTGGCTATTCATCACGACCGTGTAATCCGTCTTTTGTTGCAGGCTCGAACGAAACGCGGATTCCTAGTATATCCAATATGTTCATCTGTGATCTGGAATGCCTATTATAGCGTCTGACGAATGTACAATATCTATATATGATATCTAGTAGGCGTTGCTTATGTTTTGCAACCGCGCTAGCCCAGCCCCCGCTCTGTCGTTAGTTAAGTAACCTAACGGGTGAATGACGGGGCCCAGTGGCGAATGCGGATGGCATAAGAGGATGTTGTATTTTCGTTGTTTTCTGCAATGATAGGATAAATGATGGGATGCATTATTTTAATGCAAAGAAAACAAACCAAAGCTGAATCGTTGGAACAAATTTAAAAGAAACCACTCGGTTATTTTAAAAGAGCAGAATTTTTAATTACGGAGCATTAACCACTCCTTTTAAAAAGCTATCAGGTTCCTTCGGTTATATTAAGTTCACTACGTTCACGGTTTCGCCAAAACCAGTCGTAGCCCTCCGTCATTTCATATGGATGGTCAGTAGTATTCAAGCTATGTTTGTTTGGCCTTTAGTCAAGACATAGTGATTGGTAGCTGCTGGGGTGTTCACATGTAGCATAGATAGATGCGTTGGTTTGGGACAGTCGTATTACTTTGTTGGCCCTTAGTCAAGAGTATATACAGGTGGGTTCAAATCAACCTGGATAATGATGGATAGAACTTGACATGCGACTTATGATTTGTTGGCCCTTAGTCAAGGTCATAAGAGTATGGGGCAAAAATCCACATCGGGAGTTTTTAAAGAAACCGAAACTTGCTAGTGTTGCATACCATTTGGAGTTTGATAATGTTGGTAGGATTCCTTTAGCATTATCACACGATGATATTTGGATCCCAATCCTACTGTGAGTATATGCTACTCATCAGGAGATTCGTCACTTAACGATCAATGCTATAAACCAAGTAGGTGTCTAGAAAGTGTCAGCGGGGCTACGCCTCCAGAGAAAAGAGGTTATTTAATTAAGGAACTTCGCAAAAGCGTCGTAAAACCTCCCTCGAAGTACCGACACTAGCCTGGCTGAACGGTTTAGCAAGTATTGTACGGTGAGATCAGTCCTGACTAATTCTTCTTTTATGGTTTGAGGAAGGATTCGAGAAACAGTGGGAGCTATCCTGTTTAGATAAACTAAAAACCAATCTAAACTTGCAAGAGTATCATGCTAAAGTGTTTTCTTCTCTCTCTCAACTGCAGCGACCATGTGACCATGACTAGGTTACATCTAGATAACAAGTTGACTGAATCTGAATTTTATGACTGGCAAAGGTCTGTCCAGATGTCCATTACCTATGACAAGCTGGACCACCCTATTACTACTCAAGCCCCCGCCGTCCCAGGTCTAGTTTCCACCGTCGCGGATATGAATATCCGTCAAACAAGGGAAAAGGACAGTGCGAATGCCAAGTGCCTCGTGTTGGCTTTAGAGAATGGTGTATACCAGAAGCAGCACGAGAAGATGGACTTAGTTTCCATCTGTAGGGTTCCTAGGCACCCTAGTGAGGTCTCACAAGTGATCATCCATGACAATTTCTAAAAATTACGGTGCCGAGAAACCCTAGAACGGATCGTTGGCTAGAAGTATAGGCGATGCAAGCAAGTAAACGGAAATATAGCTAAAGGAAAGGGGCTACAACCTTTGTAGATCCGGTCCTCCACCTCCTAGGCTCCGTGATGAAGTCCTCTCCGCTGTCCAAATTGAACCATGACTCTCACGGTGGTTTCATCAGAGAAAAAGGCGGGCTAGGTCGTCGACAACGTGTCGAAGATGATCTACGTCGAGGCATCACTAGATCAAGCTCCACCTTCACCAAGCCATGAAAACTTGTGAAGGAAACACCCTATACTACTTGGCAAGAGGTAGAGGATGAAGAAATAGGAAGTGGGTAGACTTTAGTTTTGGATTTCTCACTAGTTTTCATCACTTGCCATTGGAGTAGTAAGCTTTCTTCATGGAAGAAGAAGATATGATAAGCCTTTTTTAAAAAGGAAAATAAATGAATACTTATCATTTCTTCAACCATGGTTTAGTGTAGAGATTTAACTAAGGTTAGATGAGTGGTTAGGGTTAAAGAAGAGACAAGAATGGTGACTTAGTCAAGATTTCAAGAAGCTTCAACTAAAAACAAAATAAGTCCACCATTTATCTTTCTCTTTATCATTTTCTTTTTCCAAAATAAACAAAAAGAATAAATAAATGATTAAGTAAATAAAATGATACCCTAACCACTAACTAACCATGGTTTAATACTTTACACAAAACCAAGCTAGAATGCATCATCAAACATGATACAATCATGTGCACAAAAAATATATCACATATACAATGTGCAATACAAGTGAGTAAATCCATTTAAAGTGAACCAATACTAGTTAATGCAAAGTAATATATCAAATATATAATTATACATTAAATCATTAAATCAACACTTGATTTAACGATCCGGTCATATCGCATATAACCGACTAGTATCATATGTATCGGCTTATCGAATCAATCCTTGATTCGACAACTAGATTATATCGCATACAACCAATCGATACATTCATCGCGAGAATAGAGTACGGTATCACATACACGCATTATTCTCGGTCCCGCACATATCTCATATGCGCTCCTATTTCGTTTCGCTTGAGCCAGGAAACCTCTGTGTAGGACTCTAAAGACTCGTCAATACGTTGGTAGCAGATGATGATCATATCAAACACCCACAAGCCGCAAGCGGTCTGCTAAACGTAACGGCCACCCGGGTATTGAGCGATCAGAAGATCGACGAGCAAGCCCGCTTACACTCCTGTGAATCCAACCAGTAACACTTACCGTACAGTCCGGTCTGTTCGTCTGATATATCGCATATCTCGCCTAGGGGTGGTAAACGTCAGACCCCAATAGCTTGATAAGTCATGCCGACGTAGGGTCCATAACATTCGTGAAACTACTGATAACTCTTACCAGTATATCACTGCAACCGTGGCCAGGGATTTCCTGTTATGGCCAGTCGTGCATTGCGCAACATCAACCCCCAATACCGGGAGAGACGAATCCCCTCCTATCGCTCATTGCCTCCATGTGAATCGGGACTGTACCCAAAAACCACCTGTTTGCACGACTCAGTAGAGCCGTGGTAGGGTGGAAATCAAAGCACAGTGGGAGATACACAAGACTCTATGACGATCTCGGGTCAACAGACTAAGCTGTACCAGTGTCACCAGAGAACTACCATCTGACATGAGGTATAATACCATCTGGGAGTTCTCGGCGAGTCCGTTCAGTGTACCCAGTCCACACTGAGCACCCGTATACCATCTCTGAGGTAAAACACCAATGGATATGGGATCATCCATCGCCCATCGCATGGGTCGAGAAGATATACACTAGTCTACTCTGGAATATCAATGCCCCGTCTCGATATTCCCTCGACTAGGAACATTGAAGGATGTACTCATGGACTATCCAGGCCCCACTAGTATGATCTGCATCACAGTCCTGGAAGTCGAGTACACATCCTAAGGGCTTTATCAACATGTAACAGAGAGACAGAAAGTATACACGTTAAGATAAAGAGCAACCAGATAGCGTACTATCATGTCGAGCAAGAAAGTCCTACCTATATATGTCCCAGCATCCACTATAATATACATCCAATGTACAGTAATGGCCTCTAGGGCATACATATAACTAACAATCTCCCACTTGCACTAGGGCCGTCTGTAGCAGTGGTTGCAGTATCACATACTCAACCATCCCCTAAAAGTCTTTCTTTGGGAAAAGGCCTTCGTGAGTGGATCCGCCGTGTTGTCCTCTGAGTCTACTCTCCTAACCTCGATCATCCTGGAGATCAACTATCTCCATGATCAGGTGATGCTGCCTCAGAATATGTCTGGGTCACTGATGGGACCAGGGTTCCAGGGTCGAAGCCACACTTCCATTGTCACACAATGGTAGGAACCTAGTTCATCCTATGAACCAATATACACCCAAACTGCCTCTTTGGTAGTATCTTTAATAGCGATGTTACCAGTCTTTATCGTCTAGTTTGCCACGGTATCTAGCTTGGAACTTTTCCAACATACCGTCCCTTTACTAAGGGTAAAGACAATGCCTGTGACTGACATTCAGTCGTCTTTATCACTCTGGAACCCTTCCAGTGATTCTCCCCAGGATCGATTGATACCATCTCACTATAACTAGTGAGTATCCTAACATCCAATTAGATCTATCTCATAGATCCAAAGCTTAGGATTTAGTAGGTATCACTTTGATCCTATATGGAAAATCATTGTGATAAGCGGAGATTGATCGAGCGTAGCATAGGAAACTCCTTCCCTAACAAGAGTATGTCATCCACGTACTCTACGAGGATCGTTACCATACTCCCTACTACCTTTTTGTTTATACAAGGTTCATCTACCATTTTTGATGATGTCAACTTCTTTGACTAATCCATCAAAACAGATGTTCCAACTCCGCGATGCCTGCTTTATCCTATAAAGCATCTTGCATACGTTTCCGCTGCTCCCACTGACTACGAGGCCCTCTGGCTGTGTTTTTATAGACGTTCTCTTCTAAATCAATATTTAGAAAAGTAGTCATGGCACCCAACCACCAGATATCGTAGTCATGGTATGTATCCGTGGCAAGTAGGATCTGGATGGATTTAAACATAGTCCCTGGAAAAGGTTTCATCATTATCCGTGCCTGGTTGATGACGAAAACCTTTAACAAGTTTAGCTTTGAAAGTCTCAACTTGTCCATCTACACCAAGTAATCTTCTCAAGATATAATTGCTCCTGATGGGGATTTAACCCTTCAGATATCGCAACCAAAGTCCATACTTTGTTGGTGTATATGGATTCCATCTCAGATTGCTAAGCATCCAGCCATTCTTACAGAGTCCCTACTCTTGATGGCCTGCTCGAATCTAGTTGGGTCATCATCTCATGATGTATTCCATGCTCCCACTGTTATCGAGAAACCAAGGTATCTCTCAGGTGGGTGAGGAAACCTACTAGATCGGCGGAGAGGCTGAGGTTCGTTGGAATCTACTGAATCCTTTGGTTCTACCAAATTATCTGCTGTAGTTTGTACAGCTGGAACCTTTCCAGTTCTACAGAACTGACCTTGCCTTGATCTTGTCCGGATTTTGCTTTTGACATAGGCCGGACAATCCCAAATCTTAACTTACTTAAGAGATAGGATCTTCCCACACCATATCTCATATGGAGTGGTAGGCACTGATTTGATTCGAACCTAATTCAATAGGTATGCAGCTTCTCAAGCGCATAACTCCCAAAAAGGAAATAGGTAACTCAGTAGTACTCATCATAGAGCACACGATATCTAATATTGTGTGATTGCTCCGTCCCGATACACCGTTGTGCTGTGGTGTATTCAGAGGAGTAATACTGAGAGAGAATCTCATTTTCCTTTAGAATAGTCCAAGGATTCCATGCACAAGTATTCTCCTCCCTGATCTCATCATAGGACATAATACTTATACCCGTATTTTGGTTCTCTACTTCCTAGTTATATTCTGTGAATACCTCAAAAGGTTCGGACTTATATTTCAACAGGAATATATGACTGAATCTTGAGAGATTATCAGAGAATATAATGAAGTATAAAGAACCTGTCCTGGCATGTGTAGACAGGAGACCTTACATACATCATCATGTATCAGTCCCAAGAGTTCATTAACTCTTTCTCTGTTTCCAATAAACAGAGCTATGGTCATCTAATCTTTGTGACATGACCGGCAAGTTTTTATAAGATGTAAATTCAAACTGATTAAATATACATCTAAATATAACTTCAGCCAGTCGGGTCGCATTGATATGACCTAGTCTACAATGTCTCAAGAAGGATTCGTTCATTTCTGAACTCTTCCTCTTGTGTGTGTTCTGTATACTAAGAACTGTAGTTTGATTCAGAACATCAATGATTTTAGATAACGTGCCTGAACCGATCAACTTTTGATATAGGAAATGTTCAAAACATTATCCAACAATACAAAATTATATCATTTCTTTACTAATAAAGAGACTGATATGATTTTGTATATCAGGTTCGGTATCTAATAACATTCGTTCAGAATCAATGTATAGGTAATACAGGGTGACAGTGACCGACATACTTGGCTGCAACTCTTGCCCCGTTTTCTGCCTCATGAAACTTATCACCCGTTCTCAGTTCTCTACCTTTCTGTAGCCCTATGTAACAGATTACATATCTGGGATCCTGATCCGGTATCACATATCCAGGACGTAGAGGATACTGAGAAACAGTTCTGTATAATGAACACACCCGAAGATGATGCATCATATGCACTTTCTTCGTTTGGGTGGCACGGAAAATCTGGTATTCCCCAATTTCCTGCTCTGTCTTATAACAATTATAAGTTGTAGCGGGACCAACGTTCCCCAGCTCAGTAAAACAAGCGGGTTCGGTCAATAATCCGTATTATTATCTTGATTAAGGCGTGATATGGTCGCTATCTGGAGAGAGAGAGAAGAAAACACTCTGCGTGCGCTCTTGCAAGAATAGATTGGTTATTTATTTTATCTAATCAGGATGGCTCCCACTGTTTTTATCAAATCTTCCTTCAAACCTTAAAAGGAAAGACTAGCCGGGATTAATTACACTCTATAAGTTCGCCGATCTTTCAGCCAGGCCAGTGTCGGTACTTTGAGGGAGGTTCCCCGTGCTTTCGCACGGACCTAATTACTGTAAACCTCGTTTTCCCAGAGGCGTAACCCCGTTGACACCTTTCTAGACACCTACTTGATCGGCTAATTGTAAAGTGCAAAACTCTCCCAGGAGTAACAATTACTCGCAGTGGGTATCGGGATCCAACTATCATATAGAAGGTATGCAATCTCATTGCAAATTTCAACACTTGAAACTCCCGATAAAGGTTTTTACCCCTAGCACCTATGACCTTAACTATGGTCAACAAATCATAAGTACTAGTCAAGTTCTACCCGTCATTTCGTGATTAATTAGACCCACCCACATGACCCTTAACTAAGGTCAACAAAGTCACGCGACTGTCCTAACTAATCGCATCATATGCGGTGTAGGAAGACATCACTTAGCTACCGTACACTGTGCCTTGACTATGGTCAACAAACACAGCACGAATACTAAGTACTCTACTTCCTAAAATGACGGAGGGTTGCGGCTGGTTTTTGTGAAAACCTTTAACGCTTTGAACTTGATCTCGTTGCGGAATCAAATGGTTTTTAAATGGAATGTTTTTGAAGCTTTTCTAGTTTTGCTAAAGGGGTCACTCCCGGTGAAGGGATCGTCGGCCCTTTCCTCGTCGAATGAGGTGCGGGATATATCATATATATCACTGTGCAAAGCGTAAACTATAGAAGCGATCAAAGACAAACCGATGGTTGTAGCATCTGCCAGTTATTGGTAAAGGAGTCACTCCCGGTGAAGGGATCTCGGTCCTTTCCTCATCGAATAAGGTGCAGGATGTTCTATAATGAACACCGCGATGCAAAGCAAGAACTGTAGCTACCTGTTTTTATTTTAAAATTCGATTCCACAACATCAATTAGGTTTATTTTCTTTCATTAATCACATTAATGAATATCCCATCATATAAGTCCACCTAATCATCACAGATAAATATAACGTACGCTTATGCCATCCGCATTCGCCTCGATGTCCCGTCTGCACCGTTAGGTTAGGTAACTAACGGAAGAACGGGGCAGGGCTAGCGCGGGTGTAAAACATAAGCAACGTCTATATAATATATCATATATACTATATACTACATCTATCTGAACAGAGCACAGAACATCGCATGATCACATCACAGATAACGCAGCAGAAAGAATCATATGAAATATTGGATATACTAGGACGTCCGTGCTTTCAATACGAGCCAGTATAAAACACGGATTCCACGGTCGTGATGAATAGCCAATCCCACATCCCTAGACCCCTACGAGAGCGGCAAGCAACCCTACCAATTCTAGGGTTAGGAGACCCGGACTCGACTCCTCGAGATGGTCTCCCTCTGGACCCCAGAACCCGGTTACTTGTGCTCCCCTCCTTGGGTCTATCCTAATACGGAAAAGTAAATAATATACATCAACGGTGACAACTTCCGCAACCTGGAAGTGCCCCAATAAAAGAATATTACATACAAGTTTTTACATGAATGAAAATGAAAAACACTCATCTCACATAAAAACCCCCGGCTATTCAAATACGACGATCCAATATAACATATCCAGCAACACATAACATCACATGTCATCAACGTAAGTAAATATGCGCATCCCAATTGTCGTTGACATATAGCAACGAAACCGGCGACATCACATATTACACTTACGGTCACAGAAAAGAATGCGTAAAACTACAACAGTTGGAATCTGCAACCTCCTCAGACATCGCATGCCTGACCAAATGAATTACTTAGACATCGCATGCCTAACAATTATAAACCCCGCAGTTTAGTCTCAAAATCGAAAACACTTTTCAATATCAAGTCGGGTAATTCAACAGGATTCCCGACATTCCGATCGAATAATCGTCGCAAACTTTAGTAGGCGGCCGCACCCCCGACGCCGTCGACAAAGTGCACCAAGGTGGAACACCGCTGCCGCGAGCACCCGAACGGATGCTTTCGGCGACGGGGTTCTCCTACAGTCACTTGGTCGGGGCTATGGAGTGAGGCTGTCTATTAAGTTTACCCGGCGAGTATCCGCGTACACTACGTGATTGCGACGGACTTTTGATCATATCAAAATTCCGTGGCAACCGATCAAGTGAGACTAAAGTGCTATGTTTATAATATTCATTCCGTTATCTCATAACTTTTGTGAATTCCAAGTATTGTATCACATTCCGGATAAATGGAAAATGTTAAACTTTCCGATCGAACAATCGAACACCCAAGTTTTCCCGAAACAGCTCAACACATGAAATAAGTCTAACAGCATTCAGTTCATGCTTCAGTAGCAACGGTCCAGCCGTAGAAGGGTCAAGCCAACGCCTCACATGTGGCACACCGTACTGCCCCAAACCCGAAGGTTCAAAGGGCAGTTCAAGACGGTCACATAATCGAGTTAAGGTTTGTTGTCTTCTAGAGGGTCCATTGCGTTACTTGCACTACTTAGTATGTCGTTAAACTACGGAAAAATCCAACACTTGGAAATTTCCCGACAGGGGAAAAATTGGGTATTTATATCCGGTCGAACTTTTTAACATATTCTAAAATTTATCCGGAAAAACACACTGACAAAATTAGACAATCCGATCGATACACCGAGTTCCCAATACAACCCAGAAAATGCAACTCTGGAAAAAATTATTAAAAATCCCCAGGAAAACCAGCACAGACAACTAAGAATTACTGTGCAAAATTAGATGCACAAAACGACAAAATGGCCGCGGAACCGCCGCATGAGCATGCTCATGCCGCGGATCCGCGGCGCCTTTATGGAATCAGGTCCTCGAATTTTACAGTAATCCTTAGATCTTCCTGCTGATTTTTCTGAATATTTTTAATCTACAAAAATCCACATTTTACAGAATTGTCCAGAGAGCATTTTCAAGTCGGGGTTTTGGGTCGATCGGACTTCTAACTCCGTCGGGACTTCGCCTAAGGCTCTAGCTAGGCTCTGATACCAATGTAGGGTTCCTAGGTACCCTAGTGAGGTCTCACAAGTGATCATCCATGATAATTTCTAAAAATTACGGTGCCGAGAAACCCTA
This sequence comes from Agapanthus africanus, assembly GCA_030015575.1. Taxonomy (NCBI): domain Eukaryota; kingdom Viridiplantae; phylum Streptophyta; class Magnoliopsida; order Asparagales; family Amaryllidaceae; genus Agapanthus; species Agapanthus africanus. The sequence continues at coordinate 125,008,900 of JASDDO010000028.1, forward strand.
GAACGGATCGTTGGCTAGAAGTATAGGCGATGCAAGCAAGTAAACGGAAATATAGCTAAAGGAAAGGGGCTACAACCTTTGTAGATCCGGTCCTCCACCTCCTAGGCTCCGTGATGAAGTCCTCTCCGCTTTCCAAATCGAACCATGACTCTCACGGTGGTTTCATCGGAGAAAAAGGCGGGCTAGGTCGTCGACAACGTGCCGAAGATGATCTACGTCGAGGCATCACTAGATCAAGCTCCACCTTCACCAAGCCATGAAAACTTGTGAAGGAAACACCCTATACTACTTGGCAAGAGGTAGAGGATGAAGAAATAGGAAGTGGGTAGACTTTAGTTTTGGATTTCTCACTAGTTTTCATCACTTGCCATTGGAGTAGCAAGCTTTCTTCATGGAAGAAGAAGATATGATAAGCCTTTTTTAGAAAGGAAAATAAATGAATACTTATCATTTCTTCAACCATGGTTTAGTGTAGAGATTTAACTAAGGTTAGATGAGTGGTTAGGGTTAAAGAAGAGACAAGAATGGTGACTTAGTCAAGGTTTCAAGAAGCTTCAACTAAAAACAAAACAAGTTCACCATTTATCTTTCTCTTTATCATTTTCTTTTTCCAAAATAAACAAAAAGAATAAATAAATGATTAAGTAAATAAAATGATACCCTAACCACTAACTAACCATGGTTTAATACTTTACACAAAACCAAGCTAGAATGCATCATCAAACATGATACAATCATGTGCACAAAAAATATATCACATATACAATGTGCAATACAAGTGAGTAAATCCATTTAAAGTGAACCAATACTAGTTAATGCAAAGTAATATATCAAATATATAATTATACATTAAATCATTAAATCAACACTTGATTTAACGATCCGGTCATATCGCATATAACCGACTAGTATCATATGTATCGGCTTATCGAATCAATCCTTGATTCGACAACTAGGTTATATCGCATATAACCAATCGATACATTCATCGCGAGAATAGAATACGGTATCACATACACGCATTATTCTCGGTCCCGCACATATCTCATATGCGCTCCTATTTCGTTTCGCTTGAACCAGGAAACCTCCGTATAGGACTCTAAAGACTCGTCAATACGCCGGTAGCAGATGATGATCATATCAAACACCCACAAGCCGCAAGCAGTCTGCTAAAGTAACGGCCACCCGGGTATTGAGCGATCAGAAGATCGACGAGCAAGCCCGCTCACACTCCTGTGAATCCAACCAGTAACACTTACCGTACAGTCCGGTCTGTTCGTCTGATATGTCGCATATCTCGCCTAGGGGTGGTAAACGTCAGACCCCAATAGCTTGATAAGTCATGCCGACGTAGGGTCCATAACATTCGTGAAACTACTGATAACTCTTACCAGTATATCACTGCAACCCTGGCCAGGGATTTCCTGTTATGGCCAGTCGTGCATTGCGCAACATCAACCCCCAATACCGGGAGAGACGAATCCCCTCCTATCGCTCATTGCCTCCATGTGAATCGGGACTGTACCCAAAAACCACCTATTTGCACGACTCAGTAGAGCCGTGGTAGGGTGGAAATCAAAGCACAGTGGGAGGCACACAAGACTCTATGACGATCTCGGGTCAACAGATTAAGCTGTACCAGTGTCACCAGAGAACTGCCATCTGACGTGAGGTATAATACCATCTGGGAGTTCTCGGCGAGTCCGTTCAGTATACCCAGTCCACACTGAGCACCCGTATACCATCTCTGAGGTCAAACACCAATGGATATGGGATCATCCATCGCCCATCGCATGGGTCGAGAAGATATACGCTAGTCTACTCTGGAATATCAATGCCCCGTCTCGATATTCCCTCGACTAGGAACATTAAAGGATGTACTCATGGACTATCCATGCCCCACTAGTATGATCTGCATCACAGTCCTGGAAGTCGAGTACACATCCTAAGGGCTTTATCAACATGTAACAGAGAGACAGAAAGTATACACGTTAAGATAAAGAGCAACCAGATAGCGTACTATCATGTCGAGCAAGAAAGTCCTACCTATATATGTCCCAGCATCCACTACAATATACATCCAATGTACAGTAATGGCCTCTAGGGCATACATATAACTAACACCATCTTCCTCCATAACAAAGATTTATATGGAGAGGAATCTCGTATCGCAAGATATGAGACCTCGAACGAATTGCTTCAAGCGAGGTTGGCTGTCGGGTCATCTGTAGGGGACGACGTCCTTACGATGACTAGCTATATTGATAAGCTCACGGACCTGGAGACCACGTTGGGAAACAGGTCATATGCTGACTTATTTCCACAGTCCCTACCCTCTACTTACACCCTGAAAGAAACCAGGAAGACACCCGCTCTGCTTAATGGAGGACCTTCTTCTTCTGCATCCAGGGCGAAAGCAATGGGTGAAAAGAGAAAAACCTCCACAAAACCGATATACGGTGTTAGTGAAGTAGAAGGAAAGGTAAGAGCAAAAGTTTCGGGAGTTGGTGTAGGGAAGGAGGGATGTTCCTATTGTTATGGGAAGGGGCATTGGCAGAAGGATTGCAGGGCTTTGGAAGCCAGTAGCCAGGATTCGAAGCATGTTGTGGCTTCGGCGTCGGGAGTGTTTGTAATTGAGAACTGTTTGTCAATTAACTCTATTTCCTGGGTACTAGATACCGGATCAGGATCTCATATCTGTAATTGTTGGATATATGTATGCCCTAGAGGCCATTATATGATAGCGGAGGTATCTATACATGTATATATATTCAGTATGCATTCTTGCTCGACATGATAGTATGCTATCTGGTTCTTCTTTATCTGACATGTTGATTTGATCATGCTTTTATTCATTCATACATGCTGATAAAGCCCTGAGGATATCGGCTTGACTACTCTGATTATGATGGAGATCATACTAGTGGGACATCTGTAGTCTATAAGCATATCTTGGAAAGTCCCTAGTCGTAGGTATATTGAGACGGGGCATTGATATACCGGAGTAGACTAGCGTACATGATACTAGACCCATACGATGGGCGATGGATGTTCCCACATTCATCGATGTTTGACATCAAGATCATATACGGGTGCTCAGTGGTGACTGGGTACACTGGACGGACTCACCGAGAACTCCTATATGGAATTATATCTATCATCGGATAGCAGTTCTCAGGTGACACTGGTACAGGTTAGTCTGTAGACCCGAGATCGTCATAGAGTCTTGTGTGTTCTCCCACTGTACTTTGATTGCCATCCTACCACGGCTCTACTGAGTCGTGCAAACAGGTGGCCGTTGGGTACAGTACCGAGACACACGAAGGCAATGAGCGATAGGAGGGGTTTCATCTCTCCCGATATTGGGAGTTGATGCTGTGCTGTGCCCGACTGGTTATATCAGTAAGTCCCTGGCCAGGGCTGCTGAGATTTGCTGATAAGTGTTATCAGTAGTTTCTCGATCTGTTATAGACCATTCACCGGCATGACTTATTGAGTTATTGGGGTCGACGTGACCATCCCTAGGCTCGATATGCAGCATATCTGACGAAGAGACCGGACTGTACGGTAGTGTTGCCGGTTGGCTCGACGGGAGTTGTAGCAGGTTCGCTTGTTTTCTTCTGATCGCTCAATACCCGGGTGGCCGTTATGTTTAGCTGACCGCTTGCGGCTTGGGGGTGCTTGATTTGATCATCATCCACTGCCGGCGTATTGACGAGTCTTAGAGTCCCACAAAGGAGTTACCTAGTCCAGGCGAAACGTTGTGGTGCGCGTATGCGATATGCGCATGGACCCGATTAAAATGCGCGTATATGATACCGTATATTGATCGGACGGCTTGCTTTTGGTAGGGTCATATGTGATATGGCCGGATTGATAAATCAAGTGTTGATTTATCATTTAACCATTAGTTTTTTCACTTAAAACCTTTTCTAGTGTATGATGTATGTATGTATGCATGTTTGTTTTTCTTTCTTTCTTTCTAGTTTCATGCACATATGGATGTGCATACATACATACATACATACATACACTATCTATCATGGTTGTTTACACATGGAAATGGTGGCAATATAAGACTCACACCATGGATATATATATGGATTATTATTTGATTTTTTGTTTAAAACAAAATGGTAAAGAAAAGGATAATTCTTGCTTAGCTTCTACACTCTTCTTTAAACCTAACCATGCTCACCTACTTTTAACCATGAGTTATCCTTCTCTTTGTGTTTTAAACTCAAGTTAAATAATGTCTCCATCATCTAACCATGGCTTGAGATGAGGATTAGAAAATATATATTCATATATTTTCTTTTTCCTTTACAAGGGTTATCATTTTTTTACTCTTGTTAAAAGAAAGCCACCATCTTCTTCCTCCTTCACCATTTGCTCTCTAGTTTCTTATAGTGAGTAAAACACACATAAAGAAAGGTTTTTGAAGTGAGAATCATAACCACAACATCATTCTACACAAGTTTAGCCAACTTGTTTAGAGTGTTCTCTTCATTTCTCATCTTGAAAAGTGAAGTTGTGAGCTTGGACGAGGAACTTCGGGTGGATCGTCGTGGACGCGAGAAGACTTCAAGATGACCTTCTTCTAACACCCAAGAGGCCAAAGAGTCTAGGTATCCGAGCTACTAGGCATTGGATGTCGACTTATGGGGGGTTCTCACTGTGTGACAGTGTGGCGAAGCATAGGCTCTTACCCCCAGGGTATCCCGAGACCGGAAGGTGTTCCGGCGGGTTGTAGTCCTCGCGAGGGGGTATGCGTAAAAAGTAGCGGCTGAGGGACTCGTTGGTGCCACGGCGACCCCATTGGATGGGGTGGCTGCCTGACTAACATTGCTATCAGAGCCGACCTAGAATATTAGGCGACACTTTTACGAAGTAAAAATCCCGATCGGATAAAAATACGACTTTTTAGACCCTTTCTGGACAAATTTTAAAATCTGACATTTTTCAGAATTAAAAATACTTAAAAAATAGAGCAGGAAATTATATGAAATACTGTGAAAAACGAACCAATGATCCGTACATATGGCCGCGGAACCGCGGCAATTACTTGCTTAGGCCGCGATTCCGCGGCCGTACAGAGAGTTCATTTCTTCATTTTTCCACAGTAATTCATAATACTGCTTGTACAGTGTTTTAGGTATGTTTAATCTGAATATAGTATTGTATTTTCTGGAGATGGTTTTGGACGCGTAGATTCGATCGGAATTTTCATTTCGTTGCTTTTCCGGGTAAATTAGAAAGTATTGAAGTGTTTGAACGAGTATCATTTGCTCACTATTCACGGGGTTTAAATACTTTGGAGATACATGCAAGTCTTTTTGTGGTGGACCCTTTAGAAGACAACAAACCTTAACTCGATTATGTGACCGTCTTGAACTGCCCTTTGAACCTTAGGGTTTGGGGCAGTACGGCGTGCCACATATGAGGCGTTGGCTTGACCCTTCTACAGCTGGACCGCTACTACTGTGTCACACTCCGGATTTTTGAACCCTGCTCAAGTGTTGAGCTTTAGTGAATCTTGGGTACTTGATCGTTCGTTCGAAAACTTTAATACTGTCTGTTTATCTGGAATGTGATACAATATGTGGAATTCATATAGTTTATGCATGAAATACGAAATATGTGATATTTCGCATTTATGATGTCTAAAGAGAATGTGGATTCCAAATATTGTAGTTTTACACTTTCTTTTCTGTGACCGTAAGTGTAGTATGTTCAATATCGCCGGTTTCGTTGCTATACATCAACGACAATTGGGGTATGCATACTTACTTACGTTGATGATATGAGATATTATGTGTTGCTGAGATATGATGTGCATGATTGTCGTGATTGAATAGCCGGGTTTTTTTTATGTGAGATGAGAGTTTTATATTTTCATTCATGTAAATTCAAATGTAATGTAATATTCTTTTATTTGGAGCACTTCCGGGTTGAGGTTGTGTCACCAGTGTTGTATATTATTTACTTTTCCATATTAGGATGGACCCAAGGAGGGGAGCACAGGTGACCGGGTTCTGGGGTTCAGTAGGAGGCCATCTCGAGGAGTCGAGACCGGGTCTCCTAAACTCCAGAATTGGTAGGGTCGCTTGCCGCTCTCGTAGGGGTCCAGGGTGTGGGCTTGGCTATTCATCGCGACTGTGGAATCCGTATTTTCTATTCTGGCTAAAATACTAAATACGGACGTCCTAGTATATCCCACATTATATCTATGTTTCTGCTGCCTGTGTTCTGTGATATCTGAGACGAATGACATATTATATATATGATATATAGTAGACGTTGCTTATGTTTTACACCCGCGCTAGTCCCGTCCCGGTATGCCGTTAGTTAAGTAACCTAACGGTGCATAACGGAACATTGCGGCGAATGCGGATGGCATAAGCGTACGTGTTATTTTCGTTTCTTTTCTGTGATTGGCTTAAGAACTTAAATGATGGGATTACATTAATGTGATTAATGTAAAGAAAATAAACCTAAAAAGATGTTGTAGAATCGGATTTGAAAACCACTCGGCTATTTATGAAAAATCTATATTTCAAAACTGCGGAGCTTAAGCCACTCCTTTTGAAAACCATTTGATTCTACAACGATATCAAGTTCAAAGCGTTAAAGATTTTCTTAAAAATCATCCGCAACCCTCCGTCATTTTAGGAAGTAGAGTACTTAGTATTCGTGCTACGTTTGTTGACTATAGTTAAGGCGTAGTGTACGGTAGCTAAGTGATGTCTTCCTACATTGCATATGATGCAGATTAATTAGGACATTCTTATGACTTTGTTGACCATAATTAAGGGTCATATGAGTGGGTCTAATTAATTAAGAAATGACGGGTAGAACTTGACTGGTACTTATGATTTGTTGACCTTAGTTAAGGTCATAAGTACTAGGGGTAAAAACAACATCGGGAATTTCAATAGTTGAAATTTGCAATGAGATTGCATACCTTCCATGTGATGGTTGGATCCCGATCCCACTGTGGGCAATAGTTGCTCCTAAGAGAGTTTTACAGTTTACAATTAGCTAACTCATTAGGTGTCTAGAAAGGTGTTAACGGGGCTCCGCCTCTGGGAAAACGAGGTTTACTCTAATTAGGTCCGTGCGAAAGCACGGGGAACCTCCCTCAAGTACCGACACTGGCCTGGCTGAACGGTTAGCGAAGTTGTAGACTGTAATTAATCCTGGCTAGTTTTTCTTTTTAAGGTTTGAAAGAAAAACTCGATAAAAGCAGTGGGAAACATCGATTAGACAAGATAATAACCAATCTGATCTATGCAAGAGCTTTCGCTGAGTGTATTCTTTTCTCTCTCTTAATGGCAGATACCCATGACTGGACTCAAGCTTCTACTAGATAAAAACAAACTGAATGGGACCAACTATAAAGACTGGCTGAGGAATCTGAAAATCGCCTTGACTTATGATAAAGTATCATATGTCCTCATGGCTTCAGCCCCGCCCGTCCCAGGTCCAAAATCCTCAGTTGCGGACATTGAAGTCTGCAAGACATGGGACGCTGACTGTGCCACGGCAAAATGCCTCGCGCTTGCATCGATGGATAACACACATCAAAAGCAGCACGAGGATATGGACATTCACGGTATATTGCTCCATACAAAGGAGTTGTATGGAGAGCAATCCCGCGTATTACGATACGAAGCATCAAAGAAATTGTTTCAGATGCGAGTGGCCCCTGGCACATCAGTAAGAGACCATGTTTTGAAGATGATAGCTCTTATAGAAGAGCTTGAGGACCTTGGATGGACTATGGACAATGAACAATATATAGATATTATTCTGCAGTCCCTCCCCTCCACCTTTGCTCAATTCATAGTGAACTTCAACATGCACGGCATGGAAAAAGAACTCCCTAAACCCCTTCACATGTTAAGGAGTGCAGAGAGCACTATGAAGTCAGCAAAAACTCCCGTTATGACTATTGGGCAATCTTCTTCTTCTCGCCCAAAAGCTAAGGCCAAAGGAAAGAAAAAGAAGAAGCCCACCAATCCTAAGGGTGGAGTTAAAAAGGTGAAGGGAAAGGAAAAGTCCAAAGCTGGAGACTCGGGGAAAGGCGAATGTTTTCATTGTCACAAGACAGGACATTGGAAGCGCAATTGCACGGAGTACTTAAGTCTCAAGAAGAAGCATGGGGATGCTTCTGCTTCAGGTGCGTTTGTGACAGAAACCTGTTTTTCAATAAACTCTGCTTTCTGGGTATTGGATACCGGTTCAGGTTCTCACATTTGCAATTCTATGCAGGGGCTGAGAAATAGCAAAGTTTTGAAGACAGGTGACCATACTCTCCGCGTTGGAAATGGTTCCAATGTACATACAGTCGCAGTGGGAGAGTATCACTTGGGGTTGCCATCTGGATGTATTTTGGTTTTGAATCCATGTTATTTTGTACCAAGTATGCTATGTAATATAATATCCGTTTCTTTGTTGGACAATGAAGGATATAATTTTGTATTGCAGAACAATGTTATGAACATTCACCTGAATCAAATGTTGGTTGGGTATGGTACGCTTAATAACAGAATATATGTCCTAAATCAACACACAGTTTTCAGTATACAACACACTAATAAAAGAAAACTTTCAGAATTAAATGAAGCTTTTCTTTGGCACTGTAGACTTGGTCATATTAACGAAACAAGACTAAACAAGTTACACAAAGATGGATATTTAAACTCTTTTGAATATAAATCTTATGCGACTTGCTAGTCTTTTATCAAGGGTAAAATGACCAAAACTCTGTTTACTGGACACGGAGAAAGAGCTACTGAGCTCCTAGGCCTCATACATAGTGATGTATGTGGGCCAATGTCTACACAGGCTAGAGGCGATTTTTCATACTTCATTACATTCACTGATGATTTCTCAAGATTCGGTCATGTATTTTTATTAAAGCACAAGTCCGAAGCTTTCGAGAAATTCATTGAATATAAACAAGAAGTAGAAAAACAAACCGGCTTGAGTATCAAGATGTTTCGATCAGATCGAGGTGGTGAGTATCTCAGTACAGAATTTGCAAACTTCCTAAAAGTGAATGGGATTATCTTTCAGCTCACTCCTCCTTACACACCACAGCACAACGGTGTGTCAGAACGACGGAATAGGACCCTATTAGATATGGTCCGGTCTATGATGAGTGACGCTGAGTTACCAGTCTCGTTTTGGGGGCATGCATTGGAGACTGCAGCGTTTCTGCTAAACAGGGTTCCAACCAAAACCGTTTCTACCACGCCACATGAGATATGGCATGGGAAGAGACCATCTCTTAAGAGAATTAAGATTTGGGGTTGCCCGGCCTATGTTAAAAAGCAGAATCCGGACAAACTCGAGACACGGTCAGTCATGTGTAACTTTGTGGGATATCCAAAGAATTCTTATGGATATCTATTCTACCACAAAGAGGAACAAAAAGTGTTTGTTTCTCAGTATGCCACATTCTTAGAAAAAGAGTTTTTCACAGATAAAAATGATGGCAAGGTGGTGGATCTAGAAGAGGTTCTAGAAACACAAACTACAAATGACGATTTGGTTGAACCGGCTGTTACAACAGAAACTGAAGAACCTCGGCCACTCCGTAGGTCTGGTAGGACTTCTCGCCCACCGGAGAGGTACTACGGTTTCCTTATTGATGGTGACAGAGAAGACTGTATCATGGATGATGATGATCCTACCAGTTTTCAGCAAGCTATCACGAGTAGAGACTCTGTGAAGTGGCTGGATGCCATGAGATCCGAAATGGAGTCTATGTACACCAACAAAGTATGGACTTTGGACGTTGTACCCCCTGGGGTAAAACCTGTAGGGTGCAAATGGATCTTTAAAAGAAAGATTGGTGCAAATGGGCAGGTGGAGACCTATAAGGGAAGACTTGTGGCGTAGGGTTTTCGTCAAAGACCAGGTTTGGACTATGACGAGACTTTTTCTCCCGTAGCCATGCTTAAATCCATTCAGATCCTACTTGCTATTGCTGCTCACTACGACTATGAAATCTGGCAGATGGACGTTAAAACTGCATTTCTAAATGGAAATTTAGAAGAATGCGTTTATATGGATCAGCTAGAGGGCTTCATTGACAGTGGGAGCAGCGGGAAAGCATGTAAATTGCTTAAATCTATATATGGGTTAAAGCGGCATCACGGAGTTGGAACATCTGTTTCGATGATGTCATCAAAGAGTTTGATTTCATCAAAAATCCAGATGAACCTTGTGTTTATAAGAAGGCTGTAGGGAGAGCTGTCACATTCCTCGTATTGTACGTGGACCACATTCTTCTGATAGGAAATGATATTCCTATGCTACAGTCGGTCAAATCTTTCTTATCACTAAGGTTCTCCATGAAGGACCTGGGTGATGCCACATACATTCTGGGCATAAGGATCTATAGGGATAGATCCAAAAGGTTATTGGGATTGTCCCAAACCAGGTACATTGACACCATCCTAAAAAGGTTTAGTATGGAAGACTCCAAGCGGGGTGCCTTACCCGCTTGCCATGGGGTCACTCTCTCCAAGGACTCTTGTCCAAAGACCGATGAAGAGAGAGCTCGCATGAGTGTTATACCCTATGCTTAGGCAGTAGGATCTATAATGTATGCGATGTTATGTACACGCCCAGATGTAGCTTACGCACTTAGTGTTGTAAGAAGGTATCAATCTAACCCAGGGGAGAATCGCTGGACAGCTGTGAAGAACATTCTTAAGTACTTGCGAAGGACTAAAGAATTGTTCTTGGTGTATGGTAATGGATTCGAGCTTCCAGAGCGATAAGGACGACAGCAAATCTATCTCTGGGTTTGTATTTACTCTCAATGGAGGGGCGGTGAGTTGGAAGAGTTCCAAACAAGATACCGTTGCAGACTCTACGATGGAAGCTGAGTACATTGCTGCAAATGATGCTGCCAAGGAAGCCGTCTGGATGAAGAAGTTCGTCTCGGAGCTAGGAGTAGTTCCAACCATTATTGATCCAATACCTTTGTATTGTGATAATAATGGGGCTATGGCGTTAGCCAATGAGCCCAGATCCCATCAGCGGTCCAGACACATCCTGAGGCGTTTTCATTTGATCCGGGAGATTGTAGATCGCCGCGAGATCGAGATTAGGAGAGTAGACACAAAGAATAACGCCGCGGATCCATTCACCAAGGCCCTCCCTCAGCCGCAGCATGAGCGACTTTTTGAGATGTTGGGTATGAGATACGCCAATAACTGGCCTTAGTGCAAGTGGGAGATTGTTGGATATATGTATGCCCTAGAGGCCATTATATGATAGTGGATGTATCTATACATGTATATATATTCAGTATGCATTCTTGCTCGACATGATAGTATGCTATCTGGTTCTTCTTTATCTGACATGTTGATTTGATCATGCTTTTATTCATTCATACATGCTGATAAAGCCCTGAGGATATCGGCTTGACTACTCTGATTATGATGGAGATCATACTAGTAGGACATCTGTAGTCTATAAGCATATCCTGGAAAGTCCCTAGTCGTAGGTATATCGAGACGGGGCATTGATATACCGGAGTAGACTAGCGTACATGATATTAGACCCATACGATGGGCGATGGATGTTCCCACATTCATCGATATTTGACATCAAGATCATATACGGGTGCTCAGTGGTGACTGGGTACACTGGACGGACTCACCGAGAACTCCTATATGGAATTATATCTATCGTCGGATAGCAGTTCTCAGGTGACACTGGTACAGGTTAGTCTGTAGACCCGAGATCGTCATAGAGTCTTGTGTGTTCTCCCACTGTACTTTGATTGCCATCCTACCACGGCTCTACTGAGTCGTGCAAACAGGTGGCCGTTGGGTACAGTCCCGAGACACACGAAGGAAATAAGCGATAGGAGGGGTTTCATCTCTCCCGATATTGGGAGTTGATGCTGTGCTGTGCCCGACTGGTTATATCAGTAAGTCCCTGGCCAAGGCTGCTGAGATTTGCTGATAAGTGTTATCAGTAGTTTCTCGATCTGTTATAGACCATTCACCGGCACGACTTATTGAGTTATTGGGGTCGACGTGACCATCCTTAGGCTCGATATGCAGCATATCTGACGAAGAGACCGGACTGTACGGTAGTGTTGCCAGTTGGCTCGACGGGAGTTGTAGCAGGTTCGCTTGTTTTCTTCTGATCGCTCAATACCCGGGTGGCCGTTATGTTTAGCTGACCGCTTGCGGCTTGGGAGTGCTTGATATGATCATCACCCACTGCCGGCGTATTGACGAGTCTTAGAGTCCCATAAAGGAGTTACCTAGTCCAGGCGAAACGTTGTGGTGCGCGTATGCGATATGCGCATGGACCCGATTAAAATGCGCGTATATGATACCGTATATTGATCGGGCGGCTTGCTTTTGGTAGGGTCATATGTGATATGGCCGGATTGATAAATCAAGTGTTGATTTATCATTTAACCATTAGTTTTCTCACTTAAAACCTTTTCTAGTGTATGATGGATGTATGCATGCATGTATATTTTTCTTTCTTTCTTTCTAGTTTCATGCACATATGGATGTGCATACATACATACATACACCATCTATCATGGTTGTTTACACATGGAAATGGTGGCAATATAAGACTCACACCATGGATATATATATGGATTATTATTTGATTTTTTGTTTAAAACAAAATGGTAAAGAAAAGGATAATTCTTGCTTAGCTTCTACACTCTTCTTTAAACCTAACCATGCCCACCTACTTTTAACCATGAGTTATCCTTCTCTTTGTGTTTTAAACTCAAGTTAAATAATGTCTCCATCATCTAACCATGGTTTGAGATGAGGATTAGAAAATATATATTCATATATTTTCTTTTTCCTTTACAAGGGTTATCATTTTTTTACTCTTGTTAAAAGAAAGCCACCATCTTCTTCCTCCTTCACCATTTGCTCTTTAGTTTCTTATAGTGAGTAAAACACACATAAAGAAAGGTTTTTGAAGTGAGAATCATAACCACAACATCATTCTACACAAGTTTAGCCAACTTGTTTAGAGTGTTCTCTTCATTTCTCATCTTGAAAAGTGAAGTTGCGAGCTTGGACGAGGAACTTCGGGTGGATCGTCGTGGATGCGAGAAGACTTCAAGAGGACCTTCTTCCAACACCCAAGAGGCCAAAGAGTCTAGCAAAGGGAGCTACAAAGGTTGTAGTCTCGAAACCCTAGTCTTTATTGCCTTTATCTTTTGAAACCCTAATTTTCTAGGATCGATTCCTTTGTATGCTTGCTTAGCACCATAAAAATTTAAACTTTGTGACATGTGATGCTTCCAAACTCTACATAGGGTGCTAGGCAAACCTAACAGTAATTTGTTACATGCTTTGAGAAACCGTAGAGTTATCAGGGTAGGCGATATGTCTCTCAGAGTTGCGAACGGAATGAGCATGGACACTGAATCCGTGGAAGAATATCGCCTAGGACTGACAAGTAGGCAGATATTGATTCTACGTAACTGTTTGTATGTACCTAGTTTGACTTGTAATATCATATCAGTATCCTCACTTTTTAAAGAGGGATATGATTTTACATTCGTAAGCGATGTAGTAAACATCCACCTAAATCAAGTTCTGATTGGGTCCGGTACATTAGATAACGGTATATACGTATTAAATCAAGCTCAGGTTTTCAATGTCCAGAACACACTTAAAAGAAAGTCTCCAAAAATAAATCAGGCTTTCTTATGGTATTGTAACTATATCACATCAATGAGACACGGTTGACTAAGTTACATAGAGAAGGATATTTGAATCCGTTCGAATATCAATCTTATGCTACTTGTGAATCTTGTCTCATGGGAAAGATGACAAAGACTCCGTTTACTGGATACGGAGTAAGAGCGAGCGAGCTCTTGGGACTCGTACACAATGACGTGTGCGGTCCAATGTCTGCACATGCAAGAGGTGCTTATTCCTACTTTATTACTTTTACGGATGATTTCTCTAGGTATGGAAATATCTTCTTGATGAAGCATAAATCCGAGGCCTTTGAGAAATTCCTGGAATACAAGAATGAAGTGGAAAAACAGACAGGCAAAAGTATCAAGACACTGAGATCTGATCGAGGTGGTGAATACTTAAGTGCCGAGTTCCTGAGATACTTAAAAGAGAATGGAATTCTCTTTCAACTTACTCCTCCATACACACCACAACACAACGGTGTATCGGAAAGGCAGAATCGAACCCTATTGGATATGGTTCGTTCCATGATGAGTAAGGCTGAGTTACCGCGATCTTTCTGGGGTTATGCACTAGAATCAGTTGCATATCTTTTGAACCAGGTTCCAACCAAGACTGTGCCTACCACACCATATCAGATATGGAGTGGGAAGAAACCCTGTCTTAAACACTTTAGGACATGGGGATGTCCAGCTTTTGTTAAAAAGAAGCATGCGGACAAGCTCGAGGCACGCTCAGTACAGTGTAAGTTTATGGGATATCCAAAGAACTCCAAGGGGTATTATTTCTATTACGCAGAGGAACAAAAGGTTTTTGTTTCTCGTCATGCCCACTTCTTGGAAGCTGAATTTTTAGAAAATCAGAAGAGTGCGAGCGCAATAGAACTGGAAGAAATTCCAGAACCACAAGCTGTTACTGAAAGTATGGTAGAACCAGAAGTTTCAGAAGAAAGGGAATCCCAGCGCCTATCCGCAGAAGTAGTAGGCAGTCTCATCCGCCCGAGAGATATTACGGTTTTCTCATAGACGAGGATCGAGAGGATTGCATCATTGACAATGATGACCCTACTAGCTTCCAGCAAGCCATTCAGAGCGGCGACTCGGTAAAATGGCTAGATGCAATGTGGACCGAAATGGAGTCCATGTACACTAACAAAGTATGGACTTTGGACATTGCTCCAGATGGGGTAAAACCCGCAGGATGCAAATGGATCTTCAGAAAGAAGATTGGTGTAGATGGACAGGTTGAAACCTATAAGGCTAGACTTGTTGCAAAGGGCTTTCGTCAAAGACCTGGTTTGGACTATGACGAAACCTTTTCTCCAGTGGCTATGCTCAAATCCATTCGGGTCCTTCTTGCCATTGCTGCCTTCCACGATTATGAGATCTGGCAGATGGACGTAAAAACGGCTTTTCTAAATGGTAATTTAGAAGAGTGCGTCTATATAGATCAGCCAGAGGGATTCATTCAGAGTGGGAGCAGTGGTAAAGTGTGCAAGTTGCTTAAGTCCATTTATGAACTAAAGCAGGCATCGCGGAGTTGGAACATCTGTTTTGATGATACTGTCAAAGAATTCGACTTTATCAAGAATCCAGATGAACCATGCATATATAGTAAGATTGTAGGGAGAGCTGTAGTATTCCTCGTCTTGTACGTGGATGACATTCTCCTAATAGGAAATGATATTCCTATGCTACAGTCAGTCAAAGGATTCTTGTCACAGAAGTTCTCCATGAAGGACCTGGGTGATGCCGCCTACATTCTGGGGATCCAGATCTATCATGATAGATCAAAGAGGATATTGGGACTTTCGCAGTCCAGGTACATAGACACCATATTGAAAAGATTCAGTATGGAAGATTCTAAGCGCGGTAACCTGCCGACTTGTCACGGAATCACCCTCTCCAAAGAGATGTCTTCCAAGACTGATTTGGAAAGAGCTCGCATGTCGATTATACCCTATGCTTCTGCGGTAGGCTCTATAATGCATGCGATGTTATATACCGGACCAGATGTAGCATACGCATTGAGCGTTGTAAGCCGGTATCAGGCGAACCCAGGGGAGAAGCACTGGATAGCAGTAAAGAACATTCTCAAGTACCTGAGTAGGACTAAGGAGATGTTCTTGGTGTATGGCAGAAATGACCTCCAGATCGAGGTCTTTGCTGACTCCAGCTTCCAGAGTGACAAGGATGACTCCAAGTCCATATCGGGTTATGTCTTTACCCTCAATAGAGGGGTGGTCTGTTGGAAGAGTTCCAAACAGGACACCGTTGCTGACTCGACGATGGAAGCGGAGTACATAGCTGCTTGTAATGCTGCAAAAGAAGCTGTCTGGATGAAAAAGTTCCTCACAGAACTTCAGGTGGTTCCTACCAGTGTTGATCCAATATCTCTGTATCGCGACAACAACAACGCTATAGCTTTAGTGAAGGAACCCAGGTCCCATCAGAAGTCCAGATACATCTTAAGGCGGTATCACTTGATCAGGGAGATCATAGATCGCCGGGAGATCCAGGTGAAGAGTGTAGATATGGAGAATAACACTGCTGATCCATTCAGAAAGGCCATTCCTCAGATGCAGTTCGAGAGGCTATTCGAGATGATAGGTCTGCAATATGCCAGTACATGGCCTTAGTGCAAGTGGGAGATTGTTAGTGTTTATGCCCTAGAGGCCATTACTATATCATACTAGTTTGTATATTACTTAATGGAAGCTTGGGATATTTACAGTTATATTGATAGTCTTGCTAAAAATGGTAATATGCTACTTGGTTTGTTTCTACTTTAATATGTGCATATGTTTCTTTTAACATATCGCTTATACATATTAGTAGAGCCCTTAGGATCTTTGCTTGATTACCAGCGTTGTGATGGCAGTCACATTAGTGGGAGCTGGGTAGTCTATAAGCAACATCCTATACCGGTCCTTGGTCGTAGGATTATCGAGACGGGGCATCGATACTCCGGAGTAGACTGGTGTGTACGCTTCTCATGCCATCTGGGGAGATGGTCTGTCCCACAGCCATTAGTACGTCGTACTGTAGATAGTATGCAGGTGCTCGTTAGGTTACGGGTATACCGGACAGGACTCGCCGGGAACTGCAGGTTGGTATTATATCTATCGTCAGATTGCAGTTCCCAGGTGACATGAGTACAGCTTAGTCCGTCGACTTGACACTGCTACTTCGCCTCGGGTGTGTTCCCACTGTACTTAGATTACTACCCTACCATGGCTTAAAGGAGTCGTGCAAATAGGTAGTAGTTGGGCGCAGTCCTGAAGCACTTGGAGGCAGTGGCGGTTTGACAGGATTCGTCTCTCCCGGTATTGGGGGTTGATATCGTGCTGTGTATAGAGAGCCATTACGCAAGGTCCCTGGCCAGGGCAAGCGAGATTTACTGGTAGGTGCTCCAGTAGTTTCTCAAGATGTAATGGGCTTCACTCCGACACGACTTATACCGCTATTAGGGATATGACGTTTACCGCCCCTAGGCCCGATATGCGATAGTCCTAGATTAACAGATCGGACTGTACGGAGATTGTCACATACAGGCTCAGTAGCAGTTCGGATGGGTTTCCTCATCGTCCTTCTTATCGACATCTACCTGGGGACCGTTACGTACAGCTAGTACCGCTTGCGGCCTGTGGTTAAACCCACTGCCAGCGTAGTGTCGAGTCTTTAGAGTCCCACACAGAGAGTTTCCTTGCACCGGGCAAAAGGTGTAGAGGCCGTATAGTTTTACGGCAGGGCCGCGATCACTTACGTACACATGTGCACGTACTGTGACCGGGCAGATAATCCTAGCGGGCTTTGGTTTAGGCCAGATTCTAGTATATACAGATGGATTTATTCAGTCCAAGATTATCCGTGTTTTTCGGAAATACGGATGGGAGGGGCAGTCTCGTAATTTCTCGGGAAGCTTCTAGAAGAAGGTGACTCATTTGTGTTGATTTCCTTTTAGGATTTAAACTAAATGAGGTGGAGGATGAGGTGTATGTTTACATTAAATGCTTAATGACTCATGAGGTGATTCACCCTTAGAATTAAATGAAGCATGCTAGATATTATCTTGATATTATCAAGAGAGATATTATCATGCTTCATATTATTCTAGCATGAGTATTATTCATTTCATTATCACAAAACACTTCTCTTTCCTCAAGTTTTCATCTTCTTCCTCAAACCCTAAAAGCTCTCATGAGTTGAGAATCCTAGGGTTTAAGTGACTAAGTAATCCATCTAAATACTCTACACCCTCTAGGACTTCTAGATTAGTAAACTAGAAGCCGTAGTGATCTCAGATTCGATATAGGAGCTCGGCTTATAGACTCTCGGGTGGATCGTCTTTGACTCGAGGAGGCCGTTGAGGTGCCTATGTTCCATAGCGCCTACGAGGTGTGGAGGACAACGATGAAGACCCGAAGGACAAGTAACGTGAGATATAACTTCGAATCCGAGTAGTTAAACCTCTCGTAGTATGCTAGTAATGGTTTAGACACGATCCGTGTGCTCAAGTCCGTGTTATGAAGCTTTGATAATTGTTTTTCATATATTCCGCCTCCCCGCGAACACGTGGGGTGCGTGACATGGACTTACAAAATGAATAGCCAAGAATACGTGGCACCAATCCGAGCACCCAACCCCCACCAATGGTAGGCGAGATAAGCTTCTGGGCCGGCGCCGTCGGAACCCCTATACCAAATACCCCCAAACTTTGCACAAGCGACTCTTCCCCTACCCCTACTACTCCAGTACTGTTTGAATTATTTGCAATTATCCAGAGAGTGTTAATTCACTCATAAATCCTATTTTAAATACATTTTTAATTCTCTCTTTATTATTAAACCATAATTCTACCCTATAAATACAACCTCACATCCTAGCCCTCTCTATTCTGAAATCCATTATCAAAATTATTAAATTGTTCCAATTCAAAGAAGTGTATAAGTAGAGTTAGCCAAGGTCAAATTCCGACGACGATTCAAGAAGATTCCGGTGACCCCGTGACTCCACGAAACTCTCAAACCCTTCCTATACCTCTTCTCTCTACCCTAAACTCATAAGTCCCCTCTCCTTCTCTCTCTTCCTATTCTAAAAAGTTCTATTTTCAAAACTTGTCGGAAGTGGAGTTAATCCGACATCCGATTCCAAATTTGTTAAAAAACCCAACTTTTCTTAATAACAAATCAACCATTTCTTTATATATTGTTTAGCAAGCATAAACCAATATTGAGAACAAGTTTCAATTTAAAATACCATGTTATGCAATTTGTATTACACTTTTACAGTTAAATATCACAAAATTTACCTACGACGTTCTTTTATCATAATTGCTCATATTACCTTTAGAAAAAGCTCACGAGGTAATGACCTATCTCTCACAACACTCATCATGATATAACACGATTGCTTGAAAACCATATTTTTGTGGCTAATACAATTTTACATTTAAATACCATAAACTATTAAAAACAGTATTCTTTAAATTGTTTTAAATTAAATTCCTTACGATTACGTCTCTACAACCCACTTTTGGGGAACCCGATCGGGATGGTGCGGGTTATCGCACATTCTCGGAACTAGTAGAGCGAGATGCAGACCTCCTCATGGAGCATCCGATCTCGTTGGATTTTTTAGTGCAATTTTTAAGAATAATGTGATTTTCTATTTAATAAATAAATTCTATTTTTAATAATTATATATATATATATATTATCAAAACATCTATTTTATATTTATAATAAATTCCATGTTTTCTAAACACAAAAATCATAAATTTCATGAATATACCATTAACAATCCATACAAGTCAATTTACGCTAAAATACCATGTACTATTCAATTTAGGTTTATATTCACTAGAGTACCTCATCATATAAAAATTACATCCATGAAAACCCTAAATACGATAAATAAATACTTGAGGATTATTTTGAAAGTATACTAAAACTATTTTTCATAAAACACCCTCAAGTTATATTAATTTACAATAAGGGCCCTAGTAAATATAGGTTTAAGCAGGACCAATTCTCTTGAGCCTCATGGAGCCGGAGAAAGTGGGTGCTTGCCTATTTAAGTTAGGAAACTAAAACGGGGTTATCAATGGTAATTGGCTTGGAAAAAGTCACAAATCCTGCGTCTATGTGCAGTTACCGATAACTCCAAAATCTAATTCAGGATTCAAATTCTGTTTAAGTGTCTGACTCAGACAGAGTCTCGGTCTAACCTGAATACAATTCCAATCTACATACAATCCAAATATAACTCCAATACAATATGAATCCATATACTGGAACTTGAAACATGAATACCAGAATGCTATACAATATCAACATGACTTGAACTGACCGAACCATGGATATACATGGACTTGATCACATGACTATCCGCTTACATCCTTATCCGTTTACATGAATAATTGATATCATGGTTTCGACAAGTCTTTCAGCTATAAACAATACAATAAACATTACGGGGTTTTAAAGGGGTAGATTGTACGGAATGTGTTAAAAGTGGCACGATGATGATCACTTTAATACACCTAACCTGAATATCCGATGCTGTTGTCCCGTGGCTTGACGGGTCCTTATGCTCCGTATACCATAGTCTACGGAATAGTTGGACTCCTCTCGTATACACTGGCATATTCTATACCAAGCTACAAACAACAGAGTTAACATAATAAACATACATTATACCAGATATGTTCTCTTTACCTGTTCAGTCTATTTCTATCTCTCTTTGGGACTTACCGAGCGATTGTTCGCTGACGACATTCCTTTTCTATTTTATCTTTGGAATGTTGTCAGGAGGATCCGACTCTCTGGAGATCGAGCCCAGCTCAGAAGATTTGGAGCAGTTCATTGAGGACCCGGATCTCTAGTTCACTTGTATATACTTTTACTTTCAGTTCATACCATTGTTTAGGCATTGCTTTCCACATTGTATTTACTTTTCAGTTGTATTGTAAAGGATGTTTAATAAATAAAAAATTTGCTGTTCATTTACATCTCATGTCTTTCTTGTGTACATTTATATTCTATTGCTTATTTACGCTTAACATGTTTACTTCTGAGTAAATACGTTGCGGGCCTAGTCACGTCTCCTTATCCGTACACCGGGAAGCGCGGCGTGACACCCGGAGTTCGTGTTCGTGGGCGGTAGTGAGTCTTTGGAACCAGCTAAGTTCCGAGCGAAGCTAAAGACCTTGATAGCTATGGAGATAGACGATGAACCATCACCGGAGGTAGTTCAAGAGTTTCTTAATGTGTTCCCTGAAGATCTACCTGGTTTACCCCCGCCTCGCGTATTGGGCTTCTCGATCGACCTGATTCCAGGGACGGCGCCAGTTTTCCAAAGCTTCGTACAGGATGGCGCCGGTTGAGTTGGCCGAATTAAAGAAGCAGATAGAAGATCTTCTGGACAAGAGATTTATCCATCCAAGTGCTTCCTTGTGGGGTGCTCCTGTGTTGCTGGTTAAGAAGAAAGACGGTTCTTTGCGCATGTGCATCGACTACCGGGAGTTAAACCGGGTGACCGTGAAAAATAAGTATCCCATTCCCCGCACCGACGACTTGTTTCACCAGTTGGGTGGTGCTCGGGTATTTTCTAAACTAGACCTTCGGTCAAGGTATCACCAAATCAGGGTTAAGGCAGAGGACGTATGCAAGACGGCTTTCTGAACCCGATATGGCCACTATGAGTTTCTTGTGATGCCGTTCGGTGTTACCAATGCACCCGCCGTATTTATGGACTTGATGAACAGGGTTTTCTCCAAGTACTTGGATCAGTTTGTCGTTGTATTCATCGATGACATTCTAGTCTACTCCAGGAGTCGAGAAGAGCACGCCGAGCATCTACGAATTGTATTGCAGGTTCTACGGGTGGAGAAGCTCTATATTAAGCTAAGCAAGTGCGAGTTTTGGCTCGACAAGGTGTAATTTCTGGGGCATGTCGTTTCGAGTGACGACATTTCAGTGGATTCGACGAAAATTGAATCTATCAAAGACTGGCCGACACCAAAATCAGTTGATGAGGTAAGGAGTTTCTTGGGATTGGCTGGGTATTATCGACGGTTTGTCCAAGATTTCGCCAGAGTAGCAGAACCCTTGACGAAACTTACACGGAAAGAGATGCCCTATATTTGGTCGGAGAAGTGCACCCAGGCGTTCGAGCTATTGAAATTGAAGTTGACCACGACCCTAATCCTGACCATGCCAAACAGTTCCGGTAACTTGGTTGTTCATAGTGATGCGTCGGGAAAGGTTTAGATTGTGTTTCGATGCAGCACGGTCGAGTGGTGGCTTACGCCTCTCTGTTGGGGTAAAAAATTACACCCCGGTTGACCAAGTCAAAATCAAAGTCAATCCCAAACCAAGTTGGCCCAAGCCCAGATCAAGACCGAGTATGGAAGGAACCGGCCCCATGACAAAAAGAATAAAGCCATAAATTGGTTTAATGTAATTCTCTTTTTTTATATAGAAATAAATGTATGAGAAATGGGCAGAAAATCAAAATTTTGTAAACCCCATGGTTTATGTGCAAAAAGAAATAAGCACATAAGGCATGTGGTGGCATAAGTGCCATTTGGCAAAGTAAGGGACTATATATAAAGTGTGTAGCCTATAAAGGCAAACATGATGAAATAAATCAAAGCCAACTTTTTTCATTCTCTCAAAAATTATAGTTTTGTGCCTTCTTCTCCTTCCTCAAGATTCTAAACCCTCTTTCTTTTTTGAATTAAATCAAGAATTTAATTCTTCTTTTTCCAAAAGGAAACGGTTTTCACCATAAAACCCTTGAATGGGAGCTCGGATCTTCCATCAAACCCCTAAAAGGGGAGATTTTTAAGTTTCAACCTTTTTTATCTGTAACGACCGTGTTTTCTAATACCTAATAAAATATATTTTATTTTTCTACTATCAAATAATTATTTATGTGTTTCGTTAATAGAAGAATGTTCAAAGCATCGAAATATGGTTAAATGAATTTTCTAAAATCTATTTATTGTTTTATAGGCTTAAAATGTTTTAGTAAGATTTTATAATTCCTTAAAATAATCTACATATTTTATTATCAATTAAAGTAATTAATTCGTAATTAAAAATATTTTAAAGGATAAACTAGATATTATATAATTTTAATAACTAGCTAAAATCATATGAATGGATATATTATTTAGTTTTAGCCCAAAATTATTTTTATACTAAAGATAACAATAAAATATATTTTCTGAAATTTTTCCATATTTTTTCCGTATTTTTAACTATTTTTAACAATTTTTTTAAACCAAATTCAAAATTTAAAATAATAAACAGATTATTATTTTATTAATAAAAAAAATATAAATAAATATATTTAAATCCCCTTGATCCTGGACCGTTGGATACAAGATCCAACAGCCCAGAACCCACCGCCGGCGCCCACGTGGTGGGGACCACGCGAAAACGCGTGATCCCCCTACGCGTAACGCGTGGTGACGCGTGGCAGGCGGCGGTCAGCTCAGCGGCGCGATCTCGGCCGTTGGATCAAGATCCAACAGCCACGAAGCAGAGGCGGTGGGCGCAATCATCAGCTGATGATTCGCAATCATTGGCCGGCGCGATTTTTCGTATAGTTTAACTGAATTTTTTGGATTTTATGGTTGGTGAAAAACGCTATAAATAAGCACTTCAAACACCGATTTCTCACACTTCAGAACTCCAAAAATTCTGAAAAAAATACCTACGCCTTCGTATCGACGACGCCGATGCTACGGATCTACCCAATCGCCGAGGAAAAATCGGGACGCGGAGCTATTGAGGATTTTGTACACGCCTACGTTTTCAACCCTTCGGCATCCGACTCAAACAAAAAGGTAGGATCCGCCTCTCTCCCTTTTTCCTGTCACCTTCTTCTTTCTCAATAACCTAGTTCCAACCCCCTATTTAAAATGTTGTTATAATATTCGTGCATGTCTATTCCTTGTACCCTAATGATGATAATGTTAGCCCATATTTTAAAACGGTGTTTAATTTCCTCTGTACACAAAAATATATTGCACTCTCATACTACCTGAAATCTGATATGCTTAATGTCATAACCCATGAATTGTCAATTCACCTCTGACATACCCACACTTACTCATACTATCAAAATGATCTCGAAATAGGTTACTTCCACAAAATACCCTCGTTTAATTAAAATATTATATTTGTTTAAAATATCCATAAGAGATAAGATATGTGAAATAAATATTTTAGATACGATATACGTATATTTTACTTACACTTTTTCATCAACTACTATAATATTGTTAAACCCCCTTCAACCTTTTCAAAGAAGAAAATACTAAATTTAAATAACGACTTATGGTTTTTCCAAAACGAACGTATTTTCTAAAACGTTACCCCGAATCTAAAACACTATAATTTCATAAAATTATTAATTTCAATACCTCGACCTTTATTGAAGGGCCATTTTTCAACAAGGACCATAATCCATATAACGATATCTTTTCAAAAGGAATATTTAGTACCTTATTAAAAGGTAATTTTAAAATAACACCAATCTAGGACAAAGGAAAGGTTGTAGGCATCGGTCGTTTATCTAAACCAGATTTTGTGGTGCCTAGGCTAGACAAGTGGGAAATGTAATTTTAAAAGGCCCGTCTCACGGTGATTCGTGAGCGGATCCCTCTTTTCCTTACTTGTGCTTACCTGGCCACAATTGGCGGTGAAGAGGCGATTTGAGGACCTCACAACTTGTCCTTTTGGAACAGTTAGGAGCAGTCTAGATTTTCAAATAAAAACCTCTTGCAACTTGTCCTTATAAAAATCTCTTGCAAAAGATTTTCAAATAAACACCACAACCTTTTATCGAAAGGATATTTTCCGTAAAACATTATGTTTTTCCAAAATAATAAATATCCCAAATCTCATGGTTTTTCTTAGAAGTAATAAAAGTTAATTAAACACTATTATTCTTTTTACTAAGCATTCCCTAAGATGACACGAAGTACTTTACGAACTTTAGAAAATAAAACGAGTGGTTGTGGAAGGCCATATTAAACGAGATCAATACTCTTTCTAAAATTTCCAGTTTATGACAACATGACATATACAAAACATGATACGGTTAGGATTAGAATGCGCGGACCTAGGTATGAAATACTTATTATGAAGATCCCTGCAGGCAGGGTGACCAGTCCAATATATTGGCGATTATACAAATATGAAGATCCCGATATTCCGGGTGACCAGTCCAATATATGGGCGACTATACAAATATGAAGATCCCGATATTCCGGGTGACCAGTCCAATATATGGGTGACCAGTCCAATATATGGGCGACTATACAAATATGAAGATCCCAATATTCCGGGTGATCAGTCCAATATATGGGCGACTATACAATGTGGAAATTCCATGCCTAGAGGTATACGCACTAACTCTAATTCGTCAAAACCTTTATACTGAACCACGGGGATGGGTAGTTTGATTAGGCAAGGATAATTCGGAACTCGGATTCCCCTACTACTCGATCATGATCCCGGAAAGTGAAACGGTACATTTCACTTCCCTAGTTGTTGTTCCGTGGCCACAACGGAATAATCGCGAGTATCCGGACCCTTGTTTAACAAACTAATACGAACTTTTACCTTCACCTATACTCCCTATAACTTACAACATACTCATGCTCATATACACCTCTCTTCAAAACATCTTAAGTTGGTGCATTTCAAACATTTACACCCCTTACTTTATGTCTGCACACATATACATCATATTCATTATATACACCTGTTCGTTTCTATCCCTTTACTTTCTTATGAGGCAATCCCACCCGAGTATAACTCGCTGATGGACCTTCCTTTTCTTCCTCTATCTTTGGAATATCCGTCAGATAAGAATGAATATTATGGCGAGGATCAAGGTGTGAAGTTAGCTTATGAAGATTATGCAGACTGGACGAGGGAAGATTAGCTAGATTTAATTTTTGTTGTTGCCCATATGTTTAGGGCTTTTGTTTCTTCTCGATGTAATTAAACTACTTAGTTTATTTTACTCTTTCTTTTGGGATGTAATAAAGTTTGGTTAATGGAAATAAATGCCTTTCGCTTTTATTATTTTTGTTTTGGTACACATCCTGCATGTTATATATTCATACGCTTAACGTAACTGTATTGAATAGACCACCTTCAATACAGTTAGGTTGCGGACTTTGCCACGTCATCCTTCACCTTCTTTTGGGAAGTGGGGCGTGACATTATCCAAGATCCAGCCAACAGAGAGGAGGAGGAAGGAGACCTATTTCCTAAAAGCCCTAGTTCGGGAAGATCCAAGGCTCAAAAGAAGATCCAAGGCTAAAGGGGAGAAAAAATGGGTCCTCTTGGATCATCCCCTTTTCTGCGAGTTTCCAAAGTATTTCAGGAGTTTAACTCCAAATCCACATCTAATTTATTACATAGGAGTTTAACTACAAAATCCAAATCTTTTGGGAGTTTAACTCTAAATTTATACCTAATTTCTATTTAGGAGTTCAACTCCAAAACCTCTCGGGAGTTCAACTCCCAGCCCAGGGGCTAAGCCCCTTTCTTTGTTGGTGCTTTCAGCGGTCGCGTGCCGCGTACGTGACCCGTGGGCGTCCAGCACCTGCGCGCAGGGCACATGACCCGCGGGCGCCCAGCGCCCACGCGCTACTCACGCGTCCTCAGGATGCTCCTCAGCCTTTTTTTTATACACTCCACACTCAAAACACGCCCCCCACAAGAAAAAATTTCTAACGAGGCGCTGCCCCGCACCCCACAAGGGGGTTACTAGCCCCTTTAACCCCCAGCCTGCTATCCAGATAGCGAGACCCCTGTAAACTCTGCGAGGCATCTGATATACCTATGACCCTTCAAAACACAACACATGCACACACACATTGAGTTCGCATGACCAGTTTGACCTGTCAATCGGAGGTTCTTTCACTCCAAAGGCGAGGGGTAATTAACGGCAGCTTAGTCCGCGGCTGCCGGAAATTCGGATCCCCACAATCAATAAACCCCAGTCTACCCTTTGCTGGGGGAATCTGTAATGCGCCTGACAAGCGACGTGTATTCCCATCTTAATGGGGTGACGGAAAACACCCTACACTCTCGTCAGCTGAAAACTCACGACAAGAACTATCCCACGCATGACCTGGAGTTAGCGGTCGTTATGTTCGCTTTAAAGATATGGATGCATTACTTGCTAGGAGAAAGAGTGGAAGTGTACACAGATCACAAAAGTTTGAAATACGTGTTCACTCAGAAGGTGCTGAATATGAGACAACGCAGGTGGTTGGAATTGATGACAGACTACGATATTGATTTGCAGTATCACCCGGGGAAGGTGAACGTCGTTCTTGATGCTTTCAACCGCAGGCCATCAGCCACGTTGCCGATTAGTTAGAAGAGGATTCTCAATGACGTTCAGAAACCCGAGTTGGAGATAGTTACACCGGGTGTCGCGACCCGGTTCTTGCTCACGGAATAAAGTGCTACACGAAATAAAGTGCTACACCAAGTGTCATGCCAAGGGGGCGGGGGCCACCTCTTGAATCCGTGGGGGTCACCTCTTGAGTCCGTGGGACCCACTGTAGAACAATGAGGAATTTTCGGAATACATTCCAAAAGAGGGCAGATCTGTGCTATAAATGGAATGATACCACTCTTCAATATAGATGCGCCTTTTAAGTGAACCGGCATTACAGGAGCTTGAGAACTCCGTAGTTAAGCGTGCTCAAGCCAGGTAAGTTCTGGGATGGGTGACCTCCTGGGAAGTGGCCCCTGGTCGGGTCCGATTCATCCCGAAGGGCAAAACCGTACGGTTTCGGCCAGAGCGGACAATACTCTCTGTATTGAGGGTGGGGCATGACAGAATGATATCAGAGCTGGTCCCCTAATAGTAGGTCTGTGGTTCGAGGACGAACCATCATTCAAAGGTGGGGAGGATGTCGGGATCCGGTTCTTGCTCACGGAATAAAGTGCTACACGGAACAAAGAGCCACGCCAAGTGTCATGCCAAAGGGGCGGGGGCCACCTCTTGAGTCCGTGGGACCCACTGTAGAACAATGGAGAATCTTCGGAATACATTCCGAAAGAGGGCAGATTTGTACTATAAATGTAATGATACCACTCTTCAATACAGAGTCGCCTTTTAAGTGAACCGGCACTACAGGAGCTTGAGAACTCCGTAGTTAAGCGTGCTCGAGCCAGGGAAGTTGGGATGAGTGACCTCCTGGGAAGTGGCTCCTGGTCAGGTCCGGTTTGCCTCGAAGGACAAAACCGTGCGGTTTCGTCCAGAGCGGACAATACTCTCTGTATTGGGAGTGGGGCGTGACACCGGGTGTGCTCGGACAGCTCTAGCAGTTGCAGGTTCAATCTTCGCTTATAGATCGCATTAAAGCTGCATAGGCTGGAGACTCTCAGTTGCAGAAGTTCAGAGGGTTGGTCGAGGCTGGGTTTGAGGACGGATTTACAGATTCACGAAGATGGTTCTCTGAGATTTGGCAGACGACTGTGTGTTTCAGAGGGGGGTATTCGAGATGAAGTTCTAGCTGAGGCATACAGTTCTGCTTACTCGGTGCACCCAGGAAGCACCAAGATGTATAGAGATCTGAGGCAACACTTCTGGTGGAACGGAATGAAGAGGGAGATTGCTCACTTTGTCTCTAAGTGTCTGGTATGCCAACAGGTGAAAGCCGAGCATCAGAGAATAGTTGGGTTGTTGCAACCGCTTCCAGTGCCATAGTGGAAATGGGAGCACATCACCATGGATTTTGTGACGACACTACCTCAAAGTCCAATGGGCAACAATGCTGTCTGGGTTATTGTTGATCGTCTCACGAAGGCATCACATTTCATATCTTTCCGAGTCGGACAATCGACCGTGTCGCTTGCGGAGAAGTATATGCAGGAGATTGTGAGACTGCACGAGTACCCATTAGTATCGTGTCTGATCGAGACACCAGGTTCGTTTCTCATTTCTGGAAGAGCCTGCAGGAGGGTTTGGGCACTCGTCTCAAGTTCAGCACGGCATATCATCCGCAGACGGATGGGCAATCCGAGCATACTATCTAGACGCTCGAGGATATGCTGAGGGCATGCATGCTTGATTTTCAGGGCTCTTGGGAAGATCACCTCCATATGGTAGAGTTTTCGTATAACAACAGCTACCAAGCTAGCATCTGATGGCCCCATTCGAGGCTCTGTATGGATGGAAGTGTCGATCCCTTCTTTGTTGGGATGACGTGGGTGAACGAAGGTTGTTGGGCCTTAAGCTTATAGTACAGACGGTGAGCAAGATTCATACGATCAGGCAACGAATCAAGATGGCTCAGGACCGACAGAAGAGTTGGGCAGATGCCGGCAGAAGGTCGTTGGAGTTTGGTGTTGGTGACCACATATTTCTGAAGAAATCACCCACTCGAAGAGTGATAAGGTTTGGTAGTCGGGGGAAACTCAGTCCCCGATTCATCGAAACTTTTGAGGTGCTAGAGCGAGTAGGAGAGGTGGCTTATCGACTTGCCTTGCCTCCATTGCTAGCTGATGTGCACAATACTTTTCATGTATCTTAGTTGAGACACTACGTTCGGGATGACAGCCATATCTTGGACCATTCAGACTTAACGTTGGGCACTGATCTGTCTTACGAGGAGCAGCCTACCACCATTCTCGATTGTCGAGAAAAAATGCTAAAGAACAAAGTCATTCCCTTAGTTCGAGTTTCTTGGGGTGGTCGTTCTCCAGGAGAGTCTACCTGGGAACGTGAGGAGGACATCAGTTCACGTTTTCCGCATCTGTTTGAGCAGTTGTTGTTTGTTCTATTGTTTTCATTTTTTAATTTCGAGGACGAAATTTTTGTAAGGGGGGTTGTCACGCCCCGCTTCCCGGTGTACGGACAAGGGGATGCGGCGGGTCACGCGACGTATTTACTCAGAAGTAAACACGTTAAGTGTAAATAAGCAATATAATAAAGTACACAAGAAAAAAAATGATAAGAGATGTAATTGAACAACAACTTTTATTTATTAAACATTTCTTTACAATACAACTGAAAATGTAAATATAAGAATGGAAAGAAATGCCTAAACAATGGCATGAACTGAAAGAAAAGTGAAGCCTAGTGGTCGTGTTGCTCTGTGGTCTGCTCCAATTTTTCCTGGCTGGTCTCGAACTCCTCAGAGTCGGGTCCTCCTGACAACATTCCAAAGAAAGAAGAGAAATAAGAATGTAGTCAGCGAACAATCGCTCAGTAAGTCCCAAAAAGAGATAGAAATAGAATAGACAGATAAGAGAATGTAACTGGTATAATATTTGATTGTTATGCTAACGCAATTGTTTGTAGCTTGGTACAGAATATGCCAGTCTATATGAGAGGAGTCTAACTTACACCGTGGACTATGGTAACCCGTAGTACAAGGCTCCGTCGATAAAACCACAGAACGACAATAGATGTATAGTTACGTCTTTTAATGACCATCTCGTGCCACCTTTAACACATTCCGTACCAGTCTACCTCTTTAAAACCCCGTAATGTCTTTTGTATTGATTGTATTGAAGTAAATTATAGATGTAAGACTTGCTGAAACCATGATATCAGTAGTTCATGTAAACGGAAATAGATAGTCATGTAAACAATGTCAAAGGTATATCCGTGGTTCGGTCAAATCAATTCATGTTGATAGATATTGTATTCTGGTATAAATGGATTCATGTTGTATTGGAGTTATATTTGAATTGTATTCAAGGATGGATTGATTTCAGATTAGACCGAGATTCTGACCGAGTCAGACTCTTTAAACAGAATTGAAGTCCTGAATTAGTTTTGGAGTTATCGGTAACTGCTGCATATGGTCAGCAGAATTTGTGACTTTTTCCAAGCCAATTACCGTATTGATAACCCCGTTTTAGTTGTCTACCTTAAATAGGCAAGCACCCAAATTCTCTAGCTTCCTGAGGCTCAAGAGAACTGGTCCTGCTTAAACCTATATTTACTAGGGTCCTTATTGTAAATTGATATAACTTGAGGAGGTTTTATGAAAAATAGTTTTGATATATTTTCAAAATAAACCTCAAGTATTTAATTATCGTCTTTAGGGTTTTCATAGATGTAATTTTAAAAGATGAAATATTCTAGTGGATATAAACCTAAATTGAATAGCATATGGTATTTTCTTGTAATTTGACTTGTATCAATTCTTGATGGTATTTTCATGAACTTTTGTGATTCTTTTCTTTTGATTAGAAAACATGGAATATATTATATATTTAAAATAGATATTTTGATAATATTTATATATATATAATTATTAAAAATAGAATTTATTTATTAAATAGAAATCACGTTTTCTTAGAAATTATAATAAAAATTCCATCGAGATCGTATGCTCCGTGTGGAGGTCTGCATCTCGCCCTACTAATTCCGAGGACGTGCGATAACCTGCACCATCTCGATCAAGTTCCCCAAAATGGGTTGTAAGGACTTAATCGTATGGAATTAATTAAAACAATATAAAGAATACGTTTTTTTTTATAGTTTATGGTATTTTAATGTAAAATTTGTATTGTCCCACAAAATATCGTTCTCAAGCCATCGTGCAATGTCGAGATGAGTGTTGTAATGAGGTAGGTCATTACCTTGTGCAATTTCTAAAGGTAATATGAGCAAAATGATAAAGTTATGTCGTATGTAAACTTGATGGTATTTTACCGTAAAAATGAAAAAAGTTGCAATACATATTATTTTGAATTGAATCTTGTTGTAAATGTTTTTTTATATTTGTTAAACAATATAAGAAGAGATGGTTAATTTGTTGTTTAAAAAAAGTTGAGTTTTTAAAGAAATGAGAATCGGAAGTCGGAATAACTCCGCTTCCGACAAGTTTTGAGAAGAGAGTATTTTAGATTAGAAATGTAGGAGGGGAGAGGGGACTTACAGTTTGAGAATAGAGGGGGGAGGTAGAGAAAGATTTTGAAGGCGTCTTGGAGTCGCTTCGTCGCCGGATTTGTCCCGAAATGTCGCCGAAACTTTGACCTTGGCTAACTTCACTTGTACAACTTTTAGACTTAGAAATTTTGAGAGTTTTGATGCTAGATTTCAGAATAGAGAGGGCTAAAGCGTAGTGTGGTATTTCTAAGATAGAATTAGGGTTTAGGGTATGAATAGAGAATTAAAAATGTATTAAAACTTGGTTAAAGAGATGAATTAACACTCTCTGTTAATGTGCAGAAAAATCAAACAGAATAGGAGTAGTGGGGGAGGCTAAAGGGTGCTAGGGTTAAAATTTTGTAGCATTTGCTACGGTTGGGACCGGCGGCACCGGCCCCAAGTAGGATCTCGTCGGTCATCTTAGTGTGGTGGGGTGTGGGATTGCTGCCACGTGTCCTAGTTGCTTCATATAGCTCAGTGCACATGTTTTATTTCTGAGACTTTTCATTTTTACGTGTTTTGCACGTGTAAACTTTTGGGCTTCGAAAAAGTTTAAAAGAACAATCGGCAAAAATATTATGTGGCTGAGAGAATTAGAACACCGGGGCTATGTCACAGCAGTGCATGGCTTTACCAATGAGTTACAAGTGCTTTCTTATTGTTTAAAAGCAATTTAAATTTATAACTTGTGCTCAGGTTAAGGTATTCTTTTCTGTACTTTACAAAAAAATTTGTACAGAAGTTTAGGGTTGTTACATTCTACCCTTCTTATAAAAATTTCGTTCTCGAAATTTATAGAAGGAAGTTGTAACAGATTCAAGAAAATTTTGATGACAGTGGTGGTGAAAGAATACTGGTAGTTCATGAAAAGTAACGAGATGATGCAAGGGTTTGAAAAGATTGAAGGGAATTACCGGTGTTTTCTTGACCTATATCTTCGGCTTCCATGGCTGCTAAAGTGAAAGCCTGACGCCGGAGTACATTCCTCCTAGATGGAGGCACATTCCTCTTTCCTTGGGGCATGTTTCTTTGCTCTTGAGGCATGTTGCTCATTGCCTGATGGAATTGGCGAGGAGGCAGTGCAGGAGGTCCATATGGAGGTGGAGCTGGGAGAGCAAGACGAGGCGCAGGAGCCTGAATAGCTGGCCACTGCGAATAAGTGATGTGAGTTGGAACTGGGTTGCGTCTATAAGGACATGTTCCAATTCCATGAGTGGATGCGCCACAAACTAAGCACAGGCCTTTTGCGTGCCTACAGTTCTTCCACAGGTGTCCATCCCTCTTGCAGTAGAAGCAAAAATCTGGACTTGGCTGATTATTTGTTACTTCCGGTCTCCTGGGTTCAAAAGTTGGTATTGAAGAGGCTTCTCCTGCCATCTGGGTGGCAGGGCGCTTCACACCGGAAGATTGAGATCTGCTCTTCTTCTTCACTACTGCCTCGTATTGACGGACAACTTTCAAAGATAGGTCATGGGTTGGGAAATCCCCTGTAGCTAGAGCAGCTTGGATCTCCGGGTCCAACCCCTGCTGAAATCGTCTGGCCCTGATCTCAGCAGTCGGTATGAGATGTGCCGCGAACCTTCTCAACATGGTGAACTCGGTATCATACTCATCCACTGATTTGCTCCACATAGAGCCTTGTTGTAGGTGGATGAATTGCTGCTCCATGTCGAGTCGGGCAGTCTCTGGATAATACTTCGCGTCGAACGTGTCGTGAAAAGTCTTCCATTCGATCGGCTGGGCAAGACGGCTTTCTTCCGCCTTCCACCAAACTCGGGCGTTATCGGAAAGTTGCAGCTTCGCAACTCTTACCCAATCAATGTTTGGCACTTGTGCTGCTGCCAGATCTTCTTCAATTGATTGAGCCCATTCTTCAGCTTCCAAAGGGCTCTCTTTCCTAGAAAATTGCTTCGGATGAAGTGCCCGGAATTGCTTTACTCCAGGTGCTTCCGCTTCTGAACGGTTCATTAGTATGGTAGCCTGCTGCTGCTGTCCTTCCAGGAGGCTCTTAATTGCCTCGAGTAGTACCGTCTGCTCGTTGATCGGAGCTACAATGGTAGGCGTAAGTGGAAGAGGTGATGGTGGTGTGTTGTTGATGTTTGTACTCGTGTTGTTGGTAGAATCCATAACCTTGAAAGAAAAATAGGGTTAGGATAGATTCAAAAATTATGAAATATAAAGAATGTTTAGTTGCCGAGTCTTGTAATTCTTGTGTTATATTGTTTAGGTTTTCATGCAGAACCGACTTGCATGGTAAAGTTCTATGCAGCACTGACCTGCATGGGCCACCAACAAAACCTGCCACGTTCCGCTTCCCGGTGTACGGACAAGGGAACGTAACGGGTCACGCGACGTATTTACTCAGAAGTAAACACGCTAAGCGTAAATAAGCAATATAATAATGTACACAAGAAAAAAAATGACAAGAGATGTAATTGAACAACAACTTTTATTTATTAAATATTTCTTTACAATACAACTGAAAATGTAAATACAAGAATGGAAAGCAATGCCTAAATAATGACATGAACTGAAAGAAAAGTGAGTACAAGTGAAGCCTAGTGGTCGTGCTGCTCAGTGGTCTGCTCCAATTTCTCCTGGCTGGTCTTGAACTCCTCAGAGTCGGGTCCTCCTGACAACATTCCAAAGAAAGAAGAGAAATAGGAATGTCATCAGCGAACAATCGCTCGATAAGTCCCAAAAAGAGATAGAAATAGAATAGACAGATAAGATGATATACCTGGTATAATGTTTGATTGTTATGCTAACGCAGTTGTTTGTAGCTTGGTACAGAATATGCCAGTGTATACGAGAGAAGTCCAACTTACACAGTGGACTATGGTAACCCGTAGTACAAGGCTCCGTTGTAACAACCCTAATTTTCCTATACAATTTTTTTCAAATATTTTTCAATATCCATAAAGGGGTATTTTAGCCTGAGCACAAGATATAAGTAATTATTTTGCTCTTTAATTACAAGTTAAAAGAATGCAACAACTCCATTTTTAGTGTACAAAATTTGCTTAAAAATTAATGTATACTTGGGGAATTTACATTTTCTGTGACTTCTTTAAGTAATTAAATAGCTCCATAATTACAAGAAGGAACTTGTGGGTCATTGGTAATACTTTGCACTGCTGAACTAAGCCACCAGAGTTCAAATCCCATACCCCACATTATTTTTAATATTATTTTGTTTTAAATTTTGTAGAAGTCCAACAGTCAACACGTGATAACTCCCAAATTTTCCACTACACATGAAAAACTAAATATACTATAGGCTACACCAGACGATCCCCCACCTCCTTGACCTCCGACTCAGCCCGACTCGGCCGACTCGGACGGCGGACCGGCCGACTCGGGACAGCTCCGCCGGCCGGACTCGGCCGGACGGCCGAGTTCCCTTCACCAAAATTCTGCCTTTTCACATTATCAACATCCCTGCACACTCCATTTATTTGGATCGTTTACAGAGAGCCTATTAACCATCATTTACTCTATTTTTTAATGAGTTTCAATACATTTTTACATTTTTATTTAAAACCCTTCATCTACCCTAACGCTAGCCTAACCCTATAAATACCAACCCTACACATTACCCCCTCACCCTAAACTCTGAGCCAACTCTTTAAAATTTTCAAGAAACCTTGTGTACATTGAAATCGAGCACGAGGCAAAGCTATGACGGATTTCCCGGCGAACTTCCGACGATCATTCTAGGAGCTCCCGGCGACGAAGCGACACACCGACGACTCCTTCCGATCAATCTCCCTCTTCTTGTTTTCCTAAACCCGTAAGTCCCCAAATTCTACCTCTCTTTTCTTTTCTAAAATACGAATTTACAAACCCGACGGAATCGGAACAAATCCGATTTCCGATTCGGTTTTCTTATAAAACTTCACTTCTCGTTAATACAATTATACTTAAACTCCCTCATGTTGACTATTAAACACTAATCAACCAAATTGATCAAGTTTCATTCCATAAAATGATGGCTATTTCACTTTATCGTATTTTTCATTTAAATACCACATTGTTTCAATTATACATTTAACTTCATTAAACTTGCTATACCTTTAAGTAGACCACGAGATAATGACCTACCTCCTCACACACTCATATACAACATAAAGCGATACCCTCGAGAACTTAGAATACGGGAAGGCAAACATTTTCATTTAAATACCCTTTTCTTAATAAAACCATTTCTAAAAGATTTAGTATTGATACATCTTTACAAATAAATAACCTTTGACCTAATAAAAAAATATCTAGACTCAGCCAATTAAGGAGTATCGCAGTCATTAAGACAGAGGAAGGTTGTGAGCATTCAGTCGCTTATCTAAACCTGATTTTGTGGTGCCTAGGTTAGACAAGTGAGAAAGGTAACTTTAAAAGGCCCGTCTCACGGTGATTCGTGAGCGGATCCCTCATTTCTTTACTTGTACTTACCTGGCCACAATTGGTGGTGAAGAGGCGATTTGAGGGATATCTCACAACTTGTCGTTTTGGACCAGTTAGGAGCAGTCTAGTTAAGTTGGGAGACCCTAGAACATAGAATACGGGAAATCGACACCTTTACAAATAAATACCATAATTAATAAAACCGTTTTTCCTTAATGATTAGTATTTACACAAATCTTTGCAAAGCGCCGCTACAACCCAATTGGGGAACCCGTTCGGGATGGTGCGGATTATCGCACATCCTCGGGCTTAGTAGTGCGAGATTCAGACCTCCGCAAGGAGCATTTGGTCTCGAAAGATTTAAAATACGACATCTTAAGAAAACGAGATTTCTAGAATATTATAGATATATACAAAAAAATTATTTTCATATAAATATATGTATATGTAACATAAACATATCTATTTTTGAAGTATTATAAATATTCCACATTTTACAATATCACAAGAACCAATTTTACACTAAAATACCATGAATTCCATATAAATCAATATTACAAATAAATACCTTTATTTCTGAAATTAGGATATTTCTACTAGAAATATCACAATATAAAATCTACACTCATTACAACTCTAAAGACGATTAATAAATACTTGGGGTGTATTTTGAAAAGTATATAAAAGTATTTTTACATAAAACCCCCTCAAGTTCTATAAATTACCCTAAGGACCCTAGTAAACATAGGTTTAAGCGGGACCAATCTCTTGAGTCTCAGGGAGCCGGAGAAGTGGGTGCTTGCCTATATAAGGTAGACAAATTAATAAAAAAAACAATCAGGACTTCAATTTACTTTGCTAATTGTCTGACTCAGTTTGAGTCTCAGTATAATCCGACTTGAATATGATTCAAGTACAATCTACAATCTACAATCTGCAATTTACAATATTACAATTCAACATGAATCCATGAATCCATTATTCCAGATATTCAATCTATCAACTTGACTGAACCGCACCATGGATATACATTCCATTTATATGATTATACAGTTACATACATGATTCTCCAGTTACATCCATTTACTGATATCATGGTTTCGGTCAGTCATCCAATTATACAATCTATACAGTTTACAATACAAGACAATACAATACAACAATATAATCAAGATAACACTACGGGGTTTAAGGGGTAGACTGGTACGAAATATGTTAACGGTGGAACGAGGTGGTCACTTAAGACGTAATTACATCCATGCCGTTGTTCCGTGGTATTATCGACGGAGCCTTGTACTACGGGTTACCAAAGTCCCCGGTGTAAGTGGGACTCCTCTCGTATACACTGGCATCTTCTGTACCAAACTACAAACAACAGCGTTAACACAATATTATAACAATATAATACAACTTTAAAAGCTACCTTCTCATTCTGTCTATTCTATTCTTCCTTATCCTTGAGACTTACCGAGCGATCTGTTCGCTGACGACATTCTCTTTCTTTCTTCTTTGAATGTCGTCAGGTGATTTGGATACGTCAGAGATCGAGCCTACTGCTGAAGACTTGGATCAGTTTGCTAAAGACCCAGAGCTTTAGTTTCATTGTACACACTTCCTTTCAGTACTTTACATTCCTGTTATGCCATTGTTTAGGCATCGCTTTTATTTCAGTTGTATTTACCTTTCATGCATTGTACAAAAGAATGTTAATAAATAAAGTTGCTGTTCAGTTTATATATCTTGTCTCTTGTGTATTTACTTTTATATTGCTTAGATACGCTTAGCGTATTTACTTCACAGTAAATACGTGGCGGACCAGTCCCGTCCCCTTCGCCATACACTGGGAAGCGGGGCGTGACATCCGTCGATAAAACCACGGAACAAAAGCAATGGATGTATAGTTACGTCTTTTAATGACCATCTCGTGCCACTTTTAACACATTCCGTACTAGTCTACCCCTTTAAAACCCCGTAATGTCTTTTGTATTTATTGTATTGAAGTAAATTATAGAAGTAAGACTTGCCGAAACCATGATATCAGTAGTTCATGTAAACGGAAACAGATAGTCATGTAAACAATGTCAAAGTATCCATGGTTTGGTCAAATCAATTTATGTTGATATAGATTGTATTCTGGTATAAATGGATTCATGTTGTATTGGAGTTATATTTGAATTGTATTCAAGGATGGATTGATTTCAGATTAGACCGAGATTCTGACCCAGTCAGACTCTTTAAACAGAATTGAAGTCCTGAATTAGTTTTGGAGTTATCGGTTACTACTGTACATGGTCGGCAGGATTTTTGACTTTTTCCAAGCCAATTACCGTATTGATAACCCCGTTTTAGTTGTCTACCTTAAATAGGCAAGCACCCAAATTCTCTGGCTTCCTGAGGCTCAAGAGAACTGGTCCCGCTTAAACCTATATTTACCAGGGTCCTTATTAAAAATTGATATAACTTGAGGAGGTTTTATGAAAAATAGTTTTGATATATTTTCAAAATAAACTTTAAGTATTTAATTATCATTTTTAGGGTTTTCATAGATGTAATTTTAAAAGATGAAATATTCTAATGGATATAAACCTAAATTGAATAGTATATGGTATTTTCTTGTAATTTGACCTGTATCGATTCTTGATAGTATTTTCATGAACTTTTATGATTCTTTTCTTTTGATTAGAAAACATGGAATATATTATATTTAAAATTGATATTTTGATAATATATATATATATAATTATTAAAAATAGAATTTATTTGTAAAATAGAAATCATGTTTTCTTAGAAATTGTAATAAAAATTCCATCGAGATCGTATGCTCCGTGAGGAGGTCTGCATCTCACTCTACTAATCCCGAGGACGTACGATAACCCGCACCATCCCGATCGGGTTCCCCAAATGGGTTGGAAGGATTTAATCGTATGGAATTAATTAAAACACTCTAAAGAATACGGTTTTTGATAGTTTAATGTATTTTAATGTAAAATTTATATTGTCCCACAAAATATCATTCTCAAGCCATCGTGCTATGTCGAGATGAGTGTTGTGATGAGATAGGTCATTACCTCGTACAATTTCTAAAGGTAATATGAGGAAAACGATAAAGCAATGTCCTATGTAAACTTGATGGTATTTTACCGTAAAAATGAAAAAAAGTTGCAATACATATTATTTTGAATTGAAACTTATTGTAAAAATTGTTTTATATTTGTTAAATAATATAAGAAGAGATGGTTAATTTGTTGTTTAAGAAAAGTTGTGTTTTTAAAGAAATGAGAATCGAAAGTCGGAATAACTCCGCTTCCGACGAGTTTTGAGAAGGGAGTGTTTTAGATTAAAAATGTAGGAGGGAAGAGGGGACTTACAGTTTGAGAATAGAGGGGGGAGGTAGAGAAAGATTTTGAAAGTGTCGTGGAGTCGCGTCGTCGCCGGATTTGTCTTGAAATGTCGCCGGAACTTTGACCTTGGCTAACTCCACTTGTACAACTTTTGGACTTAGAAATTTTGAGAGTTTTGATGCTAGATTTCAGAATAGAGAGGGCTAAAGTGTAGTGTGGTATTTATAGGATAGAATTAGGGTTTAGGGTATGAATAGAGAATTAAAAATGTTATAAAACTTGGATTAAAGAGATGAATTAACACTCTCTGTTAATGTGCAGAAAAATCAAACAGAATAGGAGTAGTGGGGGAGGCCAAATGGTGCTAGGGTTAAAATTTTGTAGCATTTGCTATGGTTGTGACCGGCTGCGCCGGCCCCAAGTAGTATCTCGCCGGCCATCTTAGTGTGGTGTGGTGTGGGATTGCTGCCACGTGTCATAGTTGCTTCATATAGCTCATTGCACATGTTTGATTTATGAGACTTTTCATTTTTATGTGTTTTGCACGTGTAAACTTTTGGGCTTCCAAAATGTTTAAAAGAAAAACAGACAAAAATATTATGTGGCTGAGGGGATTCGAACACCGAGGCTATGTCACAGCAGTGCAAGGCTTTACCAATGAGCTACAAGTGCTTTCTTACTGTTAAAAAGCAATTTAAATTTATCACTTGTGCTCGGGCTATGGTATTCCTTTCTGTACTTTACAAAAAAAAATTTTGTACAGAAGTTTAGGGTTGTTAAAGGGGTATGATGTAAATCCTCAGTTCCATGTATATATTTTTTCTGTATTTTCCCTAAAACTTTCCTAGTATTTTTGCACATTTTTATATTTATTTATTATTTTATTTATTAATTTTCGTAATCTAAACCCAAACCCATTTCCCTAACCCCAACCCGACCCGAGTTCCCCACTTATTCTTCTTCTCTTTTTCCTTTTTTTTCCTCCAAATTTTACCAACGGCTCTTTCCCTCTTCTCACGCTACTTCCGCGAGACCCGTTTTCCTCCAAGACCCGTGCTACTTCATCACCACGGCCGCGTGATCTACGCACCGACTCCCCACGACCTCCTCATCGCCTCAATTACCCCCGATTCCCATGCCTGTTTCCCATTCGAAGCTCTCAACGACTCTCTTCCTCACTCTTTAACTCTCTCTCTCTCCTCCCCGACCACCGCACACCACCATTGCTTCACCTTGCCGACGAACACCCATGACCTCCTCTCCACGTCGAACCTCACTAGCAACTCCACCCACTTGAGCACCAGCTCCCTCTTCCTACACTATTATCGACCCTTTCACTGTAACTCACCAATAACCTCACCCATCGCCAGCCACTGCTGCAACCCATCGCCGACGAACCCCTTTTCACCCTCACCAACACCCAAGCTCCACTCAACCCTCACCGCCAACCACCGCCGGCGCCCTAGCTTTGACCTCCGAGCATCAGACGCAAAGCAGACGCCTACAACCACCGCCCTTCTGTGCCCGACTCCGTGCCACGCCGTGTCCCGGTCCAGTGCACACACCATGCCCACTCCTACACCAGCATCTCGTCCAGTACCGTGTCGCGCCGTGCCACGATCGTACCGCGTGTCGAACTAAGACCGTGCCCAGTACCGTGTCATGCCCGTGTCATCACCGCACCCACTACTGTATCACGCCCGCATCGTTACCGTGTCCAGTATCGATCACCGCGCATCGCGCTCGCGTCACGCACCGTGTCCAGCATCACATCGTCTCATGTGTTGAGACGGATCCCACATGTGGTGTCGCTTCTATATCAGCGACTGAAGGCAAGTGAAAACCTTCACTTGTTTTTCATGCAATTATAAACTGTAGCCAAAGAAATTTACAATAACTAGATATATATAAATATAATTAGATCGTGAACTATTGTAGTGAACCTTAAGCCAAAATCTAATTAAAATCGGCGGAACTTGTGTTTGTTGAACCCGTTTACTGTTTTACTATTCACAGATATATGCAGAAATTTGGTTGCAAATTAATATCGTTTCCTCCATAATATGTTGCCTCCGATAACCATTGCGAAATCAGAATTTTCCTGAACATGCAAGACCATTTAATTCATTATAAATCGTACAAAAATTAGATCATAGCATTCTTAGGCTCTCTGCGAAGATGACTGTATAACCTAAAAATCTACTGTTACTTCTACTGAATATCGTGTCTTTTAGATAGCGGAAACTGAAAGGATTTGTGGCTCTGGACTGTAGTCCTGAACCAAAATCCCCACGAATACCTGAAATCAAACACCTGCAACTCATCGTTCAAATTCGCAAATGTGCGGAACTCTATATAGATACGTATATAATTTAGTTATCTTTCTTATGCGACTGGTTCCAATGAATTATGCCGCTGTTTGATATTTTTAACATAA
This sequence comes from Agapanthus africanus, assembly GCA_030015575.1. Lineage (NCBI taxonomy): Eukaryota > Viridiplantae > Streptophyta > Magnoliopsida > Asparagales > Amaryllidaceae > Agapanthus > Agapanthus africanus. The sequence goes on from JASDDO010000028.1 coordinate 125,050,742, forward strand.
TTTATTTCATCGATGTATATGGCTGATTTTTGTAGTTTTTCAGGTTGATACCTGAACTTAAGCACTTGTACATCCCTACATAAAACTGAAAATAAGCGGAGCCCTATATCGCCGCGTAGATAATTTAGTTAGATAACATATGGTACTGGTATTGTTCAGTTTCATTGTCGTTTGGTATTTTTTTGTATTTTAAATTGTCGACGTGTTCTGCAGTTTCAGCAGTGACATTTTTTTACACCTTCACACTAAATAGGACAAATCTCCTAGTACATAAAGGCTATTGTAATGACTCCAATTTCATTGTACAATTTTTTTTTCAAGTTTATTTACAGAATAGAGTTTCAAGCCTGAGCACAAATTATAAATTAAAACTGTTTGAGAACAACAAGAAATAACTTGTAGCTCATTGGTAAAGTCTTGCACTGCTGTGACATAGCCCCTGTGTTCAAATCCTCCTAGCCATGTATTATTTTTAATGATTTTTCTTTTAAACTTTTGGAAGCCCAAAAGTTTACACGTGCAATACACGTAAAAATGAAAAGTCACAGAAAACAAACATGTGGAAAATGTTATATGAACAGAGTAGAACACGTGGCAAACATACAGAGACCCAACACCCTAAGATGGCCGGCGAGATGAGCATAAGGGCCGGTGCCGCCGGGCCAAATCGTAGGTAATGCTCCCATGTTTTGAACCCAACACCCTTTGGCCTACCCCGCTATCTCTATATTGTTTGAATTCTCTATAAATTAACAGAGAGTGTAAATTCACTCATAAATTCAATTTTTAATGCATTTTTAATTCTCTTTTCAATTCTCAAAATCCTAATTCGACTCTATAAATACAACCGCACACCCTAGCCCTGTTCATTTTGAAATCTATTGGCAAAAATCCTCAAAATTTTCCATGTCAAAGAAGAGTAGAAGTGGAGTTAGTAGTAGGTCAAGTTCCGGCGACAATTCAAGACGGTTCCGGCAACCCCGCGACTCTGTGAAGCCACCAAACGTTCCATCAACCTCTCCTCTAAACCTTAAACTTGTAAGTTCCCTCTCTTCTCTCCTTTTCACATCTCAAAACATCTACTTTTCAATAACGTCGGTAAGTGGAGTTATACCGACATTCATTTCTAAAACTTTTTAAAATAACAACTTTTCTTAAGAACTAATTATCTAAATCATTATATTTTGTTTGTTAAACATTAAACAATAATTATACACAAGTTTCATTTCAAAAATCCAAGTAAAACAACTTTTATCATATTTTTACGCTTAAATACCATGAAGTTACATATGACATCGTTTAATCATTCTTGCTTATATTACCTCTAGAAAATCTCACGAGTTAATGACCTATCTCTTACAATACGCATCATGACATAGCACGATTTCTTTTTAACAATATTTTTGGGACAAATACGACTTTTAAATTAAAATACCAAAAATTATTAAAAACCGTATTCTTTAAATTGTATTATTTAAATTCCTTGCAATTAATCCTCTACAACCCATTTTGGAGAATCCGATTCGGTTGGTGCGGGTTATCGCACATCTATCCGATTAGTAGAGCGAGATGTAGACCTCCTCACGGAGCATACGATCTCGATGGGATTTTTAATGTAATTTTTAAGAAAAACGTGATTTCTATTTAATAAATAAATTTTATTTTTAATAATTATATATAAATATTATAAATACATCTATTTTAAATATATAATAAATTCCATGTTTTTCTAAACAAAAGAAAAGAATTACATTTCCATGAAAATACCATCAAGAATCCATACAAGTAAAATTTACACAAAAATACCATGAACTATTCAACTAGGTATTTATTCACTAGAATATCTCACTTTTAAAAGTTACATCCATGAAAACCCTAAATACACTAAATAAATACTTGTGGTTTGTTTTGAAAGTATACTAAAACTATTTTTCATAAAACCCCTCAAGTTATATTAATTTACATTAAGGACCCTAGTAAATATAGGTTTAAGCGGGATCAATTCTCTTGAGCCTCAGGGAGCCGGAGAAAGTGGGTGCTTGCCTATTTAAGGTAGAAAACTAAAACGGGGTTATCAATGGTAATTGGCTTAGAAAAAATCACAAATCCTGCTGTCCATGTGCAGCAGTTACCGATAACTCCTAAACCTAATTCAGGACTCAAATCTGTTTAAAGTGTCTGACTCAATCTGAGTCTCAATCTAATCTGGATACAATCTAAACATGATTCCAACTATAACTCCATTTCAACATGAATCCAATGTATCAAGCATGAACACTTGAACATGAACATGCAACATGACTCGACTGGATCGAACCATGGATATATTTTGAACTTGACCACATGACTATCCGTTTACATCCGATCCGTTTACATGAACAACTTATACCATGGTTTTGGAAAATCTTATACAACAAATCATTACAATTAATATAATATGCATTACGGGGTTTTAACGGGTAGATTGGTATATAATGTATTAGAAGTGGCACAAGACGGCCACCATAATACACCTAACCTGAATATCCATGCTGTTGTCCCGTGGCTTGACGGGTCCTTGTGCTCCGTATACCTTAGTCCACGGAATAGTTTTACTCCCCTCGTATATACTGATCCATTCTGTACTAAGCTACAAACAACTGCGTTAGTATAACAAAAACAGATAAATTACCAGACCTATTCCATTTACTTGATCTATTCATATCTCTCTTTCTTGGGAATTATCGAGCGATTGTTCGCTGACGACATTCCTATTTCTTTTTTCTTTGGAATGTTGTCAGGAGGATCTGACTATCAGGAGATCGAGCCCGGCCAGGAAGATTTGAAGCAGTTTGCTGAGGAGCCAGAGTTTTAGTTCATACTTGTACTTATCTTACTTTCAGTTCATATGCCATTGTTTAGGTATTGTTTTCTATTATTTTATTTTACTTTCCAGTGTATATAAAGAATGAATATAAATAAAAAAGTTGTTGGTTCATTACATCTCTTGTTATTCTTGTGCTTTACTTTTATATTGCTTATTTATGCTTAACGCGTTTACTTCGCGTCCCTGCCACGTCCTTTTACCCGTACATTGGGAAGCGGGGCGTGACAGGTTTTGTTGGTGGCCCATGCAGGTCAGTTCTGCGTGGAAACCTACATAACCATGCACGGTCAGTACTGCATGGAAAACTAAGCAATATATATCACAAGAATTATAAGAATCAGCAACAACTTTTTTTACATTTCATATTCTTTGAATCTATCTTAACCCTATTTTTTCTTTAAAAAGTTATGTATTCTCCCAACAATATGAGCACGAATGTCAATGGCAACACCCCACCATCACCTCTTATACTTACACCTACCGTAGCAGCTCCTATCAATGAGCAGACGGTATTACTCGAGGCAATCAAGAGTCTCTTGGAGGGACAGCAGTAACAGACTGCCATCCTCCTGAATCGCCCGGAAGCCGAGGCACCCGGTGTGAAACAATTCCGGGCACTGCACCCTAAACAATTCTATAGGAAAGAGAGCTCTTTGGAGGCAGAGGAACGGGCTCAGTCGATTGAGGACGATCTGGCAGCAGTACAAGTGCCAGATATTGCTTGGGTAAGGGTTACGAAACTGCAACTTACAGACAATGCCATGGTATGGTGGAAGGCTGAAGAAAGCTGACTTACCCAGCCGATCGAATGGAAGACATTTTACGATATGTTGGACGCGAAATATTTTCCTGAGACTGCCCGTTTTGACATGGAGCAGCAATTCATCCACTTGCAACAAGGCTCTTTGTGGAGCAAATCTGTGGATGAGTATGACGCTGAATTCACCATGCTTAGCAGGTAAGAGATGTCTCAAATATTCAAGTTTTCTAATATCACATACTATACAGCTAAAACGAGACCATAACAGGTTCGCAGCACATCTAATACCGACTGTTGAGATCAGGGCTAGACGATTTCAGCAGGGGTTGGACCAGGAGATCCAAGATGCTCTAGCTACAGGGGATTTCCCAACCCATGACTTAGCTCTGAAGGCTACCTGTCGATATGAGGCAGTGGTGAAGAAGAAGGGCAGACCTCAATCTGCCGGTATGAAGCGCCCTGCTACTCAGATGGCAGGAGGAGCCTCTTCCAGGCCACCATTTGTACCAAGAAGACCGGGAGTAACTTTTAACCGGCCCAGTCCAGACTTTTGCACCTACTCCAGGAGGAATGGACACTTGGTGAAAGACTACAGGCGTGCAAACAACCTGTGTTTAGTCTGTGGCTCATCCACTCATGACATTGGTGCATGTCCTCGTAGACTCAATCCGAATCTAGCCTCAGACCAGCCATCACTTTTCCGCAGCGGCCAGCTATTAAGGCACCTGCACCTCGACTTGCTCTCCTAGTTCCACCTCCTCTTGGACCACTGCACCTCCTCCTCGTCAGTTCCATCAAGCACAAAAGAACCTACCTCAAGGACAAAGGAACGGACAGAAGAATGCTCCCCCAGCAAGGAGGAATGTACCTAGGTGTCAGGCCTTCAGAATTACCATCGACTGTCGTCAAATGAGGGTAGTGTTCAAGATTCCAGACCATCCGGTCTTTTTTTTCAAGAGTGGAGACCGTACATTGGAGCCTAGCACTTACAAAGCTAAACCAAAGATGGCAGTTATTGCAACAATACAAGCTGAAGAAGACAAGCCAGAAGTAGTTCGAGAGTTTGAAGATGTATTTCCTGAAGCCATCTCAGGTCTGCCTCCCGATCGAGCTCTTGAATTCAGTATTGACTTAGTACCTAGTGCACAACCGGTGCTCAAAGTACTATATCGCTTAAGTCCTGAAGGGTTGAAAGAGATCCGTACTCAGCTGGACGAACTTCTGAAGAAAGGATTGATTCGTTCCAGTAATTCAATTTGGGGATCTCCAGTATTGCTTGTGAAGAAGAAGAAAGGTTTATATAGAATGTGCATTGACTATCGAGCTCTGAACGAAGTCACGATAAAGAACAAGTATCCACTACCGCGAATCGACGATCTGTTCGATCAGCTAAGTGGGTCTTGCGTTTTCTCAAAGTTAGATCTTCGTTCGGGTTATCATTAGGTGAAGGTCAATGAGTCTGATATTCCGAAGACGGCATTCAGGACTTGTTATGGTCATTATGAGTTTCTCGTGACGCCATTTAGAGTGACCAATGCACCAGCCATATTCATGAATCTAATGAACCAAGTTTTCCGAGAGTACCTAGACATGTTTGTTGTTATTTTCATCGACGACATCTTGGTATATTCAAAGAATCGGAAAGAGCATGCTGAACATTTGAGGATTGTCCTGGAGACTTTGCGACAACATCAACTCTATGCCAAGTATAACACGTGCGAATTTTGGCTAGATCAAGTCGGATTTCTCGGACATATCGTTTCAGGCGAAGGAATCTCTATGGATCCATCTAAAGTATCAGCAGTAAGAGAATGGCCGACACCAAAGACAATGAAGGACATTCGAAATTTCTTGGGTTTAGCAGGATACTACCGAAGATTCATAGAAAGCTTTTCGAAAACTGCAACACCCCTGACCAAGCTCATACGTAAAGATGAAGTATTCGTGTGGTCAGAAGCACGCGAACAAGCTTTTGTAGAACTCAAGTCAAGATTGACATCAACGCCTATTCTTGTAATACCGGACCAATCTAGAGGTTTTGTTGTGCATTGCGATGCATCCAGTAAGGGATTAGGATGTGTTCTACACCAGCACGGTAAAGTTGTAGCTTATGCATCAAGACAGCTGAAGATTCATGAGCGCAATTATCCAACGTATGATCTCGAGTTGGTGGCCGTTATATTTGCACTGAAAATTTGGCGTTATCATCTGCTTAGAGAACGAGTAGATATATACACAGACCATAAAAGTCTGAAGTATGTGTTTACTCAGAAAGAGTTGAACATGCGGTAGAGAAAATGGCTAGATCTTACGGTGGACTTCAACATCAACCTACAATATCATCCAGGGAAGGTGAATGTGTTGGCTATAGTGCCCTCAAGTCAATTATTGGATCACAAGCACATGATTGCAATGATTGAGGGAGGACCTATACCGGTAGAACAGTCTTACTCGAGATGATAATATGCTATCTGGTTTGTCTTTATCATCGTGTACATGTTTTAGGTGACATTACAGATCACTATTACATGTTGATAGAGCCCATAGGATTCTTGCTTGACTACCGGCAGTATGGTGGCGATCATATATGTGAGAGCTGGGTAGTTTATAAGCACATCCTTAAAGTGTCCCTAGTCGTGGGAGTTTCGAGACTGGGCATCGATACTCTGAGAGTAGACTAGTGTATACGGATCGAGACCCCGACGAGGGGCGGTGGCCGGTCTCACAAGCCATTGGTGTCAGTTGGTTCACCTAAGATATATACAGGTGCTCATTGTGTTATGAGCACACCGGACGGACTCGCTGGGAACATACTAGTTGGTATTATACCTATTGTCAGATAGCAGTTCCCTGGTGACATGTGTACAGGTTAGTCTATCTACCTGAGATCGTCATTTGTCTCGTGTGAGATCCCACTGTTCTTTGATTACTACCCTACCACGGCTCAAAGGAGTCGTGCAAACAGTTTTTAGTTGGGTACAGTTCCAAGCCACATGGAGGCAGTGAATGAATCGTCAGTGGATTCGTCTTTCCCGGTATTGGGGGTTGATGTCGCGGTGTGCACGGATGGCCATCACCAGAAATCCTTGGCCAAGGTAGTCGAGAATTACTGATCTAGGATCGATAGTTTCTCAGGTGGTGATAGGTTTCATGCCGACACTAAATGTCAAGTTATTAGGGGTCTGACTTTATCCACCCCCTAGACTCGATATGCGATACTTATTGACGAACAGACCGGACTGTACGGATATTGTCACTGTCAGGCTCAGTAGAGTTTCAGGATGAGTTTGCTTGTCGGCCTCCCTTTCGCTCAATACCTGGGTAGCCGTTACGTACAACTAGTGCCACTGACGTGCTTGTGGTTAAACCCACTTCCAGCGTATTGACGAGTCTTTAGAATCCCACACAGAGGGTTTCCCTGGTTTGGGTGAAACGTTGTAGAGGCCGTATGGTTTTATGGCAGGGTTCGATCATATACGTGCACTTATGCACGGATCATGATCGGACGGATAATACTAGTGGGCTTTGGTTTAAGCCGGATCCTAGTATTATATTGTTTGATTACTTTCGTCTCGTAGTATTCGTATTCAGTCGGAATACGGATGCGGGTATATATATACGGATGAGGGGTATTCTTGTAATTCGTTACAAGATTACTTTAGAGTTTCCATTTCTTTTTGTGGATTAAACATTTAGTTTAAATGTTTATTTGTGTGGAAAGTGTGACTTATGGTTCATGTATGTGCACTTGTGACTCATGGTCATGAGTCATGGCGGCATGATGGCTATTGTTTTGTGTGAGATATTTGTGCTAGATATTTGTTTTGGTTTTGTGAGATATTTTTTGGGAAAAAGGCATATATTTTTAGTGTGGTTTTTTTTTCTTTGGTTGCTCACAACAAATACTCACACAACACAATATTCTAGCAACTTCTTCACTTGCTTTTCTTGAGCTCACAGTCTTCACCTCTAGGCATCTTCTTCAACCTCCATCCTATTGTCTCATGAGTTGAGAATCCATGGGTGTATTGAGACAAAGTATTCACACACACTCTCTACTTCATCTTGGTTATCTAGGCTAGCAAACTGAATACCCGAGTTACTTCGGTTTTGAGGCGGGAGCCCGTATTACGAACCCTCGACGTGGAGCTTCTTCAACGGAGGGAGATCGGAGATCAAAATTGATCAGGGAAGCTGCGAGGATGTTGGGACAGAGGTAGAAGACCGAAGGACACGGATCGATCGGTATAACCTCTCTAAACTCCTTTTTAAGAACTAGTATAGGGTTAATGGTACAATCCGTAGTTTAGGGTTCCGTTAGCGCCGGGTTTTAAAAGTTTTTGTTCCGCATTTGGCCACGGATTGATGGCCGGGGCGCTGCCGTAACCCAACATGGTATCAGAGCCAACCCATTAACCGCATACTACTTTGTTTAGACGATGTTAATGTATCGAAACCGAAATAACTCTGAATCAATGCCAACTCATATTCAATTCTCTGTCGAAAATTTTATGGTCTTCTAAAAATATTTTAGCAACTGCAGAAGACTACCTATATGACCACTAGAACACACACCAAACACGAGCCCTAAAACCCACTACTGGACCGGCGAGATTACCAGAAGTTCCAACCTGGCCGGTTCTGTAGAGGACTAGGAACTTCGTATTTTGGGTGTGGTCTAGTCTATGGAATATTAGTTCGGTGGTATTGCTTGTTTAGCCCAGTTTGGATATGGTTTTATCTAGTTGTTTGGGGCTATTCGGGGTTATTTCGAAGTCGATATTTCTAACACTGTTTAAAGTTTTACAGTACATACATTTTTATCTATGACCGTGAATATCATTAGAGCGGTACAACTTGTCTAATTGCTATAGTTCTGTTAGACGGGTTTGTGAACGTGACATTCACGTTGATGTTCTGTGTTGTGCTGTGTTTGTTGCGGAATCGTCGCGGTGGATAGCTTGGGTGCAATGTTAGTACACTTTAGTTTCATTTGTACATTTGATATCGCGAGACGAGCGTCCGACATGTGGACTGCCGTCACTGCCTGTTTGTATATTATTCTTTTGGGGCACGACCGGGTTGAGTTCGATGTCACCGATGTACATATTTTTCTTTTCTGTACTAGGATTACCCCGCGGAGGAGTGCACGGATAGCCGGGTTCTGGAGGGCAACGGATACGCATCTCATGACATTGAGATGGAGGGGGCCTCACTCTAGAATTGGCGGGCTATTCGCCGCACTCGTAGGGGGTACAGGTTGACCCAAGGAGAGGTGCTCAAGTTACCGGATTCCGTGAAGTGCCGGGTGGCCTATTCACTTTGATGAAGGGGGCTGCCTCGCTTCTGGTTTTGGCGGGTAGCTTGCCGCACTCGTAGGGGTCTAGGTTTTCATTGCACATGCTATCCATACGACCAGGGGAACGTCGGGTTTCACTTGGGATTAAAGGAAACCCGGGGCTCCCAAATTATCTGTATTGTTCTGTGATGCTTATCGCTTATCTGTGATGTTGCATTTATCATGCCTGGAGCGATTATTATATATTGTTATATATACTAGTAGATGTTGTCTATATTTTGCATCTGCGCTAATCCAGTCCCCGCTCTGTCGTTAGTTAAGTAACCTAATGGGTGATGACGGGACCCAGTGGCGAATGCGGATGGCATATACGTACATCATATTTTTGTTCTTTTCTGGTGTGATTAATTGATGGGACTGCATTGATTCTGATCAATGCAAGGAAAACATACCTATTTGATGTTGTTGGAACAAATTTTCAAAAGCTGTTATTACAAGGATGTTTTCTTTTGTTATGCACAGCGGTATTTGGTTATGAATATCCAGCACCTCATTCGATGTGCCGAGAGCCGAGATCCTTTCACCGGGAGTGACCTTTTGGGCAGAAGTTTGCGTCAGGGTAATAACTTCACTATAGTCGATTACTTTTTGCTTTGCATCATGGTATTCAATTGGGAATATCCTGCACCTCATTCTACGAGGAAAGAGCCGAGATCCCTTCACTGGGAGTGACCTCTTTAGCAAAGGTTTTCGCCACTATATATTTGTAAAAAGCTATCCGGTTCCTTCAATGATATCAAGTTCATTACGTTAAAGGTTTTTCGCAAAAAACCGGTCGTAGCCCTCCGTCATTTCAGACGGGTAGCATTTAGTATTCATGCTATGTTTGTTGGCCTTCGTCAAGGCATAGTGTATGGTAGCTGCTTATTACTTTTCTGTGGCATAAATAGATGCGTTGGTTTGGACAGTCGTACAACCTTGTTGGCCTTAGTCAAGGGCGAGTACAGGTGGGTTCAAATTAACCTGGACAATGGCGGGTAGAACTTGACGTGTGACTTATGATTTGTTGGCCTTAGTCAAGGTCATAAGAGCATGGGGTAAAAATCCACATCGGGAGTTTCTAAAGAAACTGAAACTTGCCAGGCATGTGCATACCTTCTGGAGTGTGATAACTTGAGTGGATTCCATCAGGTTATCATGCGATGATAGTTGGATCCCGATTCCCACTGATGAGTTGGTTTACTCCTTGGGTGATTTTAGATGATCCCGACTAATTCTTCTTTTGAGTTTGGAGGAGAATTTGAGGATACAGTAGGAGACATCCTGATTAGATAAAGTGATTAACCATTCTGATCTAGATTAGAGTGCACGCTGAGTGTTTCTTTTCTCTCTCTCTTTGGCAGCGACCATGTCCCGACCCTAGACTATAACTTAGTAACCAAGTTAACCGAACCTTCTTAAAACACTGGCTTTTGGATTGTCAGAGTTACATACTTCATTGCCACTCCTACTATTACCCTTTGAATTTCTCCGGAACACTCCGTATTACTACGAAGATCCCCTTTTATTGGATATGACTATCGTATAATTACATACGAACTCGAAGAAACTTGTTTCAGACTCGAGGATGGTTTCCGGTTATGGAGAAATTGAATAGGACTATTCAGTTGTCTTTTCCTTTTACCTTCTCTCAGGTTGTGAGGGCTCCTAGGATTAGGAGAGGGTACACCTATTGCGCTTATTGGATAGTCTTCTTCCAAATCATAGGCAGGTGCCGAAAGGTAGGGAAGGAAGAAAACCAATTAGCCTAAGTGTGGTGTACAGAAGTTAATAAGTAAAGACAAATAAAGGGATTAGAAAGAGGGCAAAGTAAATTGTGACTGCCATCATTCACGACCAAACCGCGTATATCATCGCCGCTCCTATTTCACCTTTGAATTTCTCCAGAACATCCCGTATCATTACGAAGATCCACATTTATTGGATAATCCATCATATAGTTATATACGAACTCGAAGGAACTTGTTCCAGTTCGAGGATGAATTCTGGTTCAGGAGAAATAGAATAAGGATTATTCAGTTGTCTTTTATCTTTACCTTCTCTCAGGCTGCGAGGGCTCCTAGGATTAGGAGAGTACACCTATTACGCTTATTAGATAGTCTTCTTTCAAACTATAGGCTGGTGCCGAAAGGTAGGGAAAGAAGAAAACCATTTAGTCTAAGGGTGGTGTACAGAAGGTAATGAATAAAGACAAATAAAGAGATTTGGAGAGATGGCAAAAAAATATACGGTCATGGTCATGAATCTGGATAATGGAAGAGGTATTACTAGAAATACCCGGATACCCCTTCGAAACATTTTCATGTTTCAGTTTCACTATGCGTTGTTAATTAAAAACTGATTTCCCAATTAGATCCTTACTCCAGGGTATGTATTTATCTGGTTTGATTTTTACATCTGTATGGTTTTTCAGATAATGAGTGGGAGTAATTTATTGGGAATTAGGTGATTATATCCTCATTATATCGGAATTCATTGTAATTGGTGATATTTGAGAAAATCACCTGGGGTTTTGCTTGATGGCAAATATTTGGTTTTGAATATCCGTTGTTATGCACCAATTTTAGACTGATATATCTGTACATTTATTTCATAAAGTGAGATATAATCTTTTGAAATTATATCCATGACATTTACCTATATCAGTTGATGGTTAGGTAAGGAGTATTAAACGGCGGTGTAATTCTTCTTAACCATAAGTACAGTTTTCAACCTATGACGCACAGGGTTTGAGTTATTCAACTCATGGGACTTATACAAAGTATTGTATATTGTCCAGTGTCTATTAGGACAGAGGGGTTGGTCCTCGTACTATATTCTGTTTACTTTTAACTTCTCCAGTTTTAGACAAGTGTTTCGTAGAAATACAAGGTCCAAGTTTTGAGAAGTTATAGGTACAAGAATAAAGTAGAGAACCATGTGTTGCAAGTATCAGGATTCTTCAAGGTGATCGAAAATGTAGATACTTGTATTTGGTATTCAGTTGATAGTAATGGTTTTGAGAACTTGCTTCTCTTTCAGGTTACTCATATTTGGATGCACTGCTAGTTGAGTAATGCCGATCGGCCTCCTTCCATTTGGTTGACATGCACTGGAGACAGCTGCATGATTTGAATTTGGTTCCAATTAAATCAGTGCCTCTGTTTCTATATTGTATATAGAATGGTTCATATCTTAACGATGTTAAGGTATATGGAGTTGTCCGGCTTATGCTTAAAACCAGATTCTGGATAACTCAAGGCACGTTTCTGTAATGGCAGTTTGTGGGTTATCCCGGGCTATGATGAGGGTTAACTTTCTACCATCTGGAAGATCACTAATGATATTATTCTTGACCCGCCACAGTTTTAGTAAAATGGACTTTTTTAGAAAACAGTAGTGGGAGTATGGTAGAACTGGAAGTGATTCTAGAACCACAAATGATTGCCGAAAATTTAATGGAACCTAAAGATTCAATCAGAATTAACATTCCATTAGCCACTCCGCAGATATGGTGGGTAACCTCAGGCGTTCGAGAGGTACTTCGGTATCCTCAAAGACGGTGATAGGAAAGTTCTTGTTTGCCCAGACTTGCCATTACTGCCGTTCTAGACTATGAGACCCGGCAGGAGGATGAGTATAGCGTCGTTCTAAACTAGTTTTAGAAGTGCACGTGTATATAACTCTGCCAGAGGGTTGTTATAGTCAGTGGGAGCAGCGGAAGCATAGTGGACAAGTAGTTTGTGTCTATTTATAGACTAAAGCAGATATACCGGAGATAGATCATCTATTTTTGATGTGACAATCTTGGGCTTTGACTTTATCAGAATAGGAGATGGATCTGTTAAGAAGGTAGTAGGGTGGTATGTCCTGGTACTTGGATGATATACACTTTATAGGAAGTGAAATTTCTATACTACGATCGGTTATACTGTGGTTGTCATACAATGGTTTCTCCACATAGGATTTGGATATTATATCAGGCATTCTGATTACTATATCTATGTTTTTAGATCTAGATTTGGGTAGTTTCCCAATCTGGGTACTTACAGTCTTCTAAACGTGTTTTAGAATGGACAACTCCTGGTATGGTGGTGTACTTGCAGGTGATGGAGTCACCCTCTCTAAAGGTGTCTTACAGACTAAAGGGGAGAGGGATGTGCATGATTGGCATATCACTTGCTTAGGCAATTGAGTCAATCATGAGATGTTAAGTACCACACCAGATATTGTTTTTGCACTAGCTGCAATAAGTTTATATTAATCCAATCCTGGAGAAACGTTCAGAAGCAGTTTATGAACATAAGTGGATGTTCTAGGGATTTGGTAACGACAGCCTCTTTCGGGAAACGATTATCATTCCAGGCATCCAAGGTGACCTGGATGACAGAGTAACTGTCAGGGTTATAGTTTTTCCTCTTTTGAGGGGCAGTAGTTTAGACAGGTAGTCTAAAAGGATACTGAGGAAGGTATGGCGCAGGATACTGATTAAATTCAGTTGATGATATAGTCTAAGGAGTTTGCTGGATTTGGAGTTCATTTGTGAACTGGGTCCCATCAGATATCCAGACATATTCTAAGACAGGTATTGCTCATTTCGGGAGATGGCTTTCTCCGTGAACTTGAGATAAAGAGATACATATAAAGAAACATTGGAGTGGATTCACTCACTGAGGCTATTTCTCGAACATTGGAGTGGATCCAATAATAGTTTTACAAACGAGCTTTGTGAAACTGATTAGTAGAGAAGTTGGGTGTTCGGTATCACACGGGCTGTGAGTATGCGACACCGCAATAATTGGCCTTAAGTGCAAGTGGGAGATTGTTGGCTATAGTTCCTTCAAGTCAATTATTGGATCACAGGCACGTGATTGCAATGATCGAGGGAGGACCTAAAACGGTAGAATAGTTTTACTCGAGATGATAGTATGCTATCTGGTTTGTCTTTATCATCGTATACATGCTTTAGGTGACATTACAGATCACTATTACATGTTGATAGAGCCCATAGGATTCTTGCTTGACTACCAGCAGTATGATGGCGATCATATACGTGAGAGTTGGGTGGTCTATAAGCACATTCTTAAAGTGTCCCTAGTCATGGGAGTTTCGAGACAGGGCATCGATACTCCGAGAGTAGACTAATGTATACGGATCGAGACCCCGACGAGGGGCGGTGGCCGGTCTCACAAGCCATTGGTGTCAGTTGGTTCACCTAAGATGTATACAGTGCTCATTGGGTTATGAGTACACCGGACAGACTCGCTGGGAACATGCTAGTTGGTATTATACATATTGTCAGATAGCAGTTCTCTGGTGATATGTGTACAGGTTAGTCTATCGACCTGAGATCATCATTTGTCTCGTATGAGTTTCCACTGTGCTTTGATTACTACCTTACCACGGCTCAAAGGAGTCGTGCAAATAGGTTTTAGTTGGGTACAGTCCCGAGCCACATGGAGGCAGTGAGCGAATCGTCAGGGGATTCGTCTCTCCTGGTATTGGGGGTTGATGTCGCGGTGTGCACGGATGGCCATCACCATAAATCCTTGGCTAAAGTAGTCGAGAATTATTGATCTAGAATCGGTAGTTTCTCAGGTGGTGATAAGTTTCATGCCGACACTAAATGTTAAGTTATTAGGGACCTGACTTTATCCACCCCCTAGACTCGATATGCGATTCTCATAGACGAACGGACCGGACTGTACGGATGCTGTCACTGTCAGGCTCAGTAGAGTTTCACGACGAGTTTGCTTGTCGGCCCCCTTTCACTCAATACCTGGGCAGCCGTTACGTACAGCTAGTGCCACTGACATGCTTGTGGTTAAACCCACTTCCAGCATATTGACGAGTCTTTAGAGTCCCACACAGAGGGTTTCCCTGGTTCGGGTGAAACGTTGTAGAGGCCGTATGGTTTTATGGCAGGGTTCGATCATATACGTGCACTTGTGCACGGATCATGATCAGACGGATAATACTAGTGGGCTTTGGTTTAAGCCGGATCCTAATATTATATTGTTGGATTACTTTCGTTCGTAGTATTCGTATTCATTCGGAATACGGATGCAGGTATGTATATACGGATGAGGGGTATTCTAGTAATTTGTTACAAGATTACTTTTGAGTTGCCATTTCTTTTTGTGGATTAAACATTTAGTTTAAATGTTTATTTGTGTAGAAAGTGTGACTCATGGTTCATGTATGTGCACTTGTGACTCATGGTCACGAGTCATGGTGGCATGATGGCTATTATTTTGTATGAGATATTTGTGCTAGATATTTGTTTTGGTTTTGTGAGATTTTTTTTAGGCAA
The DNA here is from genome assembly GCA_030015575.1 of Agapanthus africanus. Lineage (NCBI taxonomy): Eukaryota > Viridiplantae > Streptophyta > Magnoliopsida > Asparagales > Amaryllidaceae > Agapanthus > Agapanthus africanus. The sequence goes on from JASDDO010000028.1 coordinate 125,066,019, forward strand.
AAGGCAGATCTTTTTAGTGTGGGTTTTTTTTTTCTTTTGTTGCTCACAACAAATACTCACACAACACAATATTCTAGCAACTTCATCACTTGCTTTTCTTGAGCTCACACTCTTCACCTCTAGGCATCTTCTTCAACCTCCACCCTATTTTCTCATGAGTTGAGAATCCATTGGTGTATTTAGACAAAGTATTCACACACACTCTCTACTTCATATTGGTTATCTAGGCTAGCAAACTGGATACCCGAGTTGCTTCAGTTTTGAGGCGGGAGCCCGTATTACGAACCCTCGACGTGGATCTTCTTCGACGGAAGGAGTCCGGAGATCAAACTTGATCGGGGAAGCCGCGAGGAGCTTGGGACAGAGGTAGAAGACCGAAGGACACGGATCGATCAGTATAACCTCTCTAAACTCCTTTCTAAGAACTAATATATGGTTAATGGTACGATCCGTAGTTTAGGGTTCCGTTAGCGCCGTGTTTTAAAGGTTTTTGTTCCGCATTTGGCTATAGATTGATGGCCGGGGCGCTGCCGTAACCCAACAGAATGTAGTTCCTGATGCACTTAGTCGCCAACCACTATCAATGAATTTCACCACACAGTGGAGGTTTCAACAAGAATTACACAAGAGGGAGATAGAAGTGGTTATGCCAGGTAATACTTCAAAGTTGATGAACTTACAAGTTCAGTCTACTATTGTCAATTAGACAAAGCAGCTCAAGCAAGTGATGCCAAGTTGCAAAAGATTATAGAACAAGTAGAAAGTGGACTTAGAACAAACTTCATCATCCATGAAGACGGATCTTTGAGATACGGAAGCAGATTGTGTGTACCACAAAGTCCTATTCGGGAAGAGTTGATGAAAGAAGCTCACAGCTCCCCATACTCAGTACACCCTAGTGGTACAAAGATATACAAAGATCTACGATAACATTACTGGTGGCATGGAATGAAGCCTGAAGTAGCCAGAAGTATAGCTAAATGCTTGGTGTGTCAGCAAGTAAAAGCTGAACATCACAAGACTGCTGGTTTACTTCAACCATTACCTATTCTAGAATGGAAGTGGCAACACATCACCATGGACTTCGTGACTGCACTTCCTCGCAGCTCGAAAGGTAACGATGCGGTATGGGTTATTGTGGATCGACTCACAAAGTCAGCTCACTTCATCCCATTTCGAGTTGGCCAATCTATCGAGACAGTAGAAAAGAAGTACATGTAAGTAAGTCTTAATCTAAGTAAGATTTAACTCTTCATAGTGTACTATTTCTGATACCCATGAACTCATGCAGGAGATCGTGAGATTACATGGAGTACCGGTTTACATTGTCTCCGATTGTGACACCAGATTCTGAACGCAGTTTTGGCAGAGTCTATAAGCTAGCCTGGAAACGAGTCTGAATTTTAGCACAACTTATCATCCACAAACAAATGGTCAGTCTAAGCGAACGATTCAGATCCTTGAAGATATTCTAAGAGCGTGTATGTTAGACTTCGGAGGATCGTGGGAAGATCACCTACATCTTGTGGAGTTTTCATACAACAACAGCTACTAAGCGAGTATTGGTATGGCACCGTTTGCAGCTCTTTATGGAAGGAAGTGTCGATCACCATTAAGTTGGGACGATATCGAAGATAGGGAACTCCTTGGACCAGAGATGATCATGGTGACTGTGGACGTAGTTCGCACGATCAGAGAAAGAATGCGCATAGCTCAAGACCGACAGAAGCACTGGGCTGATGAAAAGTGCCGACACCTGGAGTTCCAGCCGGGAGATCATGTGTTCTTAAAGATCTATCCAAATCGTGGAGTAATTCGCTTTGGCAAGAGGGGTAAGCTCAGTTCGAGATACATTGGACCGTTCGACATACTCGAACGAGTCGGAGAAATGGCATATCGTTTGGCACTTCCACCCTTATTGGAAGGAATGCACAATGTATTCCACATATCCCAGCTTCGAAGATATGTGAGCGACCCCAGCCACATCCTTGATCACTCCAAACTCACTGTACAGACAGACTTATCTTGTGAGCAGCAACCCGTTGAAATCCTGAACAGAAAGGTAAAGTCACTTAGAAACAAGGAAGTAAATTTGGTCCGAGTGATGTGGAGAAAAGACTCACCTGGAGAATTAATGCGGGAATGAGAAGACGATATGCGTGCAAGATATCCTTACTTGTTTGTAAACTAATCCTCAAATAATTGTAAATTTCGAGGACAAAATTTTTGTAAGGAGGGTAGAATGTAATGACTCCAATTTCATTGTACATTTTTTTTTCAAATTAATGTACAGAATAGAGTTTCAAGCCTGAGCACAAGTTATAAATTAAAATTGTTTGAGAACAGCAAGAAATAACTTGTAGCTCATTGGTAAAGCTTTGTACTGCTGTGACATAGCCTCTGTGTTCAAATCCCCCCAGCCATATATTATTTTTAATGATTTTTCTTTTAAACTTTTGGAAGGCCAAAAGTTTACACGTGCAATACACGTAAAAATGAAAAGTCACATAAAACGAACATGTGAAAAATGTTATATTAACAGGGTAGAACACGTGACAAACATCCAGAGACCCATCATCCCAAGATGGCCGGCGAGATGAGCATAAGGGCCGGCGCCGCCGGGCCAAACCGTAGGTAATGCTCCCATGTTCTGAATCCAACACCCTTTGGCCTACCCCACTACCCCCATGTTGTTTGAATTCTCTGTAAATTAACAGAGAGTGTAAATTCACTCATAAATTCTATTTTTAATGCATTTTTAATTCTTTTTTCAATTCTCAAAACCCTAATTCTACCCTATAAATACAACCCCACACCCTCGCCCTCTTCATCCTGAAATCTATTGGCAAAAATCCTCAAAATTTTCCAAGTCAAAGAAGAGTACAAGTGGAGTTAGTAGTAGGTCAAGTTCCAGCGACGATTCAAGACAATTCCGGCGACCCCGCGACTCTGTAAAGCTACCAAACGTTCTATCAACCTCTCCTCTAAACTCTAAACTTGTAAGTTCCCTCTCTTCTCTCCTTTTCACATCTTAAAACTTCTACTTTTCAATGATGTCGGTAAGTGGAGTTATACCGATATTCATTTCTAGAACTTTTTAAAATAACAAATTTTCTTAAGAACTAATTATCTAAATCATTATACTTTGTTCGTTAAAGATTAAACAATAATCACATACAAGTTTCATTTCAAAACTTCAAGTAAAACAACTTTTATCACACTTTTACACTTAAATACCATGAAGTTACATATGACATCGTTTAATCATTTTTGCTTATATTACCTCTAGAAAGTCTCGCGAGGTAACGACCTACCTCTCACAATACGCATCATGACATAGCACGACTTTCTTTTAACAATATTTTTGGGACAAATACGACTTTTACATTAAAATAACATAAACTATTAAAAACCGTATTCTTTAAATTTTATTATTTAAATTCCTTGCAATTATATCTCTACAACCCATTTTGGGGAATCCGATTCGGTTGGTACGGGTTATCGCACATCTATCGGACTAGTAGAGTGAGATGCAGACCTTCTTATGGAGCATACGATCTCGATGAGATTTTTAATGCAATTTTTAAGAAAAACGTGATTTCTATTTAATTAATAAATTTTATTTTTAATAATTATATATAAATATTTTCAATCCATCTATTTAAATATATAATAAATTCCATGTTTTTCTAAATAAAAGAAAAGAATTACATTTCCATGAAAATATCATCAAGAATCCATACAAGTAAAATTTACACAAAAATACCATGAATTATTCAACTAGGTATTTATTCACTAGAATACCTCACTTTTAAAAGTTACATCCATGAAAACCCTAAATACAATAAATAAATACTTGAGGTTTATTTTGAAAGTATACTAAAACTATTTTTCATAAAACCCCACAAGTTATATTAATTTACATTAAGGGCCCTAGTAAATATAGGTTTAAGCGGGACCAATTCTCTTGAGCCTCAGGGAGCCAGAGAAAGTGGGTGCTTACCTATTTAAGGTAGAAAACTAAAACAGGGTTATCAATGGTAATTGGCTTGGAAAAAGTCACAAATCCTGCCGTACAGGTGCAGCAGTTACTGATAACTCATAATCCTAATTTAGGACTCAAATCTGTTAAAAGCGTCTGACTCAATTTAAGTCTCAGTCTAATCTGAATACAATCTAAACATGATTCCAACTATAACTCCATTTCAACATGAATCCAATGTATCAAGCATGAACATTTGAACATGAACTTGCAACATGACTCAACTGGACCGAACCATGGATATATTTTGAACTTGACTACATGACAATTCATTTACATCCGATCCATTTACATGAACAACTTATACCGTGGTTTCGGAAAGTCTTATACAACAAATCATTACAATCAATACAATATGCATTACGGGGTTTTAACGAGGTAGATTGGTATGGAATGTATTAGAAATGGCACGAGACGGTCACTATAATACACATAACCTGAATATTCGTGTCGTTGTCCCGTGGTTTGATGGATCCTTGTGCTCCGTATACCTTAGTTCACCGAATAGTTGGACTCCTTTCGTATATACTGATACATTCTGTACCAAACTATAAACAACTGCGTTAGTATAACAAAAATAGATAAATTACAAGACCTATTCCATTTACTTGATCTATTCATATTTCTCTTTCTTTGGACTAATCGAGCGATTGTTCGCTGACGACATTCCTATTTCTTCTTTCTTTGGAATGTTGTCAGGAGGACCCGACTCTCAGGAGATCGAGCCCGGCCAGGAAGATTTGGAGCAGTTTGCTGAGGAGTCAGAGTTTTAGTTCATACTTGTACTTATCTTACTTTCAGTTCATATGCCATTGTTTAGGCATCGCTTTCCATTATTGTATTTTACTTTCCAGTGTATGTAAAGAATGAATATAAAAAAAAAGTTGTTGGTTCATTACATCTCTTGTCATTCTTGTGCTTTACTTTTATATTGCTTATTTACGCTCAACGTGTTTATTTCTGAGTAAATACGTCGCGTCCCTGCCACCGCTTGATGCGTCGGAAACCTAACAGATAGAACTAGGTTTTATTCAACTGGAGTAATATTTGAATCTCAACACAATCCCTAATAAACCGCTCGTGAAGTTGAACTTCCAGTTCTGAAACTGGAATTCCGGCAACTGATCGCTAATTTAAAATGATGATAAATCGTTAACCTGAATTGCTTTTGACATGAAACTAATTTTACCGCTCAGATAATCATGTATACTTCGTACACCTTTTATATTGTTTTGGTCGAATCTATACGTGTGATTTATGTTGAATTTTGCAACTTATATGGCGTTTGCTGTCATAATTTAATGAACATTTATTTAATGCATTTCTATCTCATTCTGTGTTGTTATATACCCAGTGCAAAGTGATCACTTACATTGAGACCTAATGACTGACTTGCATTGTCGAACGTGAGTGGTATTGGATCAGTTGTTTCAAGCACGCCAGTGTTAAGTGATTGACTAGCGAAAGTGAACAATGCAGTGAAAATGAGTAAGACCGTGATTTGGCGCGTGCTTGTATACAATTAATCCTATACTTATAGTTATTGAGACCTGGGGAATGGAGAAATCAAGGTGGAATTGAACTCGTATTTAGCGAGGTACAGTGAATTAAAGGACGATCATTCGATATTAATGATACACACACACACACACTAGGTCGTGGACCTAGCGGCACGGCTGCAGGGTTATGTCCCGGGCAACAGTGGACCGTAGTCTCGGGCATGCATGAGACCCTTGTTAAACACGAGCATCTTTTCCACCAAATTGATTTCATTGACTTAGTGACCGATAAGTAGTGACACCCGCATTTCCTGGTTTACTGACATGATACATATATCGCGTTGTTCATATTCAAATGATATTCATTATTCTCATATTTCTGTATTCTGTTGCACGTTTCATATTTAATAAGATTGTACACACATTATATATTTATTTCTTTATGTGTCGTCCTGACGACCTGAGTGTGCATGCTCAGAGAACAAAGTAGACCCAGCTAAGGAGCAAGATCTGCCATTCGAGATCGCGGAGGTTTAGACCATGACATCAACACTATCCCTTTCTTGCAATAAGAACATTGTTATTTCGTTGGTTAGTTATTTCTTCCATGTAAATAAATATATCTTGAACTCTTTTATTTTGATGTAATAAAGTTGTGAACTGTGATTTCTTTTACTCCAGTACTGTTTACTGACTACCATGCAATGATAGAAGCCGAAGAGTGACTACGACAGGATTATTTCTTGACCGTAGTAGCATGACTGACCTGTCACCCCCCGCATTTCGTATTTTGGAAGCGGGGCGTGACAGTCATAGGAGAGAATTCCCTTCTATAACCTCTTTCCTCCAATATTCTCTATGAAAGTAGGGCATTCTTCAATAGTCTAGAGAATTTCATGTTTTTTGTTTTGTCAATAATTTTTTTGCTAAGGTACACGAGAATCGCAAAATTTTCAAGTCTTAATATTTTCTGTTTTATTCTCTTTTTTATATTTTACATGTTGTAGCATAAGATAATCTTAAAACTTTCAGTAATATTAAAATTTTCAATTTTTTCCGTTTATTCAATATTATGCATGCTAAATATAGCACATGAAAATCACAAAATTTTCAAAAATCCTGAAATTTTCCGTTTCCTTCGAAACTGTGATATTTAACATGCCATAACGTATGAAAATAGAGATTTTTTCAAAATTATCAAAAGTTGTTGATTTCGTTATTTATTTTTGCATTACCAAATGAAAATTGTGAAATTTTTAATTATAAATTTTTTAGTTTCTCTTCTTCCGATCTTTATATATTTTGCATGATATCGTTCAAAAAAATTTCTTAAAATTTCTAAATATTTTAGCTTTAAAATATAAGTAGTGAGAAAAATAATGATATTTTAATGAAGGGGTCCGATCAGAAAGTTTCCACCATATAATCCTAGCTGTATGAAAATAAAAGAGTGATGGTAAATATTAAGTAAGAAACCAATAAAAAAAGTTCCATAACCCAAATATAGCAAGAGAATTAAATAAGGGTTAGAGAGCAGTTTTCCATTAAAGTTCAAGCTATTATAAGGAATATTCTCTCATCTAGCTTTATATCTATTATGGGTGGAGATATTGTCAAATCTTGGTTTTATAAATCCACACCAAAACTTGTGTGTGGACAAAATTAACTCTGACTACATCAGCATTTAATTTTTGTCATTTTTTGCTGCTGGTTCGAGGGCGTCGATGTAGCACTGTCCCGTGTCGATCGCAAGATGGTCATCGTCAGCGAGATCATGAAGATCTGCAGCCTCGTCGAAGATCTGTAGCCTCACGGGTACTTGACAGTGCGCCACCGATCTTGGCCAGCAGATCCGCTAAGGTCGAGAAACGTTGGAACGAGATGATCGTGTCGGAGTAGAGGGCAAAGGTTGTTGGAGAGGTTGAGACGGAGATGTGAGAGGAAGGAGAGGGGGAGGGCGGAGATGGGGCCGGTGAGGGGTCGATGGTGGATGAGGGCGATGGGATGCGATTTAGGGGGAGGAAATGATCGTGGGGGGTGGGTAGAGACAATGTATTCTTTTATGTCATTAAAGAGGTCTTTTAGTAAATTGAACCGGTTGCATGAAAAGAATTTTTTTTTAAAGGCTGACGTGTTTGGGTTAATTTTATCCATACACTAGTATGTATTTATCAAATAAATGTTTGGAAATATCGCCACTATATTATTATATAGATAAATAGATAGAAATTGAACAGAATGCTATGAACAATATCTACATAATAAATTTCAATTCTACTTTTCTTTTTCTGAAGTATAGTTTAAATTATTGCAGATTTGATTTCATGTTACCTGATGATGCTCATAAGTGGGAGCTCCTCAGATCATGACACGTGGCAGAAGACGTGTCCCGATGCACACGGAAACAAGGCGAGGACTGCACATTGGAGGCGTCCCCCGGGCTATCTTCCCGCAGCCTGGGCCCGACCTTCGAGGATTCCCTGAACAGTCCTATGGTCGCCAAGTAAATGACCAATGGCTCACCTCCGACACCTCCCAGCTCGTCTCCGAGCTATCACAGAACCAAACTTCCTCGGCCTCCCGCTCGCCTCCGAGCCTCCCGTCGAGCTAAGATTCCTTGGTTCTATTGGGCGACCCAGAACGCAGATCATAGGCGTCTCCGCCACGGCTCCACGAATCTCGCCAGTCGCGAGATATCCGCCGCCCCACGATCTTGCATTCTACGTCGTCGCATCCCCCATTAACGAGCGCATCTCATCATTAATGGGGGATCCCACCATTCTCACGGGTGTAACGCCAGGGGCGTAACGGCCGGTGAGAATCTCACGACCGCTAGCCCATGGCTACCGCTATATAAACCCCTCACTTAGCCGACTCAGGTAAGGTAATTCTTATCCAATAGGCCGCTACTCTTCCCAAATACCTCGACTAACTTGATCATCGGAAGGTCCATGGTGTTACAACCACCCTAGGACTTCTTTGCAGGTAGCTTGACTTCACACCAAACCAAGCCCATTGAGATCTACACGCCTCATGAGACAATCCTCAAACCCAACCTCAGCCGTTCGCCAACGCTGTCGGCAGACCGTCGGAAGACAACATTTGAAGGAGATCCAGAGCTCCATCAGTTGGCGCCGTCTGTGGGAACTTAAAAAATTCCACTTATCGAAAGTTGATCTTCCGATCTCGAGCTGATGGCGAGTGATCATCGCGATGATCCCAGCACTAGCCGCCGTCCTCCCCACAACGGGGGCACGGACGGATCCTCTTCTCCCCCTAACGCCTTTCACGCCCTGTCTGCACGGATTGACAGGCTCACGTCTATCGTGGATGCCCTTGTCCGTGTCCAAACAGCTGGACAAGCCACCCAGGTCACCGTTCCCCCACCTCAGAACCGTGACCTCTGCAGAGGGGGAGATGACACTGTCCACGCTGGCATGACTGTACAGTGCCTCGCTATTTCCGGCGGCCACAGATACCCCATGGCGACCAATTCAATGACCCGCTGGGCACCTCACAGCCCCACGCCGAGGTCTCACGAAAGAGCACTCCGCCCCGAGGCCCATTGCACTCCTGTCCCTCCCGAGAAGGGTTGGTTAGCTCGCCTGCTCCCAGGTATGGCTGGCACCCTCTCCCTCGACAGGTCGCGCGGACGGCACTCACCACGGTGACTCGAGGACGACCTCGCCAGGGGACTTGAGGAACCTCATAGAACGGAACTGGAACCGTGGCTAGGCGTAGGCCGCCAGCAGGAGGGGCCATAACTCCGAGTACACCGAATCCTTGGGATACCACGACCGCCTCGATGTCCTCGAAAAGAAGATCGAAGGTATACATCGCGAGAGTCGTCCTTCAAGCGAGAGGGCGAGGTATGCCGCTGACTTACTTATGAAGCCCTTCACTGAAGAATAGCTCGCTGTCCGCGTCTCCTCCAGAAAAAGCCTCCAAAGGTGGCCCTCTTCGACAGAAAGTCCGACCCGAAAGACCACCTAGGTGCGTTCACGGTGGGGATGAGATTACAGGACAACTCTGACGCCGCCCAATGCTGGGCGTTCTCCGCCACTCTCATTCGCGCTGGATGAGATTGGTTCTGAGAACTCATGCCATGCTCCATCTTTACCTTCGATGAGCTGGCCGCCCAGTTCCTCACGCATTTCGTCGGGAACAGACGGTAAAAGCGGACCATCGATTACCTCTTCACTATAAAGAGCGGGTATAAGGAATCCTTCAAAGGATACGTTACCTGTTGGCTATAGTGCCCTCAAGGTAATTATTGTAGTCGCAGGCACCTGATTATGATAATTGAACGAGGACCTATACCGATAAAACAGTCTTACTCAAAATGATAGTGTGCTATCTGGTTTGTCTTTATCATTATGTATATGTTGATAGAGCCCATAGGATTCTTGCTTGACTACCAGCATTGTGATGGCGATCACATATGTGGGAGCTGGAGGTGTATAAGCACATTCTTAAATGTCCCTAGTCGTGGGAGTATCGAGACTGGGCATCGATACTCCAGTGTAGACTGGTGTATACTTATCTAGACCCTGACGAGGGTCGGTGGCCGGTCTCACAAGCCATTGGTGTCAGTTGTTCACCTAAGATAGTATACAGGTGCTCATTGGGTTATGAGTACACTAGACGGACTCGCCGGGAACATGCTAATTTGTATTATACCTATAGTCAGATAGCAGTTCCCTGGTAACATGTGTACAGGTTAGTCTGTCGACCTGAGATCGTCATTTGTCTCGTGTGAGTTCCCACTGTGCTTTGATTACTACCCTACTACGGCTCAAAGGAGTCGTGCAAACAGGTTTTAATTGGGTACAGTCTCGAGCCACATAGAGGCAGTGAGCGGATCGTCGGGGATTCATCTCTACCGGTATTGGGGTTGATGTCGCGCAGTGCACGGGTGGCCATCACTAGAAATCCTCGGCCGGGGTATGTGAGAATTACCGATCAAGAATCGATAGTTTCTCAGGTAGTGATGTGATAGTGTATATGCCCTAGAGGCCATTACTGTATCATACTAGCATGTACATTACTTAATGGAAACTTGGGATATTCACAGTTGTATAGACAATCTTGCTCAAAATGGTAGTATGCTACTTGGTTTGTCTCTACTTCAATATGTGCATGTGTTTCTTTTAGCATATCGCTTATACATATTAGTAGAGCCCTTAGGATCTTTGCTTGATTACCAGCGTTGTGATGGCAGTCATACTCGTGGGGGCTGGGTAATCCATAAGCACATCCTTATACAGGTCCCTAGTCGTAGGACTATCAAGACAGGGCATTGATACTCTGGAGTAGACTAGCGTATGCGCTTCTCATCCCAGCGGGGGAGACGGTCTGTCCCACAGCCGTCAGTACGTCGTACTTGAGATAGTATGCGGGTGCTCGTTAGATTACGAGTACACTGGACATGACTCGTCGGGAACTGTTGGTTGGTATTATACCTATCGTCAGTTATCAGTTCCCAGGTGACATGAGTACAGCTTAGTCCGCTGACTTGACACTGTCACTTCGCCTCGAGTGTGTTCCCACTGTACTTAGATTACTACCCTACCACGGCTCAAAGGGGTCGTGCAAACAGGTAGTAGTTGGGTGCAGTCCTGAAGCACTTGGAGGCAGTGAGGGTTAGACAGGATTCGTCTCTCCCGGTATTGGGGTTGACATCGCGCTGTGTCTACGATAGCCATTACACGGGTAGTCCCTGGCCAGGGCAAGCGAGATATACTGGTAGGTTTCCAGTGTTATCTCAGGGTGTTCTGGGCTACACTCCGACACGACTTGTACCGCTATTAAGGGATTGACGTTCACCACCCCTAGGCCCGCCATGCGATGTATCAGATGAACAGACCAGACTGTACGAAAATTGTCACATACAGGCTCAGTAGAAGTTCGGATGGGTTTACCTTATCGGCCTTCTTATCGACATCTACCTGGGGGCCGTTACGTACAGCTAGTGCCGCTTGCGGTCTGTGGTTAAACCCACTGCCAGCGTAGTGTCGAGTCTTTAGAGTCCCACACAGAGAGTTTCCCTGCACTGAGCGAAACGTGTAGAGGCCGTATGGTTTTACGGCAGGGCTGCGATCACTTACGTGCACTTGTGTGCGTATGCTGTTCGGGCAGGCAATACTAGTGGGCTTTGGTTTAAGCCGGATCCTAGTATTGCACGGATGGATTTGTTTTGTCTACTGTGCATTCGCATTCTACGGAATGCGGATGCGGGTGTATATGCACAGTTTCGAGGAGCGATGAAGGAGGAGGTGCCTCATTAGGGTTTTGGCAGTTGGTTCGGCCAAAACCGTTATGTGGCAGGCTCATTAGGGTTTTGGCAATTCGTTCGGTCAAAACCATTATGAGCCGGAGACATTGTTTACTAATCCTTTTAGTGATAATTTTGTGATGGTTAATTGCTTTGACCATTTGACCACCTTGACCACTCTTGACTTTGTTGACCCGTTGACCAAAGTTGACCTTGACCTTCATGAGAGGTCTACACTCTTCTTTGGTTTTCTTTTTCTTTTTTTGGATTATGAAAATGGTCAATTCAATTAGTAGCCATCAACTTTATCATGATAAGATTAGTAATGATGATTTTTAGTATTATTGCAACCATGGTTCATTTTCTTTAGTTCACAATAATTCATTTGCTCATTCTCATTCTCTCTCTTGAAAGTGAGAAGAAAAGAAAAGCTCCATGGTTGCTTGTTCTCCTCCTTCTTCCTCCTCTTGATTTATTCTTTTGATCTCATGTGTTGAGAGAAAAAGAATCCACATAGACAAACACCTCCATCTTTCTCTTCTACACAACCTAGGACATCAAGACTAGCGATCTTGTTGCCTTAGTTGCCTCGGCTCGAGGTGGAGCTCGGTGTACAACTCTCGGGTGGATCGTCTTCGACTCAAGGAGGCCGCGGAGGTGACCAAGATCCGGATCGACCCATGGAGCGTGGATGGACTAGCCGGACAGCGGAGTGAAGACCCGAAGGACCGGTGTCGTGAGGTATAATTTCTACGGCATAGTAGTTAACGCCTCTTGTAGTTTGCTAATTTCTAGTTTAGCAAAGATCCGGCTTTTAGTCCATGTTGCCTTTGCGCTATATAATTGTTTTTCGCCGTTTCCGCCTCCCCGTAAGAACTGGGGTAAGCAACATGGACTTACAGTGGTATCAGAGCCAAGCTAAACATAAACTAGCAAGTTAGCAAAGTATTTAGAATATCGATCGGAAAAAAGTCGCAAAACACGTCCGAAAAAAACCAACTTTCTGTCGATTTTTTATACTGTTCAAAAAATTATTTGACATACATGAAAAATCGTCTTAGGGTTTTTATAGAACACACAGCAAAACTGAGCCGCTGACTCGGCCAACTCACCGCGGAAACACGGCCAAACCATGGGTTTGGCCGCGGATCCGCGGCCGAGTTGACTCGGCCGCGACTCCGTTTTGCTGCAGTGTTCTTACTGTGTTGTTTTGGGATTTTTAATACAGTCTGTTTCTACCTAGATTTTCCAAAGAACAAATTGATTTTTGGGGTGGTTACAAATCCATATTTTGATCGATATTCCGTAGACTTTGGCTAATGGATATTATCTATAATGTGATATATGTATTGAACGTCTGCTAATCGCTATACGTCGATTAGTGGAGGTTATACATATCTGTGATCTGTAATGTTGATGGTTTGTGGATATGAACTCGTTGGATTGTTGCGGATGAATAGCCGGGTGGATGTGAGATGAGAGTTTCTTTTTCTTTCATTCATGTAATATGTAAATTGATGTAATATTATTTGTATGGCCGCACAACCGGGTCGGGGTTGTAGCCGTCATTGTATAATTTCTTTTTACTGTTTTTGCTTCTAGGATAGACCCAAGGAGGGGTGCACAAACTACCGGGTATCTCGAAGTGCCGAGTGGCCTACTCATGTGTTGAGGGAGGTTGCTTCGCTTCGGGTACTTGGCGGGTAGTTTGCCGCACCCGTAGGGGTCTAGGATGGGGTTTGGCTATTCATCGCGACCGTGTAATCCACTTTTCGTTGCAGGCTCGAACGGATCGCGGATTCCTAGTATATCCAAAGTGTTCATCTGTGATCTGAAATAGCTATCATTGCTATATATCTATGTATGATATCTATTTAGGTGTTGCTTATGTTTTGCATCCGCGCTAGTCCAGCCCCCGCTCTGTCGTTAGTTAAGTAACCTAATGGGTGATGACGGAGCCCCGTAGCGAATGCGGATGGCATAAGCGTACACCATATTTTGGTTGTTTTCTGCAATGGTAGGATTAAATGATGGGACGCATTAAAATTAATGCAAGAAAATAAACCAAGTAAAAGTCGTTGGAACACTTTTAAAACCACTCGGTTCTTTTCAAAAACCAACTTTTAAATACGAAGCTTGAACCACTCCTTTTAAAAGCTATCTCGTTCCATCGATTATATCAAGTTCACTACGTTCACGGTTTCGCCAAAACCATCCGTAGCCCTCCATCGTTTCATATGAATATCCAACAGTATTCAAGCTGTGTTTGTTGGCCTTAGTCAAGGCACAGTGTTTGGTAACTGGTGGGTATTCATATGTTGCATAGATAGATGCATTGGTTTGGGACAGTCGTATTACTTTGTTGGCCATAGTCAAGGGTATATACGGGTGGGTTCAAATCAACCTGGACAATGACGGGTAGAACTTGACATGCGACTTATGATTTGTTGGCCTTAGTCAAGGTCATAAGAGCATGGGGCAAAAATCCACATCGGGAGTTTCAAAAGAACTGAAACTTGCTAGCGCTGCATACCATTTGGAGTGTGATGATTCTGGTAGGATTCCTTCAGTTTTGTCATTCGATGATATTTGGATCTTGATCCTACTGTAAGTATATGCTACTCCTCGGGAAATTTCTCACTTAACGATCAATGCTATAAACCTAGTAGGTGTCTAGAAAGGTGTTAGCGGGGCTACGCCCACAGGGAAAAGAGGTTACTTAATTAAGGAACTTCGCGAAAGCGTTGGAAAACCTCCCTCGAAGTACCGACACTGGCTTGGCTGAACGGTTAAGCAAGTATTGTACGGTGAGAATGATCCCGACTGATTCTTCCTTTATGGTTTGAGGAGGGATTCGAGAGATAGTGGGAGCTATCCTGTTTAGATAAATTAAAAACCAATCTAAACTTGCAAGAGCATCATGCTGAGTGTTTTCTTCTCTCTCTCTTAATTGCAGCGACCCAGTGACCACACCTAGGTTACATCTAGATAATAAAATGACTGAATCTGACTGTTATGATTGGCAAAGGTCTGTCCAGATGTCCATTGCCCATGACAAGCTGGGACACCTCTTAACTAATCCAACCCCTGCCGTCTCAGGTCCAGTTTCCTCTGTCACGGATATTGATATCCGTAGGACATCGGAAAAAGACTGCGCGAAAGCCAAGTGCCTCGTGTTAGCCTCAGTTAATGGTACATACCAGAGGCAGCACGAGAAGATGGACTTAGTTTCTATCTTCCTCCATAACAAAGATTTATATGGAGAGCAATCTCGTATCGCAAGATATGATACCTCGAACGAATTGCTTCCAGCGAGGTTGGCTATCGGGTCATCTGTAGGGGGAAACGTCCTTATAGAGACCAGCTCTTTTAAGCTCACGGACCTGAAGACCACGTTGAAGAACGGGTCAAATGCTGACTTAGTTCAACAGTCTCTACCTACTACCCTGAAGGAAACCAGGGAAGTGGAAAGAAAGGGAAGGGCAGAAGTTTCGGGACTGGATGTAGTAAAAGAGGGATGTTCCTATTGTTACAGGAATGAATATTGGCAGAAGGATTGCAGGGCTTGTAAAGCCAGTAGCCAGAATTCGAAGCATGTTGTGGCTTCGGCTTCGGGTGTGTTTGTAATAGAGAACTGTATGTCAGTTAACCCTACTTCCTGGGTATTGGATACCGGATCAGGATCTCACATCTATAATTCGTTACAGGCTCTGAGAAACCGTAGGGTTATCAAGAAAGGTGATATGACTCTCAGGGTTGCTAACGGAATGAGCATGTACGCTGAATCCGTAGGGGAATATCATCTTGGACTGACAACTGGGCAGATATTGATTCTGCGTGACTGTTTTTATGTACCAGGTGCGACTTGTAATATCATATATGTATCCTTACTTTCTAAGGAAGGATATGATTTTACTTTTGTAAGCGATATAGTTAACATCCACCTAAATCAAGTTCTGATTGGGTCAGGTACATTGAAAAACGGTATATACGTTTTGAATCAAGCTCAGGTCTTCAGTGTCCAGAACACACTTAAAAGAAAGTCTCCGGAATTAAATCAGGCTTTCTTATGGCATTGTAGACTGGGTCACATTAATGAGACACGGGTGACAAAGTTACATAAAGAAGGATACTTGGATCCGTTCGAGTATCAGTCTTATGCCACTTGTGAATCTTGTCTCATGGGAAAGATGACAAAGACTCCGTTCACTGGACACGGAGAAAGAGCAAGCGAGCTCTTGGGACTCATACACAGTGATGTGTGTAGTCCAATGTCTATACATGCGCGAAGTGGTTATTCATACTTCATTACTTTCACAGATGATTTCTCTATGTATGGGCATGTCTTCTTGATGAAGCACAAATCCGAGGCCTTTGAGAAATTTCGGGAATACAAGAATGAAGTTGGAAAACAAACAAGCAAAAGTATCAAGACACTAAGATCTGATCGAGGTGGTGAATACTTGAGTGCCGAGTTTCTGGGCTACTTAAAAGAGTGTAAGTCTACGCTAGCACCCCGGCCGTCTACAGACGCCAAATGCGGAACAAAAACTTTTTAACTGGCGCTATCGTATACTTTAACCCGGATCTGCCATTATTGCTAAACTAACAAACTGTAAAGAGTGTAGAAAGGTTATACCGAACGATCCGAGTCCTTCGTTCTTTAACCATCATCCCACGCTCCGTTGCGGCTGCTCCGAGCTCGTCGATCTCCGATCTGCTCGTTCAGGTGGCACCACATCACTGATTCTTTAAACGGGCTCCCGCCTCTGACTCGAGGCAACTCGGTCGTCAAGTTTGCTAGAAGAGACGACCAAGAATGATGTAGAGAATGAGTAGATGACTTTGTCTCACTTCGTCCAAAACCGTGGACGATCGGTTAATGAAGTTGCCGATGGAATCGGGTGATGGAATGAAATGAGCTGTGAAATTCCATACACCGATAAAACCTATCATAATCTTTTCAAATGAAAACTCTAGTGAGAGAGAGAGGAGGGGGGCCGGCCTCTTATAGCAAAGAGGGAGGTGATCGTAGGAGAGGGGGTGACCATTAGAACAAAATATCATGTGTGAACACAAAAGAATATCTTAAGGAAAACAAAACCTCATTGAAATCAAAGCATGAGTCATTAACCTTGTCACCAATTTCTAGAACCTTCTAGAATCTTCTAGAAGCATGACTCACCCTCATCCAAGAAAAGATAAATCCGTCTTTAACCGAATGTTAAAAGACGGCTGATAGAAAACTGAAAACTGGCAACTTCCAAAAGTGATCCTGAAACAACTTTCAGGATAACCCCGTAACTGTATAAATATACCCGCATTTGTATTACGACCGAATACAAATGCAACTGAGACAAAGATATTATATCTACTCAATATAATACTCGGATCCGGCTTAAGCCAAAGCCGACCAGTATCATCTGCCCGAAAAATAACATGTGCGTAAACGCACGTGCATTTTCCGAGCCCTGCCATAAAACCATACGGCCTCTACAACGTTTCGCCCGAACTTGGGAAACTGTCTGTGGGGGACTCTAATGACTCGTCAGTACCCTGGCAGTGGGTTTAACCACAAACCGTCAGCGGCACTAGCTATGCGTAACGGCTGCCCATGGACTGACCTTAAGGGAGGCCGATGAGCGAACTCAAGGGAGGCCGATGAGCGAACTCATCCGAAAACCCTACTGAGCCTAACAGTGACAATGTATATACAGTCCGGTCCGTTCGTCAATGAGTATCGCATATCCGCCTAGGGGGCTAGTAACGTCAGACCCCCAATAGCAGTATAAGTCGTGTCGGAGTGTAGCCCAATAACACCCTGAGATACTACTGGAGTACCTACCAGTAAATCTCCTGCCATGGCCATGGGCTATGTGTAATGGCTCTCCTAGACACAGCACGACCTCGCCCCCAATACCGGGAGAGACGAATCCCCTGCCGATCCGCTCACGTGCCTCCATATGGCTCGGGACTGTACCCAAAAGCTACCTGTTTGCACGACTCCTTTGAGCCGTGGTAGGGTAGAAATCAAAGCACAGTGGGAACTCACAGGAGAGAAATGACGACCTCAGGTCGATAAACTAACCTGTACACATGTCACCAGGGAACTGCTATCTGACGATAGGTATAGTACTAACTAGCAGATTCCCGGCGAGTCCTGTCCGGTGTACTCATAACCCAATGAGCACCTGTATACATCTTAGGTGATCCAACTGACACCAGTGGCTTGTGAGACCGGCCACCGCCCCTCGTCGGGGTCTCGACTGTATACACTAGTCTACTCCGGAGTATCGATGCCCTGTCTCGAAACTCCCACGACTAGGGACCACAATTAAGGATATGCATATAAACTACCCAACTCTCACGTATATGATCGCCATCATACTGTTGGTAGTAAAGCAAGATCCTAAGGGCTCTATCAAAGTGTAACATGCAATCAGTCACCTGAACATGTACACGACTGATAAAGACAAACCGGATAGCATACTATTATTTCGAGTAAGACTGTCCTACCGGGATAGGTCCTCCGCAATCATTGCAATCACGTACCTGCGATCCAATAATTGACTATGAGGGCACTATCTCCAACAATCTCCCACTTGCACTCAAGGCTAATTATTGCGATGTCGACTACTCACAGCCCGTGTGAAACCGAACATCCAACTCCTCTACTAATCAGTTTCACAAAGCCCGTTTGTAAAACTATTGTGTTCGAGAAATAGCCTCAGTGAGTGGATCCGCCTAGATGTTTCTTTCTATATCTCTCTAAATCTCAAGTTCGCGTAGAAAGCCATCTCCCGAATTGAGTAATACCTGTCTTAGAATATGTCTGGATATCTGATGGGACCTAGTTCATAAATGAACTCCAAATCCAAACTTCTTAGACTGTATCGATCACTGAACCTAATCAGTATCCGGCACTATGCCACCCACAGTATCCTCTTGGACCACCTGTCCACAATACTGTCCCTTTTCGTCAGAGGGAAAACTATAACTCTGACAATCACTCTGTCATCCATGTCACCTTTGAAGCTTGGAATGATAACCGTCTCCCAAAAGAGGCTGCCGTCATCAAATCCGTAGAACATGTACTTATGTTCTAAAACTGCTTCCTTATGTTTCTCCAGGATTGGATTAATACAAACTCATTGCATCTAGTGCAAAAACAACATCTGGTGTGGTACTTGACATCTCATGATTGACTCAATTGCCTAAGTAAGTGATCTGCCAATCATGCACTTCCCTCTCCACTTTAGTCTGAAAGACACCTTTAGAGAGGGTGACTCCATCACCTGCTGGTACACCACCATGCTAGGAGTCAACTATTCTAAAAACCATTAGAATATCTGTCAAAGTACCCACATTGGGAAACTACCCAAATCCAGATCTAAAACCATAGATCCAGAAACCAGAATGTCAAATATTATATCCATATCCTTTCTGGAGAAACAACTGTGTGACGACCAAAGTACAACCGATCGTAGTATAGGAATTTTACTTCCCACTCTGTGTATGTCATCCAGATACCATGACATCACACCCTACTGCCTTCTTAACAGATCCATCCCCTATTCTGATTGAAGTCAAACCCATGACTGTCACATCAAAATTAGATGATCTATCTCCGCTATAACTGCTCTAGTCTATAAATAGACATAAGCTACTTGCCCACTATTCTTCCGCTGCTCCCACTGAATACGACAGCCCTCCTACCGGGTCTCATAGCCTGGAACAACAGTAGTGTCAAGTCTGGGTAGATAAGAACCTCCCTGTCACCATCCTTGAGGCTACCGAAGTACCTCTCGGGTGTCTGAGGTTACCCACCATATCTGCGGAGTGGCTATTGGAATGTCAAACCTGATTGAATATATAGGTCCTATTAAATTTTCCGTAATCGTTCGCGGTTCTGGAATCACTTCCAGTTCTACCATACTCCCACTACTGTTTTCTGAAAAAGATTCATTTTACTAAAACTGTGGCGAGTCAAGAACAATATCACTATTGATCTTCCAAATGGTAGAATATCAACCCTCGTCATAGCCAGGGTCAACCCACAAACAGCCATTACAGAAACGTGCCCTGATTTATCCAGAGTCTGGTTTTAAGCATAAGCTGGACAACTCCCCGTACCTTAATATCTTTTAAGGTACGATCCATTCTATATCCAATATAGAAACTTTGGCACTTTATTTAATTGGAACCATATTCAATCATGCAGCTGTCTCCAGTGCATATCAACTTAATGGAAAGAGGCTAATCAGCATTACTCAACTTAGGAATCCATCCAATTATGAGTAACCTGAAAGAGAAACACGTTTCTCAAAACCATCACTATCATCTGAATACCAATCACAAGAATCTACATTTTCGATCTCTTTGAAGAATCCCGATACTTGTGATACCTGGTTCTCTACTTTATTCTTATACCCACAACTTCTCAAAACTCAGACCTTGTATTTCTACGAAATACTTGTCTAAAAACTAGAGAAGTTATAAGTAAACAGAACATAGTACGAGGACCTACCCCTTTGTCCTGAAGGACACTGGACAACATACAATACTCTGTATAAGTCCGCTGAGTTAAACAACTCAAAACCTGTGCGTCGTAGGTTGAAAACTGTACCCTGGCGATTTCCTCAAATATCACCAATTACAACGAATTCCGATATAATGAGGATAATCACCTAATTCCCAATAACTTACTCCCACTCATCATCTGTAAAACCATACAGATATGAGAATAAAACCTGGTAAATACATACCCTTGGAGTAAGTATCTAATCGGGAAAACAGTTTTCCTTAACAATGCACTGAAACATGAAAATGTTTCGTAGGGGTATCCTGGTATTCATAGCAATGCCTCTTCCATAATCCAATTCATGACTTCAACCGTATATTTTATTGCCATCTCTCCAAATCCCTTTATTTGTCTTTAGTCGTTACCTTCTGTACACCATCGTTAGGCTAAATGGTTTTCTTCCTTCCCTACCTTTCAGCACCAGCCTATGGTTTGGAAGAAGACTATCCAGTAAGCATAATAGGTGTACCCTCCTAAACCAAGGATTACTCGCATCTCGAGAGAAGGTGATGATAAAAGACAACTGAATAATACCTTATTCTTTTAAAAGGTGAAATAGGAGTGGCGATGAAGTACGCGGTTTTGGTCATGAATGATAACAGTCGCAATTTACTTTGCCCTCTTTCTAATCCCTTTATTTTGTCTTTACATATTACCTTCTGCACACCCTACTTGGGCTAATTGGTTTTCTTCATTCCCTACCTTTCGGCACCTGCCTATGGTTTGGAATAAGACTATCCAATAAGCGTAATAGGTGTACTCTCCTAAACCAAGGAGCTATCGCAACCTGAGAGAAGGTGATAATAAAAGACAACTGAATAAACCAATTCTATATCTCCTGAACCTGGATCTATCCTCGAAGAAATCCCTTCGAGTTCGTATATAACCATACGATGGATCTATCCAATGGAAGTGGATATCCGTAGTAATACGGGTGTTCTGAGAAATGCAAAGGGTAAAAGAAGGAGTGGCAATGACTTATGCAACATAGACAATCCAAAAGCCAGTATTTTAAGAAGGTTCGGTCAACCTGGTCACTGAGTCATAGTCTAGGGTCGGTCAAAGGTCGCTGCCAAAGAAAGAGAGAGAGAGAAAAGAAACACTCTGCGTGCACTCTAACCTAGATCAGAATGGTTATCACTTTATCTAATCCGGAAACCTCCCACTGTCCTGTCAAATTCTCCTCCAAACCTGAAAGAAGAATCAATCGGGATCACCCGAAGAGTAAACCAACTCATCAGTGGGAATCGGGATCCAACTCTCATCGCATGATAACGTGACGGAATCCACTCACGTTATCACACTCCAGAAGGTATGCGCATGCCTGGCAAGTTTCAGTTTCTTTAGAAACTCCCGATATGATTTTTACCCCATGCTCTTATGATCGTGACTAAGGGCCAGCCCATCATAAGTCACATGTCAAGTTCTTCCCATCATTATCTTGTTAATTTGAACCCACCCGTACTCGCCCTTGACTAAGGGCCAACAAGGCTGTACGACTGTCCCAAACCAACGCATCTATCTATGCAACATGTGAATACCCCAGCAGCTACCAATCACTATGTCCTGGCTAAGGGCCAGACCAACATAGCTTGAATACTACTGACCATTCATATGAAATGACGGAGGGCTACGGCTGGTTTTTGGCGAAAAACCTTTAGCGTAATGAACTTGATATCGCTGAAGGAACCTGATAGCTTTTAAAATATAGTGGCGAAAATCTTTTGCTAAAGAGGTCACTCCCGGTGAAGGGATCTCGGCTCTTTCCTCGTGGAATGAGGTGCAGGAATTCCACTGAATACCGCTATGCAAAGCAACATGTAATCGACTATAGTGAAGTTATTACCCTGACGCAAACTTCTGCCCAAGGGGTCAGTCCCGGTGAAGGGATATCGGCCCTTGCCCCGTCGAATGAGGTGCAGGATATTCCACTGAATACCGCTATGCAAAACAAAAGGAAACGTCTTTGCAATAACACTTTTTAAATTTGTTCCAACAACTGAAAACAGGTTTGTATAACTTTTTGCATTGATCAGAATCAACGCAGTCCGATCAATCAATCACACCAGAAAAGAACGAAAATAAAATGTATGTATATGCCATCCGCATTCGTCACTGGGTCCCGTCATCACCCGTTAGGTTACTTAACTAACGACAGAGCGGGGACTGGACTAGCGCGGGTGTAAAACATATACAACATCTAATAGTATATAAACCAATATACAATAATCGCTCCAGGCGTGATAATATGCAACATTACAGAAAAGTAATAAGCATCACAGAACAATACAGATAATCTGGGATCCCCGGGTTTCACAGAGCCGCTGCTGAAACCCGACGTTCCCCTGTCGTGTGGATAGTCTGTGCAATGAAACCTAGACCCCTACGGGTGCGGCAAATTACCCGCCAAAACCTGAAGCGAGGTAGTCCCCACAGCATAGTGAATGGAACACCCGGCACTTCACGGAATCCGGTAAATTGAGCACCCCTCCTTGGGTCAACCTGTACCCCCTACGAGTGCGGCGAATAGTCTGCCAATTTTAGAGTGGGGCCCCTCTGCCTCTCAAAGCCATGAGATGCGGACCCGTTGCCCTCTAGAACCCGGCTATCCGTGCACTCTGTCTCGGGGTAAAACCTAGTACAGTAATGAAAAATAGTACAACAGGTACATCGACCGCAACCTGGTCGTGCCCCAAAAGAATATTATACAACAGGCAGTGACGACAGTCCACATGTTGGACGCTCGCCCCGCAATATCAAATGTACAAATAAACTCAAACTGCACTACCATTGCACACTGCTATCCACCACGACAAATCCGCAACATCACAGCACAACACAGAACATCAACGCGAATGTCACGTTCGCAAACCCGTCTAAAAGAACTATAGCAATCAGACGCGGTTTACCGATCAAATGACATTCCCGGTCGGAGATATAATGTAAGCACTGTAAACTAACATGTTTAAATTTCGATCGACTAAATATCAGAAAGTGGGCCCCACGCAAATCTGGAGAACAGAAACAAAACCTGGGCCCAAAAGATATATACCAAAAACCCAAAATTCCACCAGAGAAGACACTGAGAAAATTTGATGCACTGATTCCTTAGGATGGCCGCGGATCCGCGGCCAAAACATGCGTTTGGCCGCGCTTCCGCGGCTATATAGTGGAATCACTTGCTCAAATTTTGTCGTGTGCCTTAGAAAACCCTGCACAGATTTCTGAGATATGTAAAATATTTTTAGGACACCGTTTAAAAACAACAGAAACTGTCAAGCTTGGATTTTGCAGTTTTTGATTTCCGGTTCGATCGATGTTTTAAACGCGTTAGCACAAGTTAGTATAGCATAATGGTTAGTCTCTGATACCAATGTAAGTCTACGCTAGCGCCCCGGCCGTCTACAGACGCCAAATGCGGAACAAAAACTTTTTAACTGGCGCTATCGTATACTTTAACCCGGATCTGCCATTATTGCTAAACTAACAAACTGTAAAGAGTGTAGAAAGGTTATACCGAACGATCCGAGTCCTTCGTTCTTTAACCATCATCCCACGCTCCGTTGCGGCTGCTCCGAGCTCGTCGATCTCCGATCTGCTCGTCCAGGTGGCACCACATCACTGATTCTTTAAACGGGCTCCCGCCTCTGACTCGAGGCAACTCGGTCGTCAAGTTTGCTAGAAGAGACGACCAAGAATGATGTAGAGAATGAGTAGATGACTTTGTCTCACTTCGTCCAAAACCGTGGACGATCGGTTAATGAAGTTGCCGAGGGAATCGGATGATGGAATGAAATGAGCTGTGAAATTCCATACACCGATAAAACCTATCATAATCTTTTCAAGTGAAAACTCTAGTGAGAGAGAGAGGAGGGGGGCCGGCCTCTTATAGCAAAGAGGGAGGTGATCGTAGGAGAGGGGGGTGACCATTAGAACAAAATATCATGTGTGAACACAAAAGAATATCTTAAGGAAAACAAAACCTCATTGAAATCAAAGCATGAGTCATTAACCTTGTCACCAATTTCTAGAACCTTCTAGAAGCATGACTCACCCTCATCCAAGAAAAGATAAATCCGTCTTTAACCGAATGTTAAAAGACGGCTGATAGAAAACTGGAAACTGGCAACTTCCAAAAGTGATCCTGAAACAACTTTCAGGATAACTCCGTAACTGTATAAATATACCCGCATTTGTATTACGACCGAATACAAATGCAACTGAGACAAAGATATTATATCTACTCAATATAATACTCGGATCCGGCTTAAACCAAAGCCGACCAGTATCATCTGCCCGAAAAATAACACGTGCGTAAACGCACGTGCATTTTCCGAGCCCTGCCATAAAACCATATGGCCTCTACAACGTTTCGCCCGAACTTGGGAAACTGTCTGTGGGGGACTCTAATGACTCGTCAGTACCCTGGCAGTGAGTTTAACCATAAACCGTCAGCGGCACTAGCTATGCGTAACGGCTGCCCATGGACTGACCTTAAGGGAGGCCGATGAGCGAACTCAAGGGAGGCCGATGAGCGAACTCATCCGAAAACCCTACTGAGCCTAACAGTGACAATGTATATACAGTCCGGTCCGTTCGTCAATGAGTATCGCATATCCGCCTAGGGGGTTAGTAACGTCAGACCCCCAATAGCAGTATAAGTCGTGTCGGAGTGTAGCCCAATAACACCCTGAGATACTACTGGAGTACCTACCAGTAAATCTCCTGCCATGGCCATGGACTATGTGTAATGGCTCTCCTAGACACAGCACGACCTCGCCCCCAATACCGGGAGAGACGAATCCCCTGCCGATCCGCTCACGTGCCTCCATATGGCTCGGGACTGTACCCAAAAGCTACCTGTTTGCACGACTCCTTTGAGCCGTGGTAGGGTAGAAATCAAAGCACAGTGGGAACTCACACGAGACAAATGACGACCTCAGGTCGATGAACTAACCTGTACACATGTCACCAGGGAACTGCTATCTGACGATAGGTATAGTACTAACTAGCAGATTCCCGGCGAGTCCTGTCCGGTGTACTCATAACCCAATGAGCACCTGTATACATCTTAGGTGATCCAACTGACACCAGTGGCTTGTGAGACCGGCCACCGCCCCTCGTCGGGGTCTCGACTGTATACACTAGTCTACTCCGGAGTATCGATGCCCTGTCTCGAAACTCCCACGACTAGGGACCACAATTAAGGATATGCATATAAACTACCCAACTCTCACGTATATGATCGCCATCATACTGTTGGTAGTAAAGCAAGATCCTAAGGGCTCTATCAAAGTGTAACATGCAATCAGTCACCTGAACATGTACACGACTGATAAAAACAAACCGGATAGCATACTATCATTTCGAGTAAGACTGTCCTACCGGGATAGGTCCTCCGCAATCATTGCAATCACGTACCTGCGATCCAATAATTGACTATGAGGGCACTATCTCCAACAAAGAGAATGGAATTCTCTCTCAGCTTACTCCTCCATACACACCACAACACAACAGTGTATCGGAAAGAAGGAATCGAACCCTATTGAATATGGTTCGTTCTATGATGAGTAAAGCTGAGTTACCGCGATCCTTCTGGAGTTATGTACTAGAAACAACTGCATATCTTTTGAACCAAGTTCCTACTAAGTCAGTGCCTACCACACCATATCAGATGTGGAGTGGTAAGAAACCCTGTCTTAAACACTTTAAGACATGGGGGTGTCCAGCTTTTGTTAAAAAGCAGCATGCGTACAAGCTCGAGGCACGTTCAGTACAGTGTAAGTTTGTGGGATACCCAAAGAACTCCAAGGGGTATCTTTTCTATTACGCAGAGGAACAAAAGGTTTTTGTTTCTCGTCATGCCCGCTTCTTGGAAACTGAGTTTTTGGAAAACCAGATAAGTGGGAGCGCAATAGAACTGGAAGAAATTCCAGAACCACTAGCTATTACTGAAAGCTTAGTAGAACCAGAGGGTTCGAAAGAAAAGGACATCCCAGTGCCACTCCGCAGGAGTAGTAGGCAGTCTCATCCGCCCGAGAGATACTACGGTTTTCTCATAGACGGGGATAGAGAGGATTGCACTATGGATTATGGTGAGCCTACTAGCTTCCAGCAAGCCATTCAGAGCGGTGACTCGGTAAAATGGCTGAATGCAATGCGGACCAAGATGGAGTCCATGTACACCAACAAAGTTTGGACTTTGGACTTTGCTCCAGAAGGGGTAAAACCCGTAGGCTGCAAATGGATATTCAGAAAGAAGATTGGTGTAGATGGGCAGGTTGAGACCTATAAAGCTAGACTTGTTGCAAAGGGTTTTCGTCAAAGACCTGGTTTGGACTATGACGAGACCTTTTCTCCAGTGGTTATGCTAAAATCCATTCGGATCTTTCTTGCCATTGCCGCCTTCTACGATTATGAAATCTGGCAGATGGACGTAAAGACGGCTTTTCTAAATGGAAATTTAGAAGAGTGTGTCTATATGGATCAGCCGGAGGGATTCATTCAGAGTGGGAGCAGCGGTAAAGTGTGCAAGTTGCTCAAGTCCATCTATGGACTGAAGCAGGCATCGCGGAGTTGGAACATCTGCTTTGATGATACTGTCAAGGAATTCGACTTTATCAAAAACCCAGATGAACCATGCATTTACAGTAAGATTGTAGGAAGAACTGTGGTATTCCTCGTCTTGTACGTGGACGACATTCTCCTAATAGGAAATGATATTCCTATGCTACAGTCAGTCAAAGGATTCTTGTCGCAGAGGTTCTCCATGAAGGACCTGGGCGATGCCAACTACATTTTGGGGATCCAGATCTATCGTGATAGATCTAAGAGAATGTTGGGACTCTCACAGTCAAGGTACATCGACACCATACTGAAAAGATTCAGTATGGAAGATTCCAAGCGCGGTAATTTACCGGCTTGTCACGGGATCACCCTCTCCAAAGAGATGTCTCCCAAGACTGATTTGGAGAGGGATCGCATGTCTATTATACCCTACGCTTCTGCGGTAGGCTCTATAATGTATGCGATGTTATGTACCAGACCAGATGTAGCATACGCATTGAGCGTTGTAAGCCGGTATCAGTCGGACCCAGGGGAGAAACACTGAATAGCGGTAAAGAACATTCTCAAGTACCTGAGAAGGACTAAGGAGATATTCTTGGTGTATGGCGGAAAAGACCTCCAGATCGAGGCCTTTGCTGACTCCAGCTTCCAGAGTGACAAGGATGACTCCAAGTCCATGTCGGGTTATGTTTTTACCCTCAATGGAAGGGCGGTTTGCTGGAAGAGTTCCAAGCAGGAGACCGTTGCAGACTCAACTATGGAAGTGGAGTACATAGCTGCTTGCGATGCCGCAAAGGAAGCTGTCTGGATGAAGAAGTTCCTCACGGAGCTTCAGGTGGTTCCTACCATTGTTGATCCAATACCGCTGTATTGCGACAACAACGGCGCTATAGCTTTAGCGAAGGAACCCAGGTCCCATCAGAAGTCCAGGCACATTTTGAGGCGGTACCACCTGATCAGGGAGATCGTAGATCGCCGGGAGATCGAGGTGAAGAGAGTAAATTCGGAAAATAACACTGCAGATCCACTCACGAAGGCCCTACCCCAGACTCAGTTCGAGCGGCTGATCGAGATGATAGGTCTTCGATACGCCAGTATATGGCCTTAGTGCAAGTAGGAGATTGTTAGTGTATATGCCCTAGAGGCCATTACTGTATCATACTAGCTTGTATATTACTTAATGGAAGCTTGGGATATTCACAGTTGTATAGACAATCTTTCTCAAAATGGTAGTATGCTACTTGGTTTGCCTCTACTTCAATATGCGCATGTGTTTCTTTTAGCATATCGCTTATACATATTAGTAGAGCCCTTAGAATCTTTGCTTGATTACCAGCGTTGTGATGGCAGTCACACTCGTGGGGGCTGGGTAATCCATAAGCACATCCTTATACAGGTCCCTAGTCGTAGGACTATCGAGATAGGGCATCGATACTCCGGAGTAGACTAGCGTATGCGCTTCTCATCCCAGCGGGGAAGACGGTCTGTCCCACAGCCGTCAGTACGTCATACTTGAGATAGTATGCGGGTGCTCGTTAGGTTACGAGTACATTGGACAGGACTCGTCGGGAACTGTTGGTTGGTATTATACCTATCGTCAGTTATCAGTTCCCAGGTGACATGAGTACAGCTTAGTCCTCTAACTTAACACTGTCACTTCGTCTCGAGTGTGTTCCCACTGTACTTAGATTACTACCCTACCACGGCTCAAAGGGGTCGTGCAAACAGGTAGTAGTTGGGTGCAGTCCCAAAGCACTTGGAGGCAGTGACGGTTAGACATGATTCGTCTCTCCCAGTATTGGGGTTGACATCGTGCTGTGTCTAGGAGAGCCATTACACGAGTAGTCCCTGGCCAGGGCAAGCAAGATATACTGGTAGGTTTCCAGTGTTATCTCAGAGTGTTCTGGGCTACACTCTGACACGACTTGTACCGCTATTAGGGGACTGACGTTCACTACCCCCTAGGCCCGCTATGCGATGTTCAGATGAACAGACCAGACTGTACGGAGATTGTCATATACAGGCTCAGTAGGAGTTCGGATGGGTTTACCTCATCGGCCTTCTTATCGACATCTACCTGGGGGATGTTACGTACAGCTAGTGCCGCTTGCGGTCTGTGGTTAAACCCACTGCCAGCGTAGTGTCGAGTCTTTAGAGTCCCACACAGAGAGTTTCCCTGCACTGAGCGAAACATGTAGAGGCCGTATGGTTTTACGGCAGGGCTGCGATCACTTACGTGCACTTGTGTGCGTATGCTGTTCGGACAGGCAATACTAGTGGGCTTTGGTTTAAGCCGGATCCTAGTATTGCACAGATGGATTTGTTTTGTCTACTGTTCATTCGCATTCTTCGGAATGCGGATGCGGGTGTGTATGCACAGTTTTGAGGAGCGATGAAGGAGGAGGTGCCTCATTAGGGTTTTGGCAGTTGATTCGGCCAAAACCGTTATGTGGCAGGCTCATTAGGGTTTTGGCAATTCGTTCGGTCAAAACCATTATGAGCCGGAGACATTGTTTACTAATCCTTTTAGTGATAATTTTGTGATGGCTAATTGCTTTGACCATTTGACCACCTTGACCACTCTTGACTTTGTTGACCCGTTGACCAAAGTTGACCTTGACCTTCATGAGAGGTCTACACTCTTCTTTGGTTTTCTTTTTCTTTTTTTGGATTATGAAAATGGTCAATTCAATTAGTAGCCATCAACTTTATCATGATAAGATTAATAATGATGATTTTTAGTATTATTGCAACCATGGTTCATTTTCTTTAGTTCATAATAATTTATTTGCTCATTCTCATTCTCTCTCTTGAAAGTGAGAAGAAAAGAAAAGCTCCATGGTTGCTTGTTCTCCTCCTTCTTCCTCCTCTTGATTTATTCTTTTGATCTCATGTGTTGAGAGAAAAAGAATCCACATAGATAAACACCTCCATCTTTCTCTTCTATACAACCTAGGACATCAAAACTAGCGATCTTGTTGCCCTAGTTGCCTCGGCTCGAGGTGGAGCTCGGTGTACAACTCTCGGGTGGATTGTCTTCGACTCAAGGAGGCCGCGGAGGTGACCAAGATCCGGATCGACCCTCGGAGCGTGGATGGACAAGCCGGACAGCGGAGTGAAGACCCGAAGGACCGGTGTCGTGAGGTATAATTTCTACGGCATAGTAGTTAACGCCTCTTCTAGTTTGCTAGTTTCTAGTTTAGCAAAGATCCGGCTTTTAGTCCATATTGCCTTTGCGCTAAATAATTGTTTTTCGCCGTTTCCGCCTCCCCGTAAGAACTGGGGTGAGCAACGTGGACTTACATGATGGGTTTCATACCAACACGAATTATCGCGTTGTTAGGGGTCTGACTTTATCTACCCCATTAGACTCGATATGCGATACTCTTAGACGAACAGACCGGACTGTACGGATATTGTCACTGACAGGCTTAGTTGGGGTTCGGATGAGTTTGCTCGTCGACCTTCCTTTCGCTCAATACCTGGATAGCCGTTACGTACAGCTAGTGTAGCTGACGTGCTTGTGGTTAAACCCACTGCCAGCGTATTGACGAGTCTTTAGAGTCTCACACAGAGGGTTTTTCACGGTTCAGGCGATATGGCGTAGTTGATGTATGTTGGTACATACAGGTGTCCGATTGAATATGTGCACAGATTTTAATCGGACGGTTGATAATACTAGCGGTTTAGGATTAAGCCAGATTGTTAAATCAAGTTTTGATTTAATAATTTACATATGTATTTATATATATGTATTCTAGTATTATTTCTCACTATTTATTTTCTCTCTTTGGCTTTTTCATACGAATACGCGTATGTGTATTTCGATACATGTACCGGGAAGCATTCCGTATTTCTACGGAATGGCTTCTAAATGATGCCACCTCATTATTGTTTTTCTTTAGAAAATCATTTATTTTAGATGAGGTGGAAAAGGTGACATGGCATGGGTATGGGTTTTGGTCAAAGCATGGGCTTTGCTCATGTAGAGATTGGTATGGCTTCTTGATTTGTTTAATGCAAATTGGGATTGAGATTTTTTGTGTGGGCATGAGAGAGGGGGCCGAACACTATATGGTGGTAATTGTTGCTCATTTTTGATGATGGATTTTTTTGGTGCCCTACACACTCTCTCACTCTCATGCTCACACAAAAATACTTAGCCATTTTAGCTCATGCCCCTCTTGCTTTCATCACCTTCTTCATCTTCTTCTTGAGATGCTCACTTGAGCTCATGGATGAGAGAGAGAGAATCATAGTGACACTATCCTACACCCCCACTCTTCACTACTAGCAATCTTGGAGGGTCGGTTGGTCCGCTTGGCGAACCTGGAGCTTGTGCCGTTTCCCTCAGGTGGATCATCGGAGATGAAGGAAGATCGGCGACCAAAGTCGATCCGCATCACTAGGAGCTTGAAAATGGTTGAAGACCCGAAAGACATGATTTATTAGGTATAACCATTCTATCTCTTTGTGTTTGGTTTGCTAGTTTTACGGTTAATGGTTTCGATCTTGTTAATCGGGTAATGGTAGCGCCGGGTTTTAGAAAAATTTTGTTCCGCATTTGGCCACGGTTAGATGGCCGGGGCGCTCCCATAACCCTTCTTGGTATCAGAGCCACCCATTAACCCATAATCTAGCTTGTTTAAACAACGTTAACATATCGAAATCGAAAAAACCCCGACATGCTGCCCCTGCACATTTGCTTATCTGTCGATTTTCAAAGTGCCTTCAAAAATTATTTAAACAAGTGCAGAAGGCTACCGACATGAACACAAGACCACACCCCAAACCCCAGACCATGTCGCCGGATTTTGGCCGATCACCATAGGTGAAATTCCGGCGAGGCCGGTTTTGTAGTGGAGCCAGGTTTTGGGTTTTGGGGTGTTATCTTGTCTCTGGCATCTCTGTGTAGTGGTGTTGTTTAGTTAGCCAATTTTGGATATAGTTTTATCAGTTTGTCTGTGTCTATTCGGGGGTTATTTCGAAGTAGATATGTTTTAATATTGTTTAAAATTTACAGTACATTACATTTCTATCTGCGACCGTGAATGTCATTTGATCGGTAAATCTTGTCTAATCGCTATAGTCCCTTCAGACGGATTTGCGAACGTGACATTCACGTTGATGTTCTGTGTTGTGCTGTGATGTTGCGGATTTGTCGTGGTGGATAGCTTACGTGCAATGGTAGTGCAGTTTGGATTTATTTGTACATTTGATATTGCGGGACAAGCGTCCGACATGTGGACTGCCGTCACTGCCTGTTTGTATATTATTCTTTTTAGGCACGACCGGGTTGAGGTCGATGTCACCCTTGTATATTATTTTCTTTTCTGTACTAGGATTACCCCAAGGTAAGGTGCATGGATAGCCGGGTTCTAGAGGGCAACAGATCCGCATCTCATGGCGTTGAGAAGGAGGGGACCTCA
This sequence comes from Agapanthus africanus, assembly GCA_030015575.1. NCBI lineage: Eukaryota > Viridiplantae > Streptophyta > Magnoliopsida > Asparagales > Amaryllidaceae > Agapanthus > Agapanthus africanus. The sequence continues at coordinate 125,098,411 of JASDDO010000028.1, forward strand.
CTCTAGAATTGGTGGGCTATTCGCCGCACTCGTAGGGGGTATAGGTTGACCCAAGGAGGGGTGCTCAAGTTATCGGATTCCGTGAAGTGCTGGATGGTCCGTTCACTTTGCTGAAAGGGGCTGCCTCGCTTCAGGTTTTGGCGGGTAACTTGCCGCGCTCGTAGGGATCTAGGTTTTCATTGCTCAGGCTATGCACACGACCAGGGGAACGTCGGGTTTCACTTGCGGCTCAAAGGAAACCCGGGGCTTCCAGATTATCTGTATTGTTCTGTGATACTTATTACTTTTCTGTGATGTTGCATTTATCTTGCCTTGGACGATTATATATATACATATATATATATATATACATACATACATACTAGTAGATGTTGTATATGTTTTGCACCCGTACTAGCCCAGTCCGCGCTCTGTCGTTAGTTAAGTAACCTAACGGGTGATGGCGGGACCCAGTGGCGAATGCGGATGGCATATACATACATTTTATTTTCGTTCTTTTCTGGTGTGATTAATTGATGGGACTGCATTGATTCTTATCAATGCAAGGAAAACAAACCTATATATATATGATGTTGTTGGAACCAAGTTTTTAAAAACTGACATTACAGACGTACGCTTTTGCTTTGCATCGTGGTATTCAGTTTGGAATATCCTGCACCTCATTCGACGAGGCAAGGGCCGAGATCCCTTCATCGGGAGTAACCCCTTGAGTAAAAGTTTGCGTCAACATAATAACTTCACTATAATCGTTTACTTTTTGCTTTGCATCTTGGTATTCAGTTTGGAATATCCTGCACCTCATTCGACGAGGAAAAAGCCGAGATCCCTTCACCGGGAGTGACCTCTTTAGCAAATGTTTTCGCCATCATATATTTATAAAACCACTTGGATTCTTTCAACGATATCAAGTTCATTACGTTAAAGGTTTTTTGCCAAAAACCAGCCGTAGCCCTCCGTCATTTCAGAAAAGCAGCGCCTAGTATTCGTACTATGTTTGTTGGCTTCCATCAAGGCATAGTGTGCATAGCTATGTGTTACTTTTCTGTAGCATGGATATGCATTAATCTAGGACAGTCGTGCAGCCTTGTTGGCATCCGTCAAGGGCGATTACGGGTGGGTCTAGATTAATCAGGACAATGACGGGTAGAACTTGACTTGCAACTTATGATTTGTCGGCATCCGTCAAGGTCATAAGCTGTTTGGGGTAAAAATCATATCGGGAGTTTCAAACATACAGGAAACTTGCCAGGCATGCGCATACTTTCTGGAGTGTGGTGACTTGAGTGGCTTCCATCAAGTTATCATGCGATGATAGTTGGATCCCGATTCCCACTGATGAGTAGGATTACTCTTCGGGTCATTCCGACTAATTCTCCTTTTAGGTTTGGAGGAGAATTCAAGCAAACAGTGGGAGCCATACAGATTAGATAAAATGATTATCCATTCTGATCTAGGTTAGAGTGCATGCTGAGTGTTTCTTTTCTCTCTTTCTGACAGCGACCATGACCCGACCCTAGACTATGACTCAGTGACCAAGTTAACCGAACCTTCTTAAAAACACTGGCTTTTGGATTGTCCAAGTTGCATACATCATTGCCACTCCTTCTTTTACCCTTTGCTTTTCTCCAGAACACCCCGTATCACTACGTATATCCACTTCCATTGGATAAAACTATCGTATGGTTATATACGAACTCGAAGGAACTTATTTGAGGATGGTTTCCGGTTATGGAGAAAATGAATAGGACTATTCAGTTGTCTTTTCCTTTTATCTTCTCTCAGGTTGTGAGGGCTCCTAGGATTAGGAGACCGTACACCTATTACGCTTATTGGATAGTCTTCTTCCAAACCATAGGCAGGTGCCGAAAGGTAGGGAATGAAGAAAACCAATTACCCAAAGTGTGGTGTACAGAAGGTAATGAGTAAAGACAAATAAAATGATTACAAAGAGGGCAAAGTAAATTGCGACTGTTATTCACGACCAAACCAAGTCTTTCATCGCCACTCCTACTTCACCTTTGTATTTCTCCAGAACACCCCGTATCACTACGAACATTCACTTCCATTGGATAAATCCATCGTATGGTTATATACGAACTCGAAAGAAATTTTTCGAGGATAGATTCTGGTTCAGGAGAAATTGGAATAAGATTTATTCAGTTGTCTTTTATCTTTACCTTCTCTCAAGTTGCGAGTACTCCTAGGATTAGGAGAGTACACCTATTACGCTTATTGGATAGTCTTCTTCCAAACCATAGGCTGGTGCCGAACGGTAGGGAAGGAAGAAAACTATTTAAGCCTAACGAAGGTGTACAGAAGGTAACGACTAAAGACAAATAAAGGGATTTGGAGAGATGGCAAGGAAATATATGGTTTCAGTCATGAATCTGGATAATAGAAGAGGCATTACTAGGAATACCAGGATACCCCTACAAAATATTTTAATGTTTCAGTTTCACTATGCGTTGTTAACTGAAAACTGATTTCCTAATTAGGTCCTTACTCCAAGGTATGTATTTACCAGTTTTGATTCTCACATCTGTATGGTTTTACAGATGCTGAGTGGGAGTAAGTTATTGGGAATTAGGTGATCATCCTCATTATATCGGAATTAGTTGTAATTGGTGATATTTGAGGAAATCGCCTAGGTTCAAGTATTTGGTTTTGAATATCCGTTGTTATGCACCAATTTCAAACCGATATATCTGTATGTTTATTTTTATAAAGTGAGATATAACTTTTTGAAATTATATCCATGATATTTATCTATATCAGTTGATGGTTAGGTAAGGAGCATTCAACAGCGGTGTAAGTCTTCATAACCATAGTACAGTTTTCAACTTACGACACACATGGTTTGAGTTATTAAACTCAAGGGAAATACAATGTATTGTATGTTGTCCAGTGTCCATTAGGACATAGGGGTTGATACTCGTACTATATTCTGCTTACTTGTGACTTCTCCATTTTTTAAGACCCGTATTTCGTAGAAATACAAAGTCTAAGTCTTGAGAAGTTATAGGTACAAGAATAAGGTAGAGAACCATGTGTTGCAAGTATCGGGATTCTTCAAGGTAATCGAAGATGTAGATACTTGTGTATGGTGTTCAGTTGATAGTAATGGTTTTGAGAAACTTTTTTCTCTTTCAGGTTGCTCATAATTGGATGTACTCCTAAGTTGAGTAATACTGATCGGCCTCTCTCCATTTGGTTAATATGCACTGGAGACAGCTGCATGATTTGAATCTGGTTCCAATTAAATCAGGGCCTCTATTTCTATATTATATATAGAATGGTTCATATCTTAACGATGTTAAGGTATGGGGAGTTGTCCAGCTTATGCTTAAAACCAGACTCTGGATAACTCAAGGCACGTTTCTGTAATGGCAGTTTATGGGTTAACCCGGGCTTTGACGAGGGTTAACTATCTACCATCTGGAAGATCAATAGTGATATTGTTCTTGACTCGCCACAGTTTTAGTAAAATGAACTTTTTCATAAAACAGTAGTGGGAGTATGGTAGAACTGGAAGTGATTCAAGAACCACAAACGATTACCGAAAATTTAATAAGAACCTAAAGATTCAATCAGGTTTGACATTCCATTGGCCACTCCGCAAATATGGTGGGTAACATCAGGCACCCGAGAGGTACTTCGGTAGCCTCAAGGACGGTGACAGGGAGGTTCTTGTTTACCCAGAATTGACACTACTGTTGTTCCAGACTATGAAACCCGGCAGGAGGATGAGTATAACGTCGTTCTAAACTAGTTTTAGAAGTGCACGTGTATATGACTCTGCCAGAGGGTTGTCGTAGTCAGTGGGAGCAGTGGAAGCGTAGTGGAAAAGTGGCTTATGTCTATTTATAGACTAAAGCAGATATAGCGGAGATAGATCATCTAATTTTTGATATGACAGTCATAGGCTTTGACTTCATCAGAATAGGGGATGGATCTGTTAAGAAGGTAGTAGGGTGTGATGTCCTGGTATTTGGATAACATACACATAGTAGGAAGTGAAATTCCTATACTATGATCGGTTATACTGTGGTTGTCACACAGTGGTTTCTCCATATAGGTTATGGATATTATATCAGATATTCTGGTTACTAGATTTATGGTTTTAGATCTAGATTTGGGAAGTGTCCTAATCTGGGTACTTAGACAGTATTCTAAAATTATTTTAGAATGGACGGCTCCTGGCATATTGGTGAACCTGCAGGTGATGGAGTCACCCTCTCTAAAGGTGTCTTACAGACTAAAGGGGAGAGGGATGTGCATGATTGGCATATCACTTGCTTCGGCAATTGAGTCAATCATGACATGTCAAGTACCACACCAGATGTTGTTTTTGCACTAGATGCAATAAGTTGAGATATTAATCCAATCCTGGAGAAATGTTGGGAAGCAGTTTTTGAGCATAAATGGATGTTCTAGGGATTTGATAACGGCAGCCTCTTTCGGGAGACGGTTATCATTCCAGGCTTCCAAGGTGACCTGAATGACAGAGTGACTGTTAGAGTTATAGTGCCCCTCTGACGAGGGGCAGTAATTTGGACAGATGGTCCAAGCGGATACTGAGGAAGGTATGACGCAAAATAATGATTGAGTTCAGTAGACGATACAGTCTAAGAAGTTTGCTGGATTTGGATTTCTTTTGTGAACTGGTCCCCATCAGATATCCAGACATATTCTAAGACTGGTATTGCTCATTTTGGGAGATACCTTACTCCGTGAAGTTGAGATATAGAGAGATACAAAAAGAAACACTAGAGCGGATCCATTCACTGAGGCTATTTGTCGAACGTAATAGTTTTACAAACGAGGTTTGTGAAACTGATTAGTAGAGGAGTTGGATGTTCGGTATCACACGGGCTGTGAGTATGAGACATCGCAATAATTAGCCTTAAGTGCAAGTGGGAGATTGTTGGCTATAGTGCCCTCAAGGCAATTATCGTAGTCGTAGGCACGTGATTATGATAATTGAACGAGGACCTATACCGATAAAACAGTCTTACTCAAAATGATAGTGTTCTATCTTGTTTGTCTTTATCATCATGTATATGTTGATAGAGCCCATAGGATTCTTGCTTGACTACCAGCATTGTGATGGCGATCACATACGTGGGAGCTGGGGGTCTATAAGCACATCCTTAAATGTCCCTAGTCATGGGAGTATCGAGACTGGGCATCGATACTCCAGTGTAGACTGGTGTATACTTATCTGGACCCTGACGAGGGACAGTGGCCGGTCTCACAAGCCATTGGTGTCAGTTGTTCACCTAAGATAGTATACAAGTGCTCATTGAGTTATGAGCACACTGGACGGACTCACCGGGAACATGCTAGTTAGTATTATACTTATAGTCAGATAGCAGTTCCCTGGTGACATGTGTACTGGTTAATCTGTCGACCTGAGATCGTCATTTTTCTCGTGTGAGTTCCCACTGTGCTTTGATTACTACCCTACCACGGCTCAAAGGAGTCGTGCAAATAGGTTTTAGTTGGGTACAGTCCCGAGCCACATGGAGGCAGTGAGCGGATCGTCGGGGATTTGTCTCTCCCGGTATTAGGGGTTGATGTCGCGCAGTGCACGGGTGACCATCACTAGAAATCCTCGGCCGGGGTATGTGAGAATTACCGATCCATGATCGATAGTTTCTCAGGTAGTGATGGGTTTCATACCGACACGAATTATCGCGTTGTTAGGGGTCTGACTTTATTCACCCCCTAGACTCGATATGCAATACTCTTAGATGAATAGACCGGAATGTACAGATATTGTCACTGATAAGCTCAGTTGGTGTTTAGATGAGTTTGCTCGTCGGCCTTCCTTTCGCTCAATACCTGGGTAGCCGTTACGTACAGCTAGTGCCGCTGACGCGCTTGTGGTTAAACCCACTGCCAGCGTATTGACAAGTCTTTAGAGTCTTACACAGAGGGTTTTTCACGGTTCATGCGATATGGTGTAGTTGATGTATGTTGGTACATACAGGTGTCCGATTGAATATGCGCACAGACTTTAATCGGACGGTTGATAATACTAGCGGCTTAGGATTAAGCCAGATTGTTAAATCAAGTTTTGATTTAATAATTTACATATGTAGTTATATATATGTATTCTAGTATTATTGCTCACTATTTATTTTCTCTCTTTGTCTATTCGTATTTTCGTATGAATACGTGTATGCGTATTTCGATACATATACCGGGAAGCATTCCGTATTTATACGAAATGGCTTCTAAATAATGCCACCTCATTATTGATTTTCTTTAGAAAATCATTTGTTTTAGATGAGGTGGAAAAGGTGACATGGCATAGGTATGGGTTTTGGTCAAAGCATGGTCTTTGCTTATGTAGAGATTGGTATGGCTTCTTGATTTGTTTAATGCAAATTGGGATTGAGATTTTTTGTGTGGGCATGAGAGAGGGGGCCGGCCACTATATGGTGGTAATTGTTGCTCATTTTTGATGATGGATTTCTTTGGTGCCCTACACTCTCTCTCACTCTCATGCTCACACAAAAATACTTAGCCATTTTAGCTCATGCCCCTCTTGCTTTCATCACCTTCTTCATCTTCTTCTTGAGATGCTCACTTGAGCTCATGGATGAGAGAGAGAATCATAGTGACAATATCTTACACCCCCTACTCTCCACTACTAGCAATCTTGGAGGTCGGTTGGTCCGCTTGGTGAACCTGGAGCTTGTGCCGTTTCTCTCGGGTGGATCATCGGAGATGAAGGAAGACCGGCGACCAAAGTCGATCCGCATCACTAGGAGCTTGGAAATGGTTGAAGACCCGAAGGACATGATTCATTAGGTATAACCATTCTATCTCTTTGTGTTTGGTTTGCTAGTTTTACGGTTGATGGTTTCGATCTTATTAATCGAGCAATGGTATCGCCGGGTTTTAGAAAAATTTTGTTCCGCATTTGGCCACGGTTAGATGGCCGGGGCGCTCCCATAACCCTTCATTACCCGCTTCTACAACGCTCTTCTTGAGGTCCCGAGCACCAGGACGAGACCGTCATCACAGCCCTTCGGTCAGGTCTTAGGCACAAGGAGTGGCTCCGCTCCTTTGCATTAGCGCAACCTAAGACCATGGCCTAGGTAAAAGCCTAGACCGAGCTAGAAATCCAGCTCAAGTCCGAGGTAAATGCGAACTTACCTCGGAGCGACCAGGCTGATCAAAAGAAGAGGGGTAGAGAAGAGACGAAGAAGATCGACCGGCCAAAGCCGTACTCCCCGAAGTTCCAGGATTATACCCTACTCAACATCTCCCAGACAGAGCTGTTGGAGGAGGCAAAGGTCGAGCGATTTTTCAAACTCCCTCCGGTCACCAATAGAGCGGATAAACGGACACCAGGCCTTTACTGCGCCTTCCACAGGTGGCAGGGACACCCCACCAAGAACTGCAAACAGCTCCGTGACTACATTGAGGAGTTGATTCGCTCAGGGCACCTGGCAAAGTACTTGCGGGAAAAGCGACAGGCAAACTGGGAGCAAGAGAACCATCCCCCTACCGGCGAGTTGACAATCGGCCAAATCAAGGTCGTATTAGCGGGGGGTGCGCCTGGAGCTGGCGAGATTCGACGCCTCCTGCCGGTCGAGGGGACAAGCAGCTAGCCCCGGAAGAAGAGCAAAGCAGCCGAGCCCATCACCTTCACTGACGAGGACCTCCATGGGATATCCTTGCCTCAAAACGACCCCTGGTGATTACAGCATGGGTCCACCGCTTAGAGATTTAAAGGATACTGGTCGACTCGGGGAGCTCGGCAGACATCCTTTTCTACAACTGCTTTTTACGTATGGGGCTCGGCCCATCGGACCTGAGGCCGACCGCCCACATTCTGTCAGGGTTTACTAACCACTCCATCCCGGCAGAAGGAGTGGTCACCCTCCACTTAACATCGGGGAGGCAGGCCCGAGGAACGAAGTGATGACCTTGAAAGCGTGGGTGATTTCCAGGGGTCCTTAGATACTCGGGACGAACAAAAAGAAATCCGAGGGGCCCCGGTGGAGCCGCTAATAGAGGTCTCCCTCGTCGAATGGGACAATGAACGAACTGTCCAAATCGGGTCACTCTTAACGGGGGCCCGGCACGACTACTTGGTCCACTTCCTCAGAGGGAACTCAGACGTGTTCGCTTGGGCGCCCGCCGACGTGCTCGAGATCGACCCTAAAGTAATATCACATAAGCTCGGGGTCAACCCGACGGCCTGACCCGTCAGGCAGAAGAAACGAAGCTTCGCTCTGATCAAACAAAAGGAGATCGAGGACGAAGTTGACAGGTTGCTTGCAGCCAATTTCATTTGAAACGTGGCCTACTCAGAATGGCTGGAGAATGTGGTAATGGTTAAAAAGGCAAGCGGGAAGTGGCGCATGTGCGTCGACTTTATAGATCTCAACAAGGCTTGCCCGAAAGACAACTATCCCCTCGCTCGGATAGATCAGCTCGTCGATAGCTGGGCAGGCTATGAATTACTCAGCTTCATGGATGCTTTCTCCGGCTACAACCAGATCCGTATGAACCTGGCAGACGAAGAGCTCACCGCATTCACAACAGACCGGGGGGTATACTACTATAAAGTGATGCCCTTCGGCCTCAGAAACGCCGGGGCTATATACCAACGCTTGGTCAACGGGATGTTCAAACCACAGATCGGGAGGAACATGGAGGTTTATGTTGACGACATGCTCGTTAAGTCGACCTCGTCAGATGAGCACGCCAAAGATCTTGGCGAGACTTTTGACATCCTCCGCAAATACAAAATGAAGCAGAATCCCGCCAAGTACGCGTTTGGGGTCACTAGCGGAAAATTCCTCGGGTTCATGGTTACCTACCGAGGAATCGAAGCTAACCCGGAGAAAATCAGCACCAACCTCAACATGGCCGCGCCAAAGATCAACATTGAAATCATGCGACTCACGGGAAGAGTGGCCGATCTGAGTCGCTTCATGTCACGGTCCGGAGAAAAGTGCCTCCGATTCTTCAATGTCTTGAGAAAGATCCCAAGGTTCGAATGGTCGGAGGAGTGTCAGATCGCTTTCGAGCAATTGAAAATGCACCTGGAGACTCCCCCACTGCTCACCCGGCCAATTGAAGGAGACGAGCTATCACTGTATCTAGTGGTATCCGATTAGTCTGCATGCTCGGTGCTCGTCCGAGAAGTCGAAGGAGTCTAGAAGCCGGTCTACTACGTAAGCCACATCTTTAAGGATACGGAAACAAGGTACCCGACCATAGAAAATATTGTCTTGGAGCTTATCATGGCCTCAAGGAAACTACGACACTACTTCCAGACACACACACTATCCTTGTCCTCACCGAGCATCCCTTAGGGGCTATTCTCCCTTCCCCCGAGTCATCTGGTCGCTTGGAAAAATGGAGGTAGGAGTTATCTCAATTCGACATCAAGTACCGGTCAAGGCAGGCTATCAAGGCATAAGTCCTGGCTGACTTTATTGTCGAATGCACTATCCCCAACAAAGGGGTAGTGTCGGCGCCGGCCCCGCTGTCTTAACCCTCGATCGTGGAGAGGCCCGACTTCGTCCCTGATTGGATCCTTGACGTTGATGGGTCATCTATTGAGGATGGAAGTGGTGCCAGCCTCATCATTCGATGCCCGAATGAGGCAGAGATGGAGTATTCTTTGAAGCTCGGATTCAAAGCCTCAAACAACGCCGCGGAGTATGAGGCCTTGCTAGCTGGACTACAAATCACCTCCGGAGTGGGGTTGAAGACGATCCGAATCCGCAGTGACTCCATCCTGGTTGTAGGCCAGGTGACTGGCCGTTTCGAGGCACAGGAGCCTCTGATAGTGAAATATTTAGCCGAGGTAAGAAGACTACGAAAAGACTTCGACGAAGTTCAAGTAGAGCAGATCCCCTAGCACCTAAACGCCCAGGCCGATTCTCTGAGCAAGCTAGCTTTCTCCTATACGGCCAACAAAAAGAGAAATATCCTCTTCGAGGTCTTTCCACGGCCCAGTGTGGAAGGCAGAGCGACATCACTTCAAGTTTACGCTGCCCGGGAAGAAGACCGGGATTGGAGGAAGCCCCTCATAGAATTCCTGAAGGAGGGTTCGCTCCCAGAAGATCGAGGGGAAGCCCGCCGCCTCTGAGCCAAAGCCTGCCATTTCGTTTGGAGCAGTTGAAAACTCTACAAGAAAGCTTTCACTCAACCTTTTCTGCGGTGCGTCGATCCCTATGAGGCTGACTACGTCCTCCGTGAGGTTCACGAAGGGCTCGGCGCAGCACATCAAGGGGCCCACACCTTAGTCCAGAAGTCGCTACTCCAAGGATACTATTGGCCGACCATCCATCAGGATGCTCAAAAGCTTGTCAGAAGGTGCAAGAGCTGCCAACTCCATGGCAGCATACCCCGTCTTTCGGCTACCGAGCTAACGGCTCTGACCTCCCCATGGCCGTTTGCCCAGTGGGGAATGGACATGATAGGCCAACTCCCTACTGGTACGGGTGGGCACAAATACATCCTCGTCGCGGTGTACTACTTTACGAAGTGGATCAAGGCCTTCCCCATAAGAAAACCGGACGCCACCATGACCATCAAGTTCCTGCAGAACAACATAATATTCCGGTTCGGGATCCTGAGGTGTATCGTTACCGACCAGGGGACGAATTTCGAAAATGACAAAGTTAAAGGATTCTGCAGCGAATACCATATACTGATGAAGTTTGCCATGGTCGCGCATCCCCAGTGCAACGGGCAGGCCGAGGTCGCTAATCGGGATGCCATTCGAGGTCTTCGAGCTCGCCTGGAAGGACGACAGAGCAGTTGGGTCGATGAATTACCCCGGGTTTTATGGGCCTTGCACACATCGAAGAAGACCCCCACTGGAGAGACCCCCTTCAGCCTCTGCTATGGCACCGAGGCGATGGTCCTAGCAGAGATCGGGCTGCCCAGGTACAGGGTCGAGCACTTTGACGACGAAGCAAACACCTCGGCCCTCTGGACTAATTTTGTAACATTTCAGAAAGTAAAATATTATTTTTGGGAATTTAAATAATTAAAATGATAAATATCTTGAATATTATTTAAAAAATGGGAGAATTGTTTTTAAATAAAATGGTATGATTATATACCTGTAGTGTGGAAAATTAGCGTGAATATTGATTTTGAAAGAATTTATGTGATTTGGACATTCTACAATTTATTATACAATTAATTGTATATAAGGTTATTGCTAAACATGATTAATTTTTACTAATTATGCATTAATCTCATTTATGTATTTCTCATGCAACATGACACGTTGAAAATGAGTTGTTGCATTTTATAACTATGGCTTCTTTAAAATTAAAATTTGGTTTTGTTTAAAAAAAAAGAAAGAAGAAAAAGAAAAGGAGAAGATATTATTGAGAAAGAGAGAGTGATAGGATTGGTGGACATGGTTGAGGTGAGAGAGAGAGAGAATGGGAGAAGCTTTTACAATAATCCCTAGCCATTTCTTACTCTTTCCTTTCTTCATCCCCATTCTTCATCTCCTCCTCCTCTTCCTCCACATCCTCTAACCTTCATGGCCACCCCCAAAATCCTCACAAAAACACCAAAATTTCTTCACAAAAAATATGCACAAGCTCCTCACAGGGACCATGGTGTGATCAAGTAGAGACTTTGAAGAGTTTGAGCAGTTCAAGAAAATTCTTGAGTTGCCAAATAAGGTATTTTCTACACCATTAGTTTAGTAATTGAGTTTCTTTAGCTTCTAATTTAGTTTCGAATTGGTTAAGTGAGGATTAGTGAGCTTTGAAAATTTCAAGATGAGGATTGGGGGATTCTATGAGTTGTGATGGTGTAATTAAGATTTAGTCATCACTACAACCTCTCTAGTGTAAATGTTGGACAAACACTTATTGTAGAAAACCCAAGACTTGGACTTTAGAAATTTTCCATGTTGGTTTTGTGATTTTTTTGAGGTCTACAGGGAATCTGGAGCAACCCGGGACCTTTATAAAAAAATTAAACATATACATTAACCTAGTTAGACTAATAGGAGACCACCACAAGAAGACGAGACCAAAATTCAAAAATTGGGCCGGCGGGGGTTGTTACTGTAGCACTATTGGCCGACCAGATTTGGTCTGTTTATGTTGGGTTTTGGCCTGTTTCTCAAACTCCTCATAACTTAGCCACTGTATTGTTCTTTTTGTGCCAATTTACCTGAGGCAAAATTTGGGAGCGTTTGAGTTAATAATAGCAATGGTTTTCCGATTTCTAAAACATGGATTTTGGCATTTAATTGTGGATTTGGTCGTTGGATGTTTGTACGTCAATGACGAGGGTTTTATGATTGTTTTTGTATTCGTAGGCTATAGGTTCTAACCTATGAGCACTTCGCGTGTCGTGTCGGTTTTTGAATCGGATTTTGATGCGATACGATATATTTTATGATATGTAGGTACTTCGCGTGGACTTCAGGATGACAAGGGAAAACAAACGTCATCGACTTCGGTAAGCGAGGATCAAGGTGAGTAGATGTATATCTACGAGGGAAGTCGGGTGGTTGCGTATAGCACCCCCGCAATTTTCGTAGGGTAGGATGCGAATATGATATATATACATATGTGTTATTGTGAGACATGAATACTTAGCAAGAAAGGCTTTAGGAGACCATATGTTAGATTTAGTGTAATTGGAAGAGAGTGCTTTTAGTTTAGTTTCTTAGTCGCGAAACCCTAGAATAAATGTTGACACACATATACACACGCACACACGTGAGATGATTATGGGTGTATATGTTTATGTGTGTGTGTGTGTGTGTGTGTGTGTGTGTGGATGTATTGGTGTATACACACACACACACATACGTATACACGGGTGGTGATGATAGTTGTTTCCCTAATTAGAGCAAAGCTCTGTTCAGAATTCAAAATTTGAATTAAAGCTGCTCTTTTATAAAAGCGCTGCGTTACAACTAGCGCACCCCGTGCAAAACGCATAGGCGCTAGCGCTAGATGCGCTGCGCTCCAAGTAGCGCACCACGTGCAAAGCACGTGTGCGCTAGCGTTAAGCACTGCGCTCCAAGTAGCGCACCATGGGCAGAGCGCATAAGCGCTAGCGCTGAAACTAAATGTTCCTCACCGTTGGATCAAATATCCAACAGATATGATTAAATTATCAATTAACAAGAATGAAATTCTGTTGAATCTTTCCAAACAGAAAAGATTGTGCCCTGAATTTGGAACACCGTTGGATCAATGATCCAATGGTGATTAAAAATCACTAAAATACAGAACAAATTCTGTAACGGGGGAAGATTTCTCAATCTTGTTAAAAACAAGAAGATTATCTTCTGTAAACCAGAAGCCCTTGGATCAAAATCCGACGGTGGGGAAATTCCCAAATCAATTAGAGAATAAGTCTCTTTAACCGATCGAACAAATCAGCTTGCCCTATATAAAGGCCCCCAGACTTCAAGTCTCAGAGAGAGGAACCCCCCCTAAACTTTGAGAAAATCTCAGGAAGAAGAAGAAGCTCTCAGCAAAGAAGACAATTCTTTTCAAGGTAAAAAAAAGAATAGAAAGACGAAATCATCTCAATATAAAAAGAATTATTTACTTCTTTCATAGATCATAGATCTATAAGACAAATTGTCTTTCACAAAAGAGATTATGAACATCTCATTATAAAGGTGGGAGAATTATTAAATTCTCTTAGGATCACAGATCCATAAAGGCAAAGCCTTTCATCAAAAAGAGATTGAAATATCTCCTTTAAACTAAGAACTTTGTTTTTAGAATCTTGAGACAAAGTCTTTTATCAAAGAAAAGATAATCTTCAGAGCGCAAAGTTAACCTAAGAAGAACCCTAGCGCTCCTAATCTAAGAAGAGCCTTAGCACTCCTAATTTAAAAGCGCCTTAGTTCTCTTCATCTAGCGCAAAGCGCTGCAGTGCCATAGCGCTTCAAACACAGCGCACTGCGTTCATTGGCTAGCGCTAAGCGCGCCACGTCCTCCTCACGTGTGCGCTGCATTACTAAAAGCGCTTTGCGCTCACTATATGGCACCAGCGCCAAGCGCCTGAAAGCTTCAATTATAGCGCATCAGCGCTCTACATCTAGCGTAAAGCGCTAAGCGCATCAACGCTCTTCATTTAGCGCAAAGCGCTAAGCACATTAGCGCTTCACATCTGGCGCAAAGCGCTAAGCGCATTAGCGCTTTAACCATAGCGCACTGCGCTCATCGACTGGCGCTAGTGCCAAGTGTGCCACATGCTTTTATGCGCGCTTGGACAGAACATAAACTGTTCTTTGAATAAGCCTGGAGCTATGATAAATGCACAGCATTCAACTAAAGACAAAACATTGTCAGAGACCAAACTAATGCTTAGCATTTTTAAGGGATTGGGCTCAAACAAATATCTAACAACTCAAAAAAAAAAACAAAAAACAAATGTTGAACATTGTAATTGAATGGACTTAGCCGAAATTGGCCATAAGTCCTCAATTCAGATTAACTGAACCCATATGTTCATAAATCTTTTAACAGATCTTGGTTCCAAATTGGACTACAGATCTACCAACCAAAATTGGTTCAAGGGTACATCTCTGAACTCCTCTGATATTTGTCGTTGTAATCCTTCAACGTCTTCAGAGAGGTGACGGGTCCCGACAACCACATATTTCATAGACTATGACGTCTTTAAACTGGACTGTGGGGTCCTTAAACTCACGGACTATGATATCCTTAACCTTGACTGTGAGGTCTTTAAACTCACGGACTATGATGTCCTTAACCTAGACCGAGATGTCCTTAAACTAACATTGGACCACCATGTCCTTAAACTGGTAATGGACCGCAAAATCCCTAAACTAAACAATAGAGCCCAAATGCTCTTTTGTTGGATCAAAACGATCACGTTAAGTTGATCTTAGTCTAAAATTAGACTAACCTATCCTTAACAAACGTGTAAGTCGATCTTAGTCTCAAATGAGATTAACGATCCTTAAACCCAAACAAAAACCCAAATCTAAGAAAATACGGATTTGGACTAATCCACGCCCTACGGGCGACAACATAAATTAGTCTCCATATACAATCCACGGGCAACCAAAAAACAAAACAAACACCTACGACACGAAGTGACCATCTGGAGAAGGAGAAAGTAGTTACCGCGATACGGTAGCGTAATTAACTTCAGGGGCTTACGCCTGCAGGGAAGAGCGTCCCCACAATCAAAAACCCCTCAAATGAGGGGGAATCTGACGAAGTCTGCTGCATCGGGCGCATCCGTTTAAACCTTCGATACATGGTGTCATAAATCAACTTGGTATCTTCGGAGAGGTAGACGGATAGCACCAATTAGCATCTGCCCCAAAATTCAGGCAAGACGGATCTGCATGGTCGCGTCTCCATGTTTCGGCGGGGAACAATAGTATATGAAACTTGGAGGTGAGTCGATATGATCGAGCATGATGTTGTAGGATCGGATATGTGTTTAAGTCATGATATGATATATGACGTGGTATTATAGTGAATCGTTAGGCGATGTGTATTCATACATACGACGATATGTGTTATGATATTGGAATGTATGAGACTTTAGAACAGTACCCTGATCATGATATTGTTAGATGATGATACTATATGAGTGATGATGTATATATGATAGTTGACCCGTACCCTTAATTTTAGGAATGCCGTATGATAGATTTTACCGTACGAGGTATAGATATGATGATTGATCCGCACTCTTGACTCGAGGATGTCGTACTATATATTATACAGTACGCGACGCTATGAGGCTGGATCGCCGACTACTAGGTATATCGACTCGGAGTTAGGTGGATTTCTTACCCTTCGGCTAGTCTTTTGGCTTAGCCTTTTAGTTGATTGGGTAGATGTTAGACTAGGCTCGAGTCACACCTATTTTCAAAAACTAACGAATCGTGAGCATTTTCAAAAGACATTCCGAGGGATGCTACAGATTTTTAAAGGACATATCTTTTCTTAAAAACACTGTAGCCCCTAATTTTCTAAAAACCACGATTCGTGCTATTTCAAACACCAAAACTGTATGACTCGTATATAGATAAGTATATTCCTCAATGTTGCGTTTACTACTCGTTTCTCCGTTATATTCATGTTGTTCTCATCGCATTACATGTGTTTCTTTAACTATTATGATCTCGCCTGTTTGGACACCAGCACTATTACCGATAATGCGTATGTTCCACGTACACTTGCTTGCCGGCTCACACACATCACCGTCGGAAATTGCCATGTCACGTACACTTTAGAAAATGTTACTTCATTGGTATAACCTGCTAGCTGGTAATTTCACACATTATTAGTATGTTTGCTCTCATATGCTAGTTTAGATGGTACATTCCTTACTTAGATACCCCATGCAATTATCTATTCATTCTGTATGCAATATTGTGGGCTTTATGTTCACTGCTTATTGACTCTTGATTTTGGGATTTTGGGTTTCCATGAGATTTCTGGATTCGGGGCAAAACCGCAGTAATTTTATAAACTCATTACCATTTTAAAAATGCAACTTGCGGTTTTCTCGTGATATGATGTGTATGGCGTCCACCATGAGTTTTCTCGGTTCTTGAGCTGTATCATATACCCGATTCGAGGAGGGGGATGCATCGTCTGCGGGTACATGGTGGACCCGGTAAGGTACCCCGGGGCAAGATGGACGTATTGAGAAGGCATTGAGCCCAGCAGGGGAGCATTACCTACCGGTGATAGTTGACGCAGCGGATATCTGGAGGATACCGACCGTAGTCATGAGATTAGATGATATGGGCCGATCCGGACTGACGGAGCCCGGGATTTGAGGATTTTGTGTCGATGTTGACACGGATTTCTGTCGATTTCATTGATGATACTCCAGTTTTTATACAAAGATCTTACTGAGATAAGAGCACAGCTTGCTCGTACAAATTTATTCTGATTTCATTCTTGATGCATTCTTACATGTTACACATGATATAGTATTACTCATGACACGGACACGAGTATTATGGAATCACACTTATGTTATACTGTTACCCTTATTGTAGTATTGGTATATTATGGTATGACCTAGGAGTTGTCATACATTCGGTTTTTACTCGGTGATGTCTTCTACTCACGAGTTGGCAACTCACCTCCGTTGTGCCACAGTTTCTTGCAGGTTTGCCGTACAGATTCCATGGCGGCTTCGCTGGCACACCACTTCCTTCCGGGTGATTGCTTTGGTGGATGGGTTCACTTCCATCGTGACCCCCGTTGTACTTTTATTTATTTCAGTTGTATCTAGTAAGCTCCATCAACCAGACGTATATATTTGATATACTTAGATGACCACGGTTTGTGTATTCTTTCGGCCTTAGAGTCGCGCTCGTAGATTATTGCTTCTGGTACTTTGATGATGTTTAGTTTTCTTGTTTTCTTTCTGGTTTTGGATCTTCGCCTTTGGCGTTGTATATTTGCATTACTTGCGTGGTTGTTTCCGCCAATTTGATGAAGAGCTACCTCCTGCTTGGGGATGCCTTATATTATATTGTTTGTACCGTTTTCGGGTTAAAATATACAAAGGAGATGCTGCCGAAATTTTCAATGATAATAAGTTTTCAAGATAGCTACAACACATTGTGTTTTCGTATACTATTACTTATCTTTTAGATAAAGAACTTGTTTTTTTTATTATACCTTATTTCAAACTTCACCTCCAATATTTCCCAAAAAGGTTTAGATTTCTGGGTTTTGGCTTACTTAAATTACGTTACGCCTTTAGACATCGTATAATTTAAGTGTCAGTCATGTTCCGTACATTTGGGTTGTGACAAATTTGGACATCTTGTTGGAGAAGCAGGACCGGGCACAGATCAAAGCTGCTGCTTATCAACAGCAAACTTCCCGCTACTATAACGCACGAGTCAAGTATCGCGCCTTCAAGACCGGAGATTTGGTCTTATGGCGGAACGAGTTCATTGACCAGGGCAAGTTGCACAAGTTTTCCCCAAAGTGGGATTGCCCATTCCTCATCTCCGAAGTATTGCCCGGCGGAACCTATCGCTTGCAAGACGCGGCGGGTCGCAAATTTCCACGGCCTTACAATGCCGAGAAGCTCAAGTTGTACCTTTGAAAATTGTATCTATGAATATATGTTTCTTCTTTCCTAAAGCGAAGTAAATTTTTCTAATTCTTTTGAATCAGAAGAAACTCCTCCTATGTGTTTCCCTCTTCCTCGGTTCAAAGGTCACAGGTTTCATGAAAATACTCAAACACACCAAGAAGACAAAAAGGAAAGAATAGTACGTCATAAAAAGAGAACTTTATTTATCAAAGGTATTGTGGGCTCCTCAGCCTTACATGAAAAGTGAAATTACAATAGAGGGGGTACGGGGTCGAGAAAGCACTGCTGGTGGTACTCCATGGAGATCTACGCCAGTCGAGCCCTGGCCTCTTCAGCCCGCTCCCGCCGATACTGCCCATGTACCTGAGACGTCACGGAAGCACCGGGCCCCCCATCCGTCGGGCAGGGGCTCATCCAGCAGCTCCTCAGAGATGGGGTTGTACAGCTCCGTGGACCTCCTCCAAATTGCATACATCAGCAATTAGAGGAGGGACGACCGACGAGGAAGTAGACGGCCGAAATGGTCTTCGATGCGCTAGACCACACCCCAGTACGTCTCCTTAGAGAGGGACTGGTTGTACAAGTAGATGTCTTCGGAAGTTACGATCTCTTCAATCGTGTAGATGCGTCCAGCCATCTTAGAAAATCAATGCTGAAAGAAACCCATCTCCTTCTTTATTTATAGCCTCAACAGAATCCCCTAAGGGCCAAAATTTGCGCGCGCATGGGCGCGAATCCTGGGATATTTTCAATTTTTCCAATACAGGACCGCCACGTTGCGGGCATCCCGTGCCTCATGGTCGACCGAAGTTGGAACGACTCGGATCTTGGAACGCCTTACCTATGCGTTTCAGCCACGTGCCGCCCACGATGGTCACTCTTGCAGATTTTCATACGTCGGGGAGGTCGGACGACGCCTCGCAAAACCGAGCAGCTTCCCTGCTCGGTCCATCCTTAGTGGGTAATTTCTTACCCATCTACTCTAAGGATCAAAGCTCTCCTCAAGAGGCCACCGAGCAGCTTCCCTGCTCGGGCAATCCATGGCTGATAGTTTACTACCTACCGACACCAATGATCAAAAGCCCCTATCAAGAGGCCACCAAGCATCTTCCCTGCTCGGTCCATCCATGGCTGGTAGTTTACTACCAATCGACGCCAAGGATCGTCAAAAGGCCACCAAGCAGCTTCCCTGCTCAGTCCATCCATGGCTGGTAGTTTACTACCCATCGACGCTAAGGATCAAAAGCCCTCATCAAAAGGCCACCGAGCAGCTTCCCTGCTCGGTCCATCCATGGCCGGTAGTTTACTACCCACCGACGCCAAGGATCGAAAGCCCTCATCAAGTGGCCACCGAGCAGATTCTCTGCTCGGTCCATCCATGGCCGGTAGTTTATGTTAGTTATATGTATGCCCTAGAGGCCATTACTATACATAGGATGTATATTGTAGTGGATGCTTGGACATATATAGGGAGGACTTTCTTGCTCGACATGATAGTATGCTATCTGGTTGCTCTATACCTTAACGTGCATACTGATTGTCTCTCTGTTACATGTTGGTAAAGCCCTTAGGATGTGTACTTGACTACCTGGACTATAATGCGGATCATACTAGTGGGGACATGGTAGTCCATAAGTACATCCTTCAAGGTCCCTAGTCGTGGGTGTATCGAGACGGGGCATCGATATACCAGAGTAGACTAGCGTATACCTTCTCGACCCATACAGATGGGCGATGGATGATCCCATATCCATTGGTGTTTGACATCAGAGATGATATACGGGTGCTCAGTGAAGACTGGGTATACTGGACGGACTCGCCGAGAACTCCCAGATGGTATTATACCTCACGTCAGATGGCAGTTCTCTGGTGACGCTCGTACAGAGTAGTCTGTTGACCCGAGATCATCATAGAGTCTTGTGTGGTTCCCACTGTGCTTTGATTTCCATCTTACCACGTCCAAGAGGGCGTGCAAAACGGTGGTTTTTGGGTACAGTCCCGAATCACATGGAGGCAATGAGCGATAGGAGGGGATTCGTCTCTCCCGGTATAGGGAGTTGATGTTGCGCTGTGTTCGATTGGCTATAACCGGAAATCCCTGGCCAGGGTTGCTGAGATATACTGGTAAGTGTTACCAGTAGTTTCTCGAGTTGTTATAGACCTCATATCGACACGACTTATCGAGCTATTGGGGTCTGACGTTTACCATCCCTAGGCGAGATATGCGACATATCAGACGACGAGACCGGACTGTACGGAAAGTGTTACTGGTTGGATTCACAGGAGTGTGAGTGGGCTTGCTCGTCGATCTTCTCATCGCTCAATACCCGGGTGGCCGTTACGTTTGGCAGACCGCTTGCGGCTTATGGGTGATTGATATGATCATCATCTGCTGCCGGCGTATTGACGAGTCTTTAGAGTCCTACACAGAGGTTTCCTGGCTCAAGCGAAACGAAATAGGAGCGCATATGAGATATGTACGGGACCGAGAATGATACCAGTATGTGATACTGTATTCGATTCTCGCGATTTGTGACATTGATCGGTTATATGCGATATAGCCGGGTTATCGGATCAAGTGTTGATTCGATAAGTTGTTACTGTTAATATTAGTCGGTTATATGCGATATGACCGGATCATTAAATCAAGTGTTGATTTAATGGTTTAATGTATAATTATATATTTGATATATTACTTTGCATTAACTAGTATCGGTTCACTTTAAATGGATTTTCTCACTTGGTTTGTGCACATTGTATATGTGATATACTTTTGTACACAAGTTTGTATCATGTTTGATGATACATGCTATCTTGAGCATGTGTAAAGATTAAACCATGGTTGTGTAATGGTTAGGGTTTTCCTTTCATTTTCTTATTCATTTATTTATTGATTTATTCTTTATGGAAAATGAAAAGCATAAAGAGAAAAATGGTTGCTAACTTTGTTTGTATTATGAAGCTTCATGAAGCTTTGACTTAGTGACCATTTTGTCTCATGCTTAACCCTAACCATTCCCACTAACCCTAGTTTAGTCTCTACACTTGACCATGGTTGGTAGATGAAAAGTATTATTATTATTTTGATTTTATTTAATACTTATCATATTATCTTCTTCTTCTTCTTCATCTTCTACTTGAAGAAAACCTTGCCTCCATCAATGGCAAAGTTAGAAAATGAGTGAGAAATCAAATTCTAAAGTGAACCCACCTCCTATTTCTTCATCCTCTACCTCTTGCCAAGTAGTAGAGTGTGTTTTCTTCACAAGTTTCATGACTTGGTGAAGTGGGAGCTTGATCTTGTGATGCCTCGACGTAGATCATCTTCGGCACGAAGCCGACGACCTTGCCCGCCCATTTCTCCGATGAAGCCGACGCTAGAGCCCGGGATTCTATTTGGACAGCGAGGAGACTTCATTGCGGAGCTATGGAGGTGGAGAACCGGATCTACAAAGGTTGTATTTCCGTTCTTATAGTTTAGTTATTATCTAGCTTCCTTTTTATCGCCTAAAATTCTAGTTAACGATCTAGTCTAGGGTTTCTCGGCACCGTTATTTTTGAAATTGGCATGGTTGATGCCTTGTGAGACCTCTTGAGAGTGCCTAGGAACCCTACAGTGGTATCAGAGCCTAGCTAGAGCCTTAGGCGATGCTTAGACGATATTTGAAACCCGATCGAACCCGAAACCCTAACTTTTTGATGCTCTCTGGACTTTTTCTAAAAACTGGGTTTTTTCCACATTAAAAATGCTTAAAAAATTCAGCAGGGAATTATAAGAATTACGGTGCAAAATTTAATTCATGAACAGTGCAAACGGCGGCGGAACCGCGGCAGAAGCCTGGCTTCTGCGGCGGTTCCGCGGCAAGATGATGATGTCATCCTCCCCTTTTTGCACAGTAATTCCTATTTAATTATGCTGAGTTTTCTGGGAATTTTTAATTTGACTCAAGAGTTGAGTATTCTGGGGTTGCTTTGGGAATCGATGATTCGATCGGATTGTCAAACTTTGTCTATGTGCTTTCCGGATAAATTTTGAAATATGTTAAAAAGTTCGACCGGATATAAATACCCAATTTTTTCCCTATCGGGAAATTTCCAAGTATTGGATTTTTCCGTGGTTTAAAGACGTTCTAAGTAGTGCAAGTAACGCAATGGACACTTTAGAAGACAACAAACCTTAACTCGATTATGTGACCGTCTTGAACTGCCCTTTGAACCTTCGGGTTTGGGGCAGTACGGCGTGCCACATGTGAGGCGTTGGCTTGACCCTTCTACGGCTGGACCGTTGGTACTGAGGCACGAACTGAATGTTGTTAGACTTATTTCATGTGTTGATTTGTATCGGGAAAACTTGGGTGTTTGAATGTTCGATCGGAAAGTTTAACATTTTCTAATTATCTGGAATGTGATACAATAATTGGAATTCACAATAAGTTATGAGATAACTGAATGAATATTATAAACATAGCAGTTTAGTCTCACTTGATCGGTTGCCACGGAATTTTGATGTGATCAAAAGTCCGTCGCAATCACGTAGCGTACGCGGATACTCGCCGGGTAAACTTAATAGACAGCTACACCCCTAGGCCCCGACCAAGTGACTATAGGAGAACCCCGTCGCCGAAAGCATCCGTCCGGGTGCTCGCGGTAGTGGTGTTCCGCCTTGGTGCACTTCGTCGACGGTATCGGGGGTGCGGCTGTCTACTGAAGTTTGCGACGAGCATTCGATCAGGATGTCGGGAATCTTGTTGAATTGCCCGACTTTATATTGAAAAGAGTTTTCAATAATGAGACTAAAATGCGGGGTTTATAATTGTTAGGCATGCGATGTCTAAGTAATTCATTTGATTAGGCATGTGATGTCTAAGGAGATTGCGGATTCCAATTGTTGTAGTTTTACACTTTCTTTTCTGTGACCGTAAGTGTAATATGTGATATCGCCGGTTTCGTTGCTATATGTCAACGACAATTGGGATGCGCATATTTACTTACGTTGATGACATGTGATGTTATGTGTTGCTGGATATGTTATATTGGATCGTCGTGTTTGAATAGCCGGGGGTTTTTATGTGAGATGAGTGTTTTTTTTCATTTTCATTCATGTAAAAACTTGTATGTAATATTCTTTTATTAGGGCACTTCCAGGTTGCAGAAGTTGTCACCGTTTGTATATTATTTACTTTTCCGCACTAGGATAGATCCAAGGAGGGGAGCATAAGTAACCGGGTTCTGGAGTCCAGTGGGAGACCAACTCGAGGAGTCGAGTCCGGGTCTCCTAACTCTAGAATTGGTAGGGTTGCTTGCCGCTCTCGTAGGGGTCTTGGGGTGTGGGTTTGGCTATTCATCATGACCGTGGAATCCGTGTTTTATACTGGCTCGTATTGAAAACACGGAAGTCCTAGTATATCCAATGTTTCATATGATTCTTTTGCTGCGATATCTGTGATGTGATCATGTGATGTTCTGTGATAGATACAGTATATAGTATATATGATATATTATATAGACGTTACTTATGTTTTACACCCGCGCTAGCCCTGCCCCGCTCTGCCGTTAGTTACCTAACCTAACGGTGCACGAGGGGACATCGAGGCGAATGCGGATGGCATAAGTGTACGTCGTATTTATCTGTGATGTTTAGGTACATAAATGATGGGACTTCATTAATGAGATTAATGAAATAAAAGAAACCTAAAGATGTTGTAGAATCGAATTTCAAAATAAAACAGGTAGCTACAGTTTTTGCTTTGCACAGTGATATATATGATATATCCCGCACCTCATTCGACGAGGAAAGGACCGACGATCCCTTCACCGGGAGTGACTCCTTTAGCAAAACTAGAAAAGCCTAAAAAACACTCCATTTTAAAATCATTTGATTCTACAACGATATCAAGTTCATTACGCAATAGGTTTTCAGAAAAACCTGTCGTAGCCTTCCGTCATTTCAGATAAGTACTAGTTAGTATTCGTGCTGCGGTTGTTTGGCATGCGTTAAGGCGTAGTGTACGGTAGCTAACTAGTGCTTATCTGCTAGCATACGATGCGATTGGATTAGGGTATTCGTACGGCGTTGTTTAGCATGCGTCAAGGGTCGTGCGGGTGGGTTTAATTCAATCAAGAAATGTACGGGTTGAACTTGACTAGCGGACTATGGGTTGTTTGGCATGCGTCAAGGTCATAGGACGCTAGGGGCAAAATATTATCGGGAATTTCAAGTGTTGAAATTTGCAATGAGATTGCATACCTTCTATGAGATAGTTGGATCCCGATACCCGCTGCGAGTAAGAGTTACTCCTGTGAGAGTTTTATACATTACAATTAGCCGATCAAGTAGGTGTCTAGAAAGGTGTCAACGAGGTTACGCCTCTGGGAAAACGAGGTTTACATTAATTAGGTTCGTGCGAAAGCATGGGGGACCTCCCTCAAAGTACCGACACTGGCCTGGCTGAAAGATTGGCGAACTTGTAGTGTGTAATTAATCCCGGCTAGTCTTTCCTTTTAGGGTTTGAAGGAAGATTTGATAAAAAGCAGTGGGAGCCATCCTGATTAGATAAAATAATAACCAATATATTCTTGCAAGAGCGCACGCTGAGTGTTTTCTTCTCTCTCTCTCCTGGTAGCGACCATATCACGTCTTAATCAAGATAATAATACGGATTTTTTACCGAACCCGCTTGTTATACTGAGCTGGGGAACGTTGGTCCCGCTCCAACTTATTATTGTTATAAGACAGAGCAGGAAATTGGGGATTACCAGAATTCCCGTGCCGCCCAAACGAAGAGAGTGCATGCTGATGCATCATCTTCGGGTGTGTTCATTACAAAGAACTGTTACTCTGTATCCTCTACGTCCTGGGTATGTGATACCAGATCAGGATCCCAGATATGTAATCAGTTACATAGGGCTACAGAAAGGTAGAGAACTGAGAACGGATGATAAGTTTCATGAGACAGAAATCGGGGCAAGTGTTGCAGCCAAGTCTGTTGGTTACTGTCACCCTGTATTCCAAATACATTGATTCTGAACGAATGTTATTAGATACCGAACCTGATATACAAAATCATATCAGTCTCTTTATCAGTAAAGAAATGATAAAATTTTGTATTAGTGGATAATGTTTTGAACATTTCCTATATCAAAAGTTGATCGGTTCAGGCACGTTATCTAAAAGCGTTGATGTTCTAAATCAAACTACAGTTCTTAGTATACGGAACACACAAAAGAGGAAGAGTTCAGAAATGAACAAATCCTTCTTAAGGTATTGTAGACTAGGTCATATCAATGCGACCCGACTGGCTGAAGTTACATTTAGATGCATATTTAAATCAGTTTGAATTTACATCTTGTGAAACTTGCCAGTCATCTCACAAAGATAAGATGACCATAGCTCTGTTCAATGGAAACAAAGAAAGAGTTATTGAACTCTTGGGACTGATACATGATGATGTATGTAAGGTCTCCTGTCTACACATGCCAGGACTGGTTCTTTATACTTCATTATATTCTCTGATAATTTCTCAAGATTCAGACATATGTTCCTGTTGAAACACAAGTCCGAACCTTTTGAGATATTCACAGAATATGATTTAGAAGTAGAGAACCAAAACACGGGTATAAGTATTATGTCCTTTGATGAGATCGAGGAGGAGAATACTTGAGCACGGAAATCCTGGATTTTTCTAAAGGAGAATGAGATTCTCTCTCAGCATTATTCCTCCGTATACACCATAGCATGATGGTATATCGGGACGGAGCAATCTCACCCTATATGATAAGGTGTGCTCTATGATGAGTATTACTGAGTTACCTATTTCCTTTTGGGAGTTATGCACTTGAGAAGCTGCATACCTATTGAATAGAGTTCCAATAAAATCAGTTGCCTATCATTTCATATGTGATATGGAAAGGGAAGAGCCCATGTCTTAAGCTAGTTAAGATTTGGGGTTGTCCGGGCTATGTCTAAAAGCATAATCCGGATAAGCTCAAGACAAGGTCTGTTATGTACAACTGGAAAGGTTCCAGCTATACAAACAACAGCAGATGATTTGATAGAACCAAAGGATTCAGTAGATACCAACGAACCTCAGCCACTCCGCCGATCTAGTAGGGTTCCTCACCCACCTGAGAGATACTTCGATTTCTCTATGACAGTGGGAGCGAGGATTGCATCATGAGATGATGACCCAACTAGTTTCGAGCTGGCCATCAGGAGTGGGACTCTGTAAGAATGGCTGGATGCTTAGTGATCTGAGATGGAATCCATGTACACCAACAAAGTATGGACTTTGGTTGCTATATCTGAAGGGTTAAATCCCCATCAGGAGCAAGTATATCTTCAGAAGATTACTTGGTGTAAATGGAAAGGTTGAGACTTTCAAAGCTAGACTTGTTAAAGGTTTTCGTCATTGATCAGGCGTGGATAATGATGAAACCTTTTCCAGTACCTATGCTTAAGTCCATCCAGATCCTATTTGCCATGGCTACATACCATGACTACGATATCTGGTGGTTGGGTGTCATGACTGCTTTTCTAAATGATGTTTTAGAAGAGCGCGTCTATAAGTACACAGCCAGAGGGCCTCGTAGACAGTGGGAGCAGTGGAAACGTGTACAAGATGCTTTATAGGATAAAGCAGGCATCGCGGAGTTGGAACATCTGTTTTGATGGAGTGGTCAAACAGTTTGACATCATCAAAATGGTAGATGAACCTTGTATATACAAAAAGGTAGTAGGGAGTATGGTGACGATCCTCGTAGAGTACGTGGATGACATGCTCTTGATAGGGAAGGAGTTTCCTATGCTACGCTCGGTCAATCTCCGCTTATCACAATGATTCTCCATAAAGGATCAAAGCGATACATCCTAAATCCTGTGTTTTCATCTATGAGATAGATGTAAATGGATGTTAGGATTCTCACTAGATGTAGTGAGATGGTATCAATCGATCCTGGGGAGAATCACTGGAAGGGTTCCAGGGTGATAAAGACGACTGAATGTCAGTCGCAGGCATTGTCTTTACCCTCAGAAAAGGGACGGTATGTTGGAAGGGTTCCAAGCTAGATACCGTGACATACTAGACGATAAAGGCAGGATACATCGCTACTTAAGATGCTACCAAAGAGGCTGTTTGGGTGTATATTGGTTCATGAGATGAACTATGTTCCTCCCATTGTGTGACAATGGAGTTGTGGCTTATGCCAAGGAACGTCCGTCCCATCAGTGATCCAGACATATTCTAAGGCAGTATTACCTGATCATGGAGAAGGTTGATCTCCAGGGGATCGAGGTTAGGAGATTAGACTCAGAGGACAACACGGCGGATCCACTCACAAAGGCCTTTTCCCAGAGAGAGACTTTTATGGGATGGTTGAGTATGAGATACTACAACCACTGCTACAGAGGGCCCTAGTGCAAGTGGGAGATTGTTAGTTATATGTATGCCCTAGAGGCTATTACTATACATAGGATGTATATTGTAGTGGATGCTTGGACATATATAGGGAGGACTTTCTTGCTCGACATGATAGTATGCTATCTGGTTGCTCTTTACCTTAACGTGCACACTGATTGTCTCTCTGTTACATGTTGGTAAAGCCCTTAGAATGTATACTTGACTACCTAGACTATGATGCGGATCATACTAGTGGGGACATGGTAGTCCATAAGTACATCCTTCAAGGTCCCTAGTCGTGGGTGTATCGAGACGGGGCATCGATATACCAGGGTAGACTAGCGTATACCTTCTCGACCCATACAGATGGGCGATGGATGATCCCATATCCATTGGTGTTTGACATCAGAGATGATATACGGGTGCTCAGTGAAGACTGGGTACACTGGACGGACTCGCCGAGAACTCCCAGATGGTATTATACCTCACGTCAGATGGCAGTTCTCTGGTGACGCTGGTACAGAGTAGTCTGTTGACCCGAGATCGTCATAGAGTCTTGTGTGGTTCCCACTGTGCTTTGATTTCCATCTTACCACGTCCAAGAGGGCGTGCAAAACGGTGGTTTTTGGGTACAGTCCCGAATCACATGGAGGCAATGAGCGATAGGAGGGGATTCGTCTCTCCCGGTATAGGGAGTTGATGTTGCGCTGTGTTCGATTGGCTATAACCGGAAATCCCTGGCCAGGGTTGCTGAGATATACTGGTAAGTGTTACCAGTAGTTTCTTGAGTTGTTATAGACCTCATATCGACACGACTTATCGAGCTATTGGGGTCTGACGTTTACCACCCCTAGGCGAGATATGCGACATATCAGACGACGAGACCGGACTGTACGGAAAGTGTTACTGGTTGGATTCACAGGAGTGTGAGCAGGCTTGCTCGTCGATCTTCTCATCGCTCAATACCCGGGTGGCCGTTATGTTTGGCAGACCGCTTGCGGCTTGTGGGTGATTGATATGATCATCATCTGCTGCCGGCGTATTGACGAGTCTTTAGAGTCCTACACAGAGATTTCCTGGCTCAAGCGAAACAAAATAGGAGCGCATATGAGATATGTGCGGGACCGAGAATGATACCAGTATGTGATACTGTATTCGATTCTCGCGATTTGTGACATTGATCGGTTATATGCGATATAGCCGGGTTATCGGATCAAGTGTTGATTCGATAAGTTGTTACTGTTAATATTAGTCGGTTATATGCGATATGACCGGATCATTAAATCAAGTGTTGATTTAATGATTTAATATATAATTATATATTTGATATATTACTTTGCATTAACTAGTATCGGTTCACTTTAAATGGATTTTCTCACTTGGTTTGTGCACATTGTATATGTGATATACTTTTGTACACAAGTTTGTATCATGTTTGATGATACATGCTATCTTGAGCATGTGTAAAGATTAAACCATGGTTGTGTAATGGTTAGGGTTTTCCTTTCATTTTCTTATTCATTTATTTATTGATTTATTCTTTATGGAAAATGAAAAGCATAAAGAGAAAAATGGTTGCTAACTTTGTTTGTATTATGAAGCTTCATGAAGCTTTGACTTAGTGACCATTTTGTCTCATGCTTAACCCTAACCATTCCCACTAACTCTAGTTTAGTCTCTACACTTGACCATGGTTGGTAGATGATAAGTATTATTATTATTTTGATTTTACTTAATACTTATCATATTATCTTCTTCTTCTTCTTCATCTTCTACTTGAAGAAAACCTTGCCTCCATCAATGGCAAAGTTAGAAAATGAGTGAGAAATCAAATTCTAAAGTGAACCCACCTCCTATTTCTTCATCCTCTACCTTTTGCCAAGTAGTAGAGTGTGTTTTCTTCACAAGTTTCATGACTTGGTGAAGTAGGAGCTTGATCTTGTGATGCCTTGACGTAGATCATCTTCGGCACGAAGCCGACGACCTTGCCCGCCTATTTCTCCGATGAAGCCGACGCTAGAGCCCGGGATTCTATTTGGACAGCGAGGAGACTTCATTGTGGAGCTATGGAGGTGGAGAACCGGATCTACAAAGGTTGTATTTCCGTTCTTATAGTTTAGTTATTATCTAGCTTCCTTTTTATCGCCTAAAATTCTAGTTAACGATCTAGTCTAGGGTTTCTCGGCACCGTTATTTTTGAAATTGGCATGGTTGATGCCTTGTGAGACCTCTTGAGAGTGCCTAGGAACCCTACAGTGGTATCAGAGCCTAGCTAGAGCCTTAGGCGATGCTTAGACGATGTTTGAAACCCGATCGAACCCGAAACCCTAACTTTTTGATGCTCTCTGCACTTTTTCTAAAAACTGGGTTTTTTCCACATTAAAAATGCTTAAAAAATTCAGCAGGGAATTATAAGAATTACGGTGCAAAATTTAATTCATGAACAGTGCAAACGGCGGCGGAACCGCGGCAGAAGCCTGGATTCTGCGGCGGTTCCGCGGCAAGATGATGACGTCATCCACCCCTTTTTGCACAGTAATTCCTATTTAATTATGCTGAGTTTTCTGGGAATTTTTAATTTGACTCAAGAGTTGAGTATTCTGGGGTTGCTTTGGGAATCGATGATTCGATCGGATTGTCAAACTTTGTCTATGTGCTTTCCGGATAAATTTTGGAATATGTTAAAAAGTTCGACCGGATATAAATACCCAATTTTTCCTCTGTCGGGAAATTTCCAAGTGTTGGATTTTTCCGTGGTTTAAAGACGTTCTAAGTAGTGCAAGTAACGCAATAGACCCTCTAGAAGACAACAAACCTTAACTCGATTATGTGACCGTCTTGAACTGCCCTTTGAACCTTCGGGTTTGGGGCAGTACGGTGTGCCACATGTGAGGCGTTGGCTTGACCCTTCTACGGCTGGACCGTTGGTACTGAGGCACGAACTGAATGTTGTTAGACTTATTTCATGTGTTGATCTGTATCGGGAAAACTTGGGTGTTTGAATGTTCGATCGGAAAGTTTAACATTTTCTAATTATCTGGAATGTGATACAATAATTGGAATTCACAATAAGTTATGAGATAACTGAATGAATATTATAAACATAGCAGTTTAGTCTCACTTGATCGGTTGCCCTGGAATTTTGATGTGATCAAAAGTCCGTCGCAATCACGTAGCGTACGCGGATACTCGCCGGGTAAACTTAATAGACAGCTACACCCCTAGGCCCCGACTAAGTGACTATAGGAGAACCCCGTCGCCGAAAGCATCCGTCCGGGTGCTCGCGGTAGCGGTGTTCCGCCTTGGTGCACTTCGTCGACGGTATCGGGGGTGCGGCTGTCTACTGAAGTTTGCGACGAGCATTCGATCAGGATGTCGGGAATCTTGTTGAATTGCCCGACTTTATATTGAAAAGAGTTTTCAATAATGAGACTAAAATGCTGGGTTTATAATTGTTAGGCATGCGATGTCTAAGTAATTCATTTGATTAGGCATGTGATGTCTAAGGAGATTGCGGATTCCAATTGTTGTAGTTTTACACTTTCTTTTCTGTGACCGTAAGTGTAATATGTGATATCGCCGGTTTCGTTGCTATATGTCAACGACAATTGGGATGCGCATATTTACTTACGTTGATGACATGTGATGTTATGTGTTGCTGGATATGTTATATTGGATCGTCGTGTTTGAATAGCCGGGGTTTTTTATGTGAGATGAGTGTTTTTTTTCATTTTCATTCATGTAAAAACTTGTATGTAATATTCTTTTATTGGGGCACTTCCAGGTTGCAGAAGTTGTCACCGTTTGTATATTATTTACTTTTCCGCACTAGGATAGACCCAAGGAGGGGAGCACAAGTAACCGGGTTCTGGAGTCCAGTAGGAGACCAACTCGAGGAGTCGAGTCCGGGTCTCCTAACTCTAGAATTGGTAGGGTTGCTTGCCGCTCTCGTAGGGGTCTTGGGGTGTGGGTTTGGCTATTCATCACGACCGTGGAATCCGTGTTTTATACTGGCTCGTATTGAAAACACGGACGTCCTAGTATATCCAATGTTTCATATGATTCTTCTGCTGTGATATCTGTGATGTGATCATGTGATGTTCTGTGATAGATACAGTATATAGTATATATGATATATTATATAGACGTTACTTATGTTTTACACCCGCGCTAGCCCTGCCCCGCTCTGCCGTTAGTTACCTAACCTAACGGTGCACGAGGGGACATCGAGGCGAATGCGGATGGCATAAGTGTACGTCGTATGTGATGTTTAGGTACATAAATGATGGGACTTCATTAATGAGATTAATGAAATAAAAGAAACCTAAAGATGTTGTAGAATCGAATTTTAAAATAAAACAGGTAGCTACAGTTTTTGCTTTGCACAGTGATATATATGATATATCCCGCACCTCATTCGACGAGGAAAGGACCGACGATCCCTTCACCGGGAGTGACTCCTTTAGCAAAACTAGAAAAGCCTCAAAAACACTCCATTTTAAAATCATTTGATTGTACAACGATATCAAGTTCATTACGCAACAGGTAGCGGTGTTCCGCCTTGGTGCACTTCGTCGACGGTATCGGGGGTGCGGCTGTCTACTGAAGTTTGCGACGAGCATTCGATCAGGATGTCGGGAATCTTGTTGAATTTCCCGACTTTATATTGAAAAGTGTTTTCAATAATGAGACTAAAATGCGGGGTTTATAATTGTTAGGCATGCGATGTCTAAGTAATTCATTTGATTAGGCATGTGATGTCTAAGGAGATTGCGGATTCCAATTGTTGTAGTTTTACACTTTCTTTTCTGTGACCGTAAGTGTAATATGTGATATCGCCGGTTTCGTTGCTATATGTCAACGACAATTAGGATGCACATATTTACTTACGTTGATGACATGTGATGTTATGTGTTGCTGGATATGTTATATTGGATCGTCGTGTTTGAATAGCCGGGGTTTTTTATGTGAGATGAGTGTTTTTTTTCATTTTCATTCATGTAAAAACTTGTATGTAATATTCTTTTATTGGGGCACTTCCAGGTTGCAGAAGTTGTCACCGTTTGTATATTATTTACTTTTCCGCACTAGGATAGACCCAAGGAGGGGAGCACAAGTAACCGGGTTCTGGAGTCCAGTGGGAGACCAACTCGAGGAGTCGAGTCCGGGTCTCCTAACTCTAGAATTGGTAGGGTTGCTTGCCGCTCTCGTAGGGGTCTTGGGGTGTGGGTTTGGCTATTCATCACGACCGTGGAATTCGTGTATTATACTGGCTCGTATTGAAAACACGGACGTCCTAGTATATCCAATGTTTCATATGATTCTTCTGCTGTGATATCTGTGATGTGATCATGTGATGTTCTGTGATAGATACAGTATATAGTATATATGATATATTATATAGACGTTACTTATGTTTTACACCCGCGCTATCCCTGCCCCGCTCTGCCGTTAGTTACCTAACCTAACGGTGCACGAGGGGACATCGAGGCGAATGCGGATGGCATAAGTGTACGTCGTATTTATCTGTGATGTTTAGGTACATAAATGATGGGACTTCATTAATGAGATTAATGAAATAAAAGAAACCTAAAGATGTTGTAGAATCGAATTTCAAAATAAAACAGGTAGCTACAGTTTTTGCTTTGCACAGTGATATATATGATATATCCCGCACCTCATTCGACGAGGAAAGGACCGACGATCCCTTCACCGGGAGTGACTCCTTTAGCAAAACTAGAAAAGCCTCAAAAACACTCCATTTTAAAATCATTTGATTCTACAACGATATCAAGTTCATTACGCAATAGATTTTCAGAAAAACCTGTCGTAGTCCTCCGTCATTTCAGATAAGTACTAATTAGTATTCGTGCTGCGGTTGTTTGGCATGCGTCAAGGCGTAGTGTACGGTAGCTAACTAGTGCTTATCTGCTAGCATACGATGCGATTGGATTAGGGTATTCGTACGGCGTTGTTTAGCATGCGTCAAGGGTCGTGCGGGTGGGTTTAATTCAATCAAGAAATGTACGGGTTGAACTTGACTAGTGGACTATGGGTTGTTTGGCATGCGTCAAGGTCATAGGACGCTAGGGGCAAAATATTATCGGGAATTTCAAGTGTTGAAATTTGCAATGAGATTGCATACCTTCTATAAGATAGTTGGATCCCGATACCCGCTGCGAGTAAGAGTTACTCCTGGGAGAGTTTTATACATTACAATTAGCCGATCAAGTAGGTGTCTAGAAAGGTGTCAACGAGGTTACGCCTCTGGGAAAACGAGGTTTACATTAATTAGGTTCGTGCGAAAGCATGGGGGACCTCCCTCAAAGTACCGACACTGGCCTGGCTGAAAGATTGGCGAACTTGTAGTGTGTAATTAATCCCGGCTAGTCTTTCCTTTTAGGGTTTGAAGGAAGATTTGATAAAAAGCAGTGGGAGCCATCCTGATTAGATAAAATAATAACCAATCTATTCTTGCAAGAGCGCACGCTGAGTGTTTTCTTCTCTCTCTCTCCTGGTAGCGACCATATCACGCCTTAATCAAGATAATAATACGGATTTTTGACCGAACCCGCTTGTTATACTGAGCTGGGGAACGTTGGTCCCGCTCCAACTTATAATTGTTATAAGACAGAGCAGGAAATTGGGGATTACCAGAATTCCCGTGCCGCCCAAACGAAGAGAGTGCATGCTGATGCATCATCTTCGGGTATGTTCATTACAAAGAACTGTTTCTCTGTATCCTCTACGTCCTGGGTATGTGATACCAGATCAGGATCCCAGATATGTAATCTGTTACATAGGGCTACAGAAAGGTAGAGAACTGAGAACGGATGATAAGTTTCATGAGACAGAAATCGGGGCAAGTGTTGCAGCCAAGTCTGTTGGTTACTGTCACCCTGTATTCCAAATACATTGATTCTGAACGAATGTTATTAGATACCGAACCTGATATACAAAATCATATCAGTCTCTTTATCAGTAAAGAAATGATAAAATTTTGTATTAGTGGATAATGTTTTGAACATTTCCTATATCAAAAGTTGATCGGTTCAGGCACGTTATCTAAAAGCGTTGATGTTCTAAATCAAACTACAGTTCTTAGTATACGGAACACACAAAAGAGGAAGAGTTCAGAAATGAACAAATCCTTCTTAAGGTATTGTAGACTAGGTCATATCAATGCGACCCGACTGGCTGAAGTTACATTTAGATGCATATTTAAATCAGTTTGAATTTACATCTTGTGAAACTTTCCAGTCATCTCACAAAGATAAGATGACCATAGCTCTGTTTCATGGAAACAGAGAAAGAGTTATTGAACTCTTGGGACTGATACATGATGATGTATGTAAGGTCTCCTGTCTACACATGCCAGGACTGGTTCTTTATACTTCATTATATTCTCTGATAATCTCTCAAGATTCAGACATATGTTCCTGTTGAAACACAAGTCCGAACCTTTTGAGATATTCACAGAATATGATTTAGAAGTAGAGAACCAAAACACGGGTATAAGTATTATGTCCTTTGATGAGATCGAGGAGGAGAATACTTGAGCACGGAAATCCTGGATTTTTCTAAAGGAGAATGAGATTCTCTCTCAGCATTATTCCTCCGTATACACCATAGCATGATGGTATATCGGGGCGGAGCAATCTCACCCTATATGATAAGGTGTGCTCTATGATGAGTATTACTGAGTTACCTATTTCCTTTTGGGAGTTATGCACTTGAGAAGCTGCATACCTATTGAATAGAGTTCCAATCAAATCAGTTGCCTACCATTTCATATGTGATATGGAAAGGGAAGAGCCCATGTCTTAAGCTAGTTAAGATTTGGGGTTGTCCGGGCTATTTCTAAAAGCATAATCCGGATAAGCTCAAGGCAAGGTCTGTTATGTACAACTGGAAAGGTTCCAGCTATACAAACAACAGCAGATGATTTGATAGAACCAAAGGATTCAGTAGATACCAACGAACCTCAGCCTCTCCGCCAATCTAGTAGGATTCCTCACCCACCTGAGAGATACTTCGATTTCTCTATGACAGTGGGAGCGAGGATTGCATCATGAGATGATGACCCAACTAGTTTCGAGCTGGCCATCAGGAGTGGGACTCTGTAAGAATGGCTGGATGCTTAGTGATCTGAGATGGAATCCATGTACACCAACAAAGTATGGACTTTGGTTGCTATATCTGAAGGGTTAAATCCCCATCAGGAGCAAGTATATCTTCAGAAGATTACTTGGTGTAAATGGAAAGGTTGAGACTTTCAAAGCTAGACTTGTTAAAGGTTTCGTCATTGATCAGGCGTGGATAATGATGAAACCTTTTCCAGTACCTATGCTTAAGTCCATCCAGATCCTATTTGCCACGGCTACATACCATGACTACGATATCTGGTGGTTGGGTGTCATGACTGCTTTTCTAAATGATGTTTTAGAAGAGTGCATCTATAAGTACACAGCAAGAGGGCCTCGTAGACAGTGGGAGCAGTGGAAACGTGTACAAGATGCTTTATAGGATAAAGCAGGCATCGCGGAGTTGGAACATCTGTTTTGATGGAGTGGTCAAACAGTTTGACATCATCAAAATGGTAGATGAACCTTGTATATACAAAAAGGTAGTAAGGAGTATGGTGACGATCCTCGTAGAGTACGTGGATGACATGCTCTTGATAGGGAAGGAGTTTCCTATGCTACGCTCGGTCAATCTCCGCTTATCACAATGATTCTCCATAAAGGATCAAAGCGATACCTCCTAAATCCTATGTTTTCATCTATGGGATAGATGTAAATGGATATTAGGATTCTCACTAGATGTAGTGAGATGGTATCAATCGATCCTGGGGAGAATCACTGGAAGGGTTTCAGGGTGATAAAGACGACTGAATGTCAGTCGCAGGCATTGTCTTTACCCTCAGTACAGGGACGGTATCTTGGAAGGGTTCCAAGCTAGATACCGTGACATACTAGACGATAAAGGCAGGATACATCGCTACTTAAGATGCTACCAAAGAGGCTGTTTGGGTGTATATTGGTTCATGAGATGAACTATGTTCCTCCCATTGTGTGACAATGGAGTTGTGGCTTATGCCAAGGAACGTCCGTCCCATCAGTGATCCAGACATATTCTAAGGCAGTATTACCTGATCATGGAGATGGTTGATCTCCAGGGGATCGAGGTTAGGAGAGTAGACTCAGAGGACAACACGGCGGATCCACTCACAAAGGCCTTTTCCCAGAGAGAGACTTTTATGGGATGGTTGAGTATGAAATACTACAACCACTGCTACAGAGGGCCCTAGTGCAAGTGGGAGATTGTTAGTTATATGTATGCCCTAGAGGCCATTACTATACATAGGATGTATATTGTAGTGGATGCTTGGACATATATAGGGAGGACTTTCTTGCTCGACATGATAGTATGCTATCTGGTTGCTCTTTACCTTAACGTACACACTGATTGTCTCTCTGTTACATGTTGGTAAAGCCCTTAGGATGTGTACTTGGCTACCTGGACTATGATGCGGATCATACTAGTGGGGACATGGTAGTCCATAAGTACATCCTTCAAGGTCCCTAGTCGTGGGTGTATCGAGACGGGGCATCGATATACCAGAGTAGACTAGCGTATACCTTCTCGACCCATACAGATGGGCGATGGATGATCCCATATCCATTGGTGTTTGACATCAGAGATGATATACGGGTGCTCAGTGAAGACTGGGTACACTGGACGGACTCGCCGAGAACTCCCAGATGGTATTATACCTCATGTCAGATGGCAGTTCTCTGGTGACGCTGGTACAGAGTAGTCTGTTGACCCGAGATCGTCATAGAGTCTTGTGTGGTTCCCACTGTGCTTTGATTTCCATCTTACCACGTCCAAGAGGGCGTGCAAAACGGTGGTTTTTGGGTACAGTCCCGAATCACATGGAGGCAATGAGCGATAGGAGGGGATTCGTCTCTCCCGGTATAGGGAGTTGATGTTGCGCTGTGTTCGATTGGCTATAACCGGAAATCCCTGGCCAGGGTTGCTGAGATATACTGGTAAGTGTTACCAGTAGTTTCTCGAGTTGTTATAGACCTCATATCGACACGACTTATCGAGCTATTGGGGTCTGACGTTTACCACCCCTAGGCGAGATATTCGACATATCAGACGACGAGACCGGACTGTACGGAAAGTGTTACTGGTTGGATTCACAGGAGTGTGAGCGGGCTTGCTCATCGATCTTCTCATCGCTCAATACCCGGGTGGCCGTTACGTTTGGCAGACCGCTTGCGGCTTGTGGGTGATTGATATGATCATCATCTGCTGCCGGCGTATTGACGAGTCTTTAGAGTCCTACACAGAGGTTTCCTGGCTCAAGCGAAACGAAATAGGAGCGCATATGAGATATGTGCGGGACCGAGAATGATACCAGTATGTGATACTGTATTCGATTCTCGCGATTTGTAACATTGATCGGTTATATGCGATATAGCCGGGTTATCGGATCAAGTGTTGATTCGATAAGTTGTTACTGTTAATATTAGTCGGTTATATGCGATATGACCGTATCATTAAATCAAGTGTTGATTTAATGATTTAATGTATAATTATATATTTGATATATTACTTTGCATTAACTAGTATCGGTTCACTTTAAATGGATTTTCTCACTTGGTTTGTGCACATTGTATATGTGATATACTTTTGTACACAAGTTTGTATCATGTTTGATGATACATGCTATCTTGAGCATGTGTAAAGATTAAACCATGGTTGTGTAATGGTTAGGGTTTTCCTTTCATTTTCTTATTCGTTTATTTATTGATTTATTCTTTATGGAAAATGAAAAGCATAAAGAGAAAAATGGTTGCTAACTTTGTTTGTATTATGAAGCTTCATGAAGCTTTGACTTAGTGACCATTTTGTCTCATGCTTAACCTTAACCATTCCCACTAACCCTAGTTTAGTCTCTACACTTGACCATAGTTGGTAGATGATAAGTATTATTATTATTTTGATTTTACTTAATACTTATCATATTATCTTCTTCTTCTTCTTCATCTTCTACTTGAAGAAAACCTTGCTTCCATCAATGGCAAAGTTAGAAAATGAGTGAGAAATCAAATTCTAAAGTGAACCCACATCCTATTTCTTCATCCTCTACCTCTTACCAAGTAATAGAGTGTGTTTTCTTCACAAGTTTCATGACTTGGTGAAGTGGGAGCTTGATCTTGTGATGCCTCGACGTAGATCATCTTCGGCACGAAGCCGACGACCTTGCCCGCCCATCTCTCCGATGAAGCCGACGCTAGAGCCCGGGATTCCATTTGGACAGCGAGGAGACTTCATTGCGGAGCTATGGAGGTGGAGAACCGGATCTACAAAGGTTATTTTTCCGTTCTTATAGTTTAGTTATTATCAAGCTTCCTTTTTATCGCCTAAAATTCTAGTTAACGATCTAGTCTAGGGTTTCTCGGCACCGTTATTTTTGAAATTGGCATGGTTGATGCCTTGTGAGACCTCTTGAGAGTGCCTAAGAACCCTACAGTTTACTACCCACCGACGCCAAGGATCGAAAGCTCTCATCAAGAGGCCAATGAGCAGCTTCCCTGCTCGGTCCATCCATGGCCGGTAGTTTACTACCCACCGACGCCAAGGATCGAAAGCCCTCATCAAGTGGCCACCGAGCAGCTTCCCTTCTCGGTCCATCCATGGCCGGTAGTTTACTACCCACCAACGCCAAGGATCGAAAGCCCTCATCAAGAGGCCAACGAGCAGCTTCCCTGCTCGGTCCATCCATTGCTGGTAGTTTACTACCTACCGATGCCAAGGATCGAAAGCCCTCATCAAGAGGCCACCGAGCAGCTTCCTTGCTCGGTCCATCCATGGCTGGTAGTTTACTACCCACCGACGCCAATGATCGAAAGCCCTCATCAAGAGGCCACCGAGCAACTTCCCTGCTCGGTCCATCCTCAGTGGGAACTTCTTTCCCGTCTACGCTAAGGATCAAAGCCCTCCTCAAGAGGCCACCGAGCAGCTTCCCTGCTCGGTCCATCTCTGGCTAGTAGTTTACTACCCACCGACGCCAAAGATCAAGCTCTCATCAAAAGGCCACCGAGCAGCTTCCCTGCACGGCCAATCCTTAGCGGGCAACTTCCTACCCATCTATACTAAGGATCATAAGACCTCAACCTCGGCAAACGCCGACCAGTCTAAACTAGGCTCTTTTCTAACTCATTCTAAGAAAAGTGGTCACCGGTCCAACTCAAAAGAATGGGCAAACCTATACCTTTCTACTCGAAGGAGCCAACAGACGTACCTTAAGTGAACGATCGCCGCCTCGACTTCGGGGCCATAAGGACACCGGCCTTACACCGGCTTTTTTACATTTGACAAATAATTGGATTTCACTCGACGCGTGATTGCCAACTAAAGGACCGGTCGCCGACCTACGGTCTGGCTCTTCGGGCGAGGAAAACGCTAACGGGCTCACACAAGAAAATATTTCCACACAAAAATTTGCAAAACGACTTTATTCACAACTTGGGAGTCTTTACAAAGGTATTATAGGCTCCTCATGCAGGGTTGTCTAGCACGGCAGCAAGGTTTCGGAAGGGATCGTCCATACCAATTTCAAAAATTTACCGTTCTAGCTAACCCTAACCCTAGAATCGTTACTAGAAAATCCGACGAAATGAAAAGCAAACAACTTTGCAACTAAAGTGAATAAGGAATACAACCTTTGTAGACCGGTCGTTCACTTCATTAGCTCCATGTAGTAGTCCCTTCACTGCGATCATGAA
Source organism: Agapanthus africanus (assembly GCA_030015575.1). Lineage (NCBI taxonomy): Eukaryota > Viridiplantae > Streptophyta > Magnoliopsida > Asparagales > Amaryllidaceae > Agapanthus > Agapanthus africanus. The sequence continues at coordinate 125,138,705 of JASDDO010000028.1, forward strand.
CTCCCGGACTCTAGAGTGGCTTCCATGAAGAAATGAACAAGCTTGCATCAAAGTCTTCGAGGCCGAAGATGATCTACGTCGAGAAGACACTAACCCAAGCTATCTCTTCACTAATTATGGAATTAGTGAAGCAAACACCCTATACTAAATGGTAAGTAGTAGAGGATGATGAAGTAGGAAGTGGGTTCACTTTAGATTTATTTTTCTCACACTAATTCTTCACTTAGAAAAAACCTAGTGAGCTTTTTCTTTTGATGAAAAAGAAGAAGAATGAACTCATGAGGTTAGAAATGCAACCATAGTGAGTTAATATGCCATGCCTAACTTATATAGAGAATAAACCATAGTCATGGGTTAATGTTGGGTTAACAAATATCTTAGGAAAGACAAACAAGTGGACTTAGTCAATGGTTATCAAGTTTCAACAAAAAATCAACCATGACAAAAAATCCTCTTTATTTGAATTACTTAATAAACATAAACCTTAACTTTAACCCTAGCATGGTATGAGGCTCATACATCCATGTTGCATGTGTAACCTAGCATGACATAATAATATATATCACATATATATTTATGTGTGCAAAAAGAAAACAATACATTTCACATATATCGCATATATATCAATGTATCATCAAGTGAGAAAAGAAATCTTAAGTGAGCTAATATTAGTTAATGTAATATAATATATCAAATATATAATTATACATTAAATTATTAAATCAACTCTTGATTTAATAATCCGGCTATATTACATATAACCGACTAATATCAAATGAATCAACTTATCGAATCAACACTTGATCCGATAACCCGGCTATATCATATATAACCGACCGATATCACATATCGCGAGAATAGAATACGGTATCACATATCGTATTAATCTCGGCCCCGCACATATCATATATGTGCTCCTACTCCGTTTCGCTTGAGCCAGAAAACCTCTGTGTAGGACTCTAAAGACTCGTCAATACGCCAGTAGTAGGCGATGATCATATCAAACACCCACAATCCGCAAGCGGTCTTCTAAATGTAACGGCCACCTGGGTATTGAGCGATCAGAAGATCAACAAGCATGCCTGCTCATACTCCTGCGAATCCAATCAGTAACACTACCGTACAGTCCGGTCTCTTAATCTGATATGTCGCAATCTCGTCTAGGGGTGGTAAACGTCAGATCCCAGTAATTCAATAAGTCGTGCAGATGTTAGGCTCATAACGGGTCGAGAAACTACTGATAGCACTTACCAGTATATCTCTAAAGCAGCCCTGGCCAGGGATTTCCAGTTATAGCCAATCGAACACGGCGCAACATCAACTCCATATACCGGGGGAGACGAAACCCCTCCTATCGCTCATTGCCTCCATGTGATTCGGGATTGTACCCAAAAGCCACCATTTTGCACGTTCTCTTGAACGTGCTAAGGTGGAAATCAAAGCACAGTGGGAATCACACAAGACTCTTTTACGATCTCGGGTCTACCGACTGACCTGTACCAGTGTTACTAGAGAACTGCCATCTGACGTTAGGTATAATACCATCTAGGAGTTCTCGGCGAGTCCGTTCAGTGTATCCAGTCTCCACTGAGTACCCGTATACTATCTCTGATGTCAAACACCGATGGATATGGGATCATCGATCGCCTATCTGTATGGGTCGAGAAGCGATACGTTAGTCTACTCTGGTATATCGATGCCCTGTCTCGATACAGCTACGACTAGGAACATTTGAAGGATTTACTTACCGACTACTATGTCCCCACTAGTATGATCTGCATCATAATCCTGGTAGTCAAGTACTCATCCTAAGGGCTTTATCAACATGTAATAGAGAAACAATAAGTGTACATGTTAAGATAAAGTGCAACCAGATAGCATACTATCATCTCGAGCAAGAAAGTCCTCCCTATGTATGTCCAAGTATCCACTACAATATACATCGCATGTACAGTAATGGCCTCTAAGGCATATATATAACTAACACCTCAGCCTTACAAAATTGCCCGAAGGCTTACAAGATTCCAAAACAAAAAAGGAAGGAGGCAGAAAGGCTCAGGCCTCATGATCGGGGAAGACCTCGGTACGTTCTGCGCCAGCATCAGTAGCCAGGGTGGTGACTTTAGGGTCGGCGCCCCCACCAGGAGCTTCGGCACTGGGAGCCGGGGTGATCGCCTTATCCCCGACGCTCCCACTGGGAGCCTCTCCCCCGGGGCACTTCCGGCGGCATCCTTCCGCGTCTCATGCTCGAGGGGGTACTCGAGCCGGAGCCCGCCGTTGGCAAACTCTGACATCAACACCTTGACAGCATCGAGAGCCTGATGCCAGCCGAGGGCCAAGGTGTCAGCAAGGTCGGTGTAGAATTGATCAGACGTCTTGCAACTCTCCACCGCCTTTGCGGCCCGGAGGTCGGCGCATTTCACCCCTTCCTTCGCCGCCTCATTCTCCTTCTTAAGGGTGTCCTGCGTCTTCTTCAGCGTGGCGTTGAGCACCCTGGCCTCCTCAAACTTAGCCTCGACGGCCTTGTTGGACTCCTTCAAAATTCGGATGGACTCCCTGCATTTGGAGTTCACACCCTCCTTAGCGGCCGTCCGATCTTCGAGGGCGGCGATCCTCTCTCTCACCTGACGCAGCTCCCGGCTCAGGCCCTTCTCCCGCGAGGAAGACTCGCCCGCTATCTGCATCGCTGAGGCAATTTTCTCGTGCTCCATGTTGGCGATGATGACGCAGTGCTGGAGGACCTGAGGAAAACAAAAGGAGGGGGTAAAAAGTACCCGATCCGACAATCAAAAGATGCTTAACGAAAACCCAAATGGAAGGCGGATACCGACCTGAACAGCCTCCTGAGCAATAGCGACGACTTGGGCCTTGAGGGTCCCCCGGGGAATTTCGCCCCCGGCCGACCGTTCCATCTCCGAGAGCAAGCCGTCGGCGACGGAAAGCCCCATGGGCACCTTGGGGAGGTTAGCCTCGTCCTCCACCTCCAAAACCCGGGGCTCCGGCTCCCGAGCATGCTTATGGCTCCCCCGCGGTTGGTCTCCGAAGCCCGGGGCGTGGTGGAACGCCTAGCTGAGGCGGCCGTCGGTGGGGCCGGGCTCGCAGCGGGGCAGGACGGACCGGCGCCCCCGGTCTTCCTCCCCTTCTTCTCGGCCATGGCAACCAGGAATTTAGATCGGTCCATCGGTTCTGCAAAAAAGGAAAATACACAAAGAGAGTTAGTGACGCTAGAAAGAACGGGAGAAAATATGCAAGTTTAGACAGATCGCCTAGGCTCCTAACTTACCCATAAATTGAGCGGGGCTGAGCCCGGCCCAACTGAGGGCCTGCTCGGAAAGCAAAACATCGACCCGTTGGATAGGTTCCTACGCCGACACCGCCCTCTCTTCGGGAGAGGACGACCGCTTCACCCACGGGCAGTCGGCCCTGTGCCACTGTACAGGCACAGGCCAATCCCCACCCTCGGGTGGTCCGACAAATATGAACTTGTCATTCCATTCATGGATGGAAGAAGGAACTGTTATGACCCTCGACCTGGCCGCCCCTCCCCTATGTTTCTAAAGGAAACATACACCCAGCTCGGCTCGTCCTTGCGGGTGCCGGAATGATTTTTATAACAAAGGGAGAAAAGGAGAAGGGTCAAGCTGAAGGGGATTTTTTCGAGTCTTAACCGGACCAGGAACTCGAGGAGAATCCTCCACGAGTTCGGCACTAGCTGGCCCGGAGCTAGTTGAAAACAACGCAGTGCCCCGCATACCTCGGGAGAGAAGGGCAGACGCATTCTAGCCTAAAAGGCATCCAGGTACAAGGCGATCTCCTTGCCCTGCACCCGGTCCATCCTCTCTCTCTCCCTAGCGAAGCAAAATGAATAGCTAGGGGGAATGTGAAAGCGATCCCGGATTGTGGTGAGCTCATCTACATTCTTCAGGAGGGAGGGCGCATCGCGAGCATTCCTGATACGCGCTTTGGGGACCCTCCCCGTCGCACGACCACGAGAAGCACGAGTAACCCTAACTCTATGGGGGGATCCGACTCGGATGGGGAAAAGAAAAAAGCAGCGGAAGACTCTCTAGACTCTACCCTAACTATCTCAACAGACTCGTCAGAGGAAGACATCTAACTTGAGTCAAAGAAGGATCTTCTGAGGAAAGAACGTGAGAAATCCGACCTAAAGGAAAGAGCGCCGAGCTATATCTCGCAGCGATGGAGAAATGATAGCGAAGTGTGGACCCTGGGGGGATCCTACCTCTATTTATAGCATTTGGCAAACGCATCCAATAGCGCAGATCATTTCCCACCAAATCAGTGCTTCGCGCTCAACGTCCGTCGATGTACCACATGTCGCATGACCATTGAACGCGTCCCTTCCAGCGTAGAGGACAGGAGCGACCCGTCACGTCAGCCAACCGGCATCGAACGCATGGCGTGACGCCTCAACGAACATACGATTGAATCGGCGCTCCCTCTTTAATGCACGATCTCCTCTCTGATGCACTGACGTCATCAAAAGATACGCCTAACTACCTCGGGAATCCGTGCCGACGAGGTCTTCAACTACGAACTGAGCCCGGGTGACCGATCGGACCACTCTCGACCCGACCCATAAATAGGTCGGGATGAGAGTGGGGGGCTAATGATGATGCTCATAAGTAGGAGCTCCCCAAATCATGACACGTGGCAGAAGACGTGTCCCGATGCACACGGAAACAGGGCGAGGACTGCACATTAGAGGCGTCCCCCGGGTTATCTTCCCGCAGCCTGGGCCCGACCTTCGAGGATTCCCTGAACAGTCCTGTGGTCGCCAAGTAAACGATCAATGGCTCACCTCCGAGCCCTCCTGCACGCGGAGCTTCCTCAGCCCTCCCAACTCGTCTCCGAGCTATCACAGAACCAAACTTTCTCGGCCTCGCGCTCGCCTCCAAGCCTCCCGCCGAGCTAAGATTCCTCGGTTCTATTGGACGACCTAGAACGCAGATCACAGACGTCTCCGCTACGGCTCCGCGAATCTTGCCAGACGCGAGATATCCGCCGCTCCATGATTCCGCGTTCCACGCCGTCACATCCCCCATTAACGAGCGTATTTCGTCATTAATGGGGGATCCCACCATTCTCGTGGGCGCAATGCCAGGGGCGTAACAGCCGGCGAGAATCTCGTGCTCACTAGCTCATGGCTGCCGCTATATAGACCCTTCTCTCAGACGACTCAGGTAAGACAATTCTTATCCAATAGGCTGCTACTCTGCCCAAATACCTCGACTAATTTGATCGTCGGATGGTTCACGGTGGTACAACCATCCCGGGACTTCTTTGCAGGTTGCTCGGCTTCACACCAAATCCAGCCCATTGAGATCCACACGCCTCAAGAGACAGTCCTCAACCCAACCTCAGCCGTTCGCCAACGCTGTCGACATACCGTCGAAATACAACATCTGAAGGAGATCCATAGCTCTATCATTACCTATTAAGCTGGTCAATATTACTTAATCTTACTGTAGATTTAATTCTTGAAAGAGTACTGTTTTTTCTACCAGACCTCTTCTAGAAGGAAGGTCGGATACCAATAGGGTCAAAAAAGACCCCAATGATACTCGGCTTCCTATGAAAGGCCAAGTGCCTTTTGTACAGTCCATCAAGACCGGTACAAAAAGTATTTTTCTTCTTGAAACCACGTTTCAAGCATTTTCCTCGGTCCAAGCAATTATGTGTGGCTCCATGGCATTAGGTGATAAAACAAAAGCCAATAACGAAGACTTTATATTTGCCATGTGATAAGTTACGTGGTCACCAATTGCTGAGATCGATATATGCATATCATGCCATAAATTCAACTGTCGTGTTCACCAAAGAGAAATACCATAGAGTGGTCCAATGGACATTCTTATTTATCATTTTATAAACATTTGTCTTATTTAGCGATATATATATTTCTAGAGAGAGCGTGAGAAACGCAACATACTTCGATGGTATAATGCTTGAATGATGGGTCCATGTAGGGGTGAAAGCCGGGTTGTATTTGACCTGAATCCGACCCGACCCAACCCGGTTTTTCTGGGTTTCATGGACATCCATATCTGTCCGAACCCGAACTGACAGGTTGAACATTAGATAAAATAATTTCGGATATGAATTTAGTGTTAAACCTGCTCGCCTGAACAATAAAGCCTGCCCGAACCAAAGCCGCTTCTTATATCCGATCCAACTCAATATATTACATAGACATCTAATTTTAAATATTATAAAATACCTATCGTGATTTATTGTAGATATGTAGCTAGTACAATTTTCAAGTGTAGTTTATAAATATATCACGTATAATTTACATAGTTTTATCTAAGTATAAATTTTGTGCATATATACTTTTGATTTTTTTGATAAATTATAATATGCAAAGTCTGAAAAACCCGCAAAAACTAACCCACCCGCATAAACCGGAAACTCGCCCGAAAACCGAAGTTGTGATTTCGGATTTAGCGCATTATAAGCCTATTGGGTTTAGATGGATTTTGGGTTTAGATTTTAATTTTCGGGTCGGGTAAAACATTTGTCAAAAATCTGCCCCACCGGATCCGATTTCACCCGTAGTCTGTCCATGTATTAATGAGAGTATTCTTGTTGCATGAATATGTGTGAAAATTTATTGTTTATCGTTAACTAAATCAAAATTAAATTGGTAAAAACTCGAAACACACAGAACACAATTGATAAACAAAGCAGAGAGCATGAGGATTAAAAAACACACTAATTAAACAAATAAGAGTGAGAGGACGTGTCCGGTCGATAATTGGATTATAGACCTAGTAAATAAGCCGAGCCAAGACAAGTTGCCTCACGACTCTCTAATTTTGAATTTAAGTTGTGATAACCATCTCTTACCAGCTATCATTCAACAAGAAAATTCTAGATCTCTCTACACCGACGGAACAATGTCTACAACAATCAACTTGATATCTAAATTTTTTAAATGCCAACAATGACAATCTAGCTTGACCTAATGCAATGTCCCAACATTTCAGGCTTACTTAATTCTAAATTCTGGAAGATTACCATATAAAGTTAATCATGGTCAGTAGCAAACTAGCTGGAAGTAGTAGTGATCGTAGTATGGACCAGTCTATATTAACATGTATGTAATGAGATCCGAAAATAAACAATTTTGATTGGTAAATGATCTAAAACTGACATGCAAAATATTCACAATTGAATTTGAGAGATTTGAATATTCAATTTCGTAAAGATATTAGGTAATCTAAAGAAACTAATTAGCCAAACAAGTTTTGGGAAGGACCAAATAATAAATTTTAGGAAAAATTAAGAATCCAAATCCCCAAGTTCTCTATAATTATGCAGTGCTTAATAATCGAAAAGCTATGATCCAATTTAATTACCAAAAGATTTATGTGTTATTAAACTAGAACAGTAAACTGTTACCTAATAAAGATGCGCTTGTTGCTTGATTTCTTAGAGACAAGTTCGAGCTTTGATAATCAGGATGTTGGTAACATCTGTAATGATGATGTCGTCTCCAGGAATACGTGCTGTCGTTGATGGCGAAGGCAACTTGAGAAGGTGTTGTTGACGGCTATTTTGGACATTAAGGACGGTTGTCCTCTCTCTCTCTCTCTCTCTTTTAAGAATTGACGGCTAGGCTTTGTGAGTGGAGGATTAGGGTTAGGATTTTGCATGGATGGTGTCGATTCGTTTGAGTAGAAATTAAACGGCTAGAATTGTATGTGGAGTTTGGCAAATACCTGGTTTGGTGGCTGGGGCATCACATCCCAAACTTAGGCCTCAACCTCATCGAAACCTAAATTGCAAGCAATGACAACCAAGCTCAATTCAATAATCTTCTCTGAATAACAATACAAAATTCAGCTCCTTGTAATGGATTGCTTAATCACAGTTTTTGTAACAAAATAAAATCTAAAAGATATTCTTAAATCTAATTAATCGATTGATTTGGGAAACTACAAATTATTCTTAAAACAAATAAAATCTAAAAGATAACCATGTAAAGATACTCAAATCGTATAAAAAAACTAAAAGAAACAAGATCTCACAAACATTTCTAAAATATCTGGACATCTAATCACGAGATTTGCGTCCCGCATCAATCTTCTTGGCTTCGAAAAATTCAGTACCCGATGAATGCAGAGAGTGATGATTTCCTTCTTGAATGGCAAACATTCGGCTCACTCATAGACCCTATTCATCTATGCTAGGACCACGAAAACTCAATAAAGCTCAAAATATTAATCTTTCGGAACATAAGGATGTAGGCTGAACTGTTTCTGGACTAATAATGGACATCAATCGACTCGTAAAATTGGATCAAGTACCTAATATTAAACACAATCAGAATATATAGACTAGATATTTGATCCAACCTTTATAAAATATAATACTAATCAATATACGAGCGTTAGTTGAATTACTCTGTTTAGATGCATTTTTTTCTACACTCATCTCATACATCAAATCTTTCGTCCGCCTGTAAATATCAGTTGCATTTTATAGAATTTATTAAACACAATCATTTATCATTGGATCTCAAAATGCAAATATACCGATACCGTGACGATATGCATACCCATTTAATTGCACATCCTAAGGACGAGACTCGAATGATGTGTGTCTAACACTTTAGATAAACCAAATGTTAGCACCAACCATTCAAATACTATATCTCTATACATGCAAGATTGATGAAGTACATTGCAACAATGAGACTTAACAAACACTTTAGACTTCATGATATGAGCAGCTATGGTTTTGTGTCCAGATGTAAGTGAACGAAATTGAGGCTCTATCTCAGATGTTGGAACTAATGCATCTATAGTGGATCGAAGTATAAACCTAACAATGGCTGACTGTCCTAATATGTCAACATGACGACTGATAATATTAAAATCCATAGGATTCACATGAAATTATAGAATGATTAAAAGAGGCGAATCCCAATACTACTCTTAGAAGGACTGTCGTCAAGTGATGATAGATCCACAGACAACTCACCGTAATATGACGCAATAAATCCAAGGTTAAATGGCTATCCTCAGAAGTAAGCTGTGGGGTTATAGGAAGCTCGTCACTAATAGAAGTATGTGGAGTGTCAACAAACTCTATGTTGTTAGATTTGACCGTAACCTAACAAACCTCTTCAATATGATTTGCGGACTCTTCAATACTCTCTAAAACTAGCTCTACGGGTTTAAACAAAGACATCGTCTTTGGTGGCGAAAAAAGTGTCGAAAGACTCGAGACATTTAGTTCCTTTTATGGCCTTGACATATAACATTCGCGACTATGAAAATAATCGTAAGAATTAAAATTGGGATAATTGTGGATCTTATTGTCATAATCGGAAAAACTCCTACGGGGAATATGAGATGTAATTCTAGATCTATCATGATATGAAACACTAAATTGTTTGAGTAAGGCAAGTAATTTACTATCAACCTATCTTTCATGTCTTCCCAAAATGCAACACATTCGAGATCAAAATATTTAATTTTGTGTTCTAATTTTCTCCAATAAATCATTGCTTTCCTTTTCAGCTTACATTCGGCAAAATCAATTTTATGATAGTTTGAAAAATCATAATAGTCAAATTATCCATCTCAGACAGCCACTCTATAATATCTTGAGAATCCCACCATAAAAATCGAAGGGTTCAACGAGTTCATATTTATAATAAACCTTTTCCTTATCATAGCTGTTTCTATTAACATAATTATCTTGCCTTAATCATAGAGATAGAAATCATCAATTGAAGCATAACAAATAATTGTTCTTTTATATCGATAATCTATGTGCTCGAAAGAAGCCACACAATAAGCATTAGCCATAATATTCATACTGTGATAATACATGTGAATATGGGCTCTTATATCAAATTTGTCGCAACACATGAACAAAAAGGTTAGTCTATGCGAACATACATGCAAAGAGATCCGAAAATAAATAACTATGATTGATAAATGATCTAAAATTGACATACAAAATACTCACAATTGAATTTAAGATTTGAGCATTCGATTTCATGAAGATGTTAGATAATCTAAAGAGGCTGATTAACCAACAAATTCTGTAAAGGCCGGGTAATAAATTTTAGGAAAAAATTAAGAATCCAAATACTCAAGTCCTATAATTCTATGCATAATTGAGAAGTCATGATCCAATTTAATTATCAAAGGATGTTGGACATTGTGCCCTCAAGGCAATCATTATAATCGCAGGCAGACGATTATGATGATTCAGGGAGGACCTATACGGGTAGAACAGTCTTACTCGAGATAATAATATGCTATCTGGTTCATCTCTATCATCATGTACATGTATTATGTGGTATTACAGATCATTATTACATGTTGAGCCCATAGGTTCTTGCTTGATTACCAGCATTATAATGGCGATCATATACATGAGAGCTGGGTGATCTATAAGTACATCCTTAAATGTCCATAATCGAGAGAGTATCGAGACTGGTTATCGATACTCCGGAGTAGACTAGTGTATACTTTTCGAGACCCAGACGAGAGACAGTGGCCGGACTCACAAGCCATTGGTGTCAGTTAGTCACCTAAGATATTATACAGGTACTTATTGGTTTATGAGTTACACTGGACGGACTCACCGAGAACATACTAGATGGTATTATACCTATTATCAGATAGCTGTTCTCAGGTGACATGAGTACAGGTTAGTCTGTCGACCTGAGATCATCATTTTTCTCGTGTGAGTTCCCACTGTGCTTTGATTACTATCCTACCATGGCTCAAATGAGTCGTGCAAACAGATTTTAGTTGGGTACAGTCCCGAGCCACATAGAGGCAGTGAGCGGATCGTCGAGGATTCGTCTCTCCCGGTATTGGGGGTAGATGTCATGCTGTGCATGGGTGTCCATCACTAGAAATCCTTGTCCAAGGTAGACGAGAATTACTGATTTGGATCAGTAGTTTCTCAGTGGGTGATGGGCTTCACACTGACACAAAATATCGTGTCATTAGGGTCTGACTTTATCCACCCCTAGACCTGATATGCGATACTCTTAGACGAACAGACCGGACTGTATGGAGATTGTCGCAGACAGGCTCAGTATGGGTACGGATGCGTTTGCTTGTCGGTTTTTCTTTTGCTCAATACCTGGATAGCAGTTATGTACAGCTAGTGTCGCTGACGTACTTGTGGTTAAACCCACTACCAGCATATTGATGAGTCTTTAGAGTCTCACACAGAGAGTTTTTCTAGTTCAGACGATATGATATAGATGACGTATGTTGATACATACAGGTGTCCGATTAAATATGTATACAGGCTACCCGGACTTTAATCGGATGGTTGATAATACTAGCTATTTAGGATTAAGCCGGATTATTAAATCAAGTTTTGATTTAATAATTTATATATATATATATATATATATTTTTTTTTATATATGTATTCTATTATTACTGTTCACTATTCATTCTCTCTTGGCTATTCGTTATATGCATTTTGATACGGATACATGTATATGCATTTTGATATGTATACATGGTTGTATTTCGTATTTATACGGAATTTGTTCTAGAAAATGGACATCTCATTTGTGAATATTCATGAAATGAGGTGAAGGGTGAGCTGGCATTGAGCATGATTGAAAACATGTAGAGAGGAATAGGCTTTATTATTATATTACAAATTGTTATGAGATTTTATTTGTATAGTTGTAACAATTGTGAAGCCATTCTACTTCTATTCTCATTCATTCTCTCATACTTTCAAGAGTTGCTCATGGTTATTTTTCTCACCTCCTCTTTCTTTGTTTGCTTTCTTGAGCTTAAATTTGAGAGAAAAAGATAGTGGAAAATTCCTACATCCCCACTCTCCATTCCTAGCGAGATTGAAGCGTCGGTTGCTTCACCAGGTGAAGCCGGAGCTTGGATCAGTTCTCTCGGATGGATCATCTTCGGCGAAGGAGGACCGGCTTGCAAACGCGATCCGGAGCTCTTGAGAACATGCTAGAGTCCAACACAATTGGAGCAAATGAAGACGCTATCAAGATTATGATCTTTATCTTTTAGTTGTTCTAGTTTAAGTGTTTGGTTCGATTCTTGGTTTAGGATTTCTAGTACCATAAAATTTTTGTTTTTGAATTCCGTATTGGCCGTGGGTTAGCGGTGAGGGAACTAGGAACCAACAATGGTATCAGAGCCACCAAAACACCTTAAACTAGTTAGATACGACTCCTGAATCCCGCCGGTTTTTGCTCGCAAAAACTGCAAAAAAAAAACAGTGAGAAAATTGATGCTAATTTAATGTTTTCACTCCACGCGGGCTTCGGTTTGGATCGAGAAGCCGTGGTGACCCCATGCATATCCCGGAAGGACCTAGGGTAGGCCTACCCCCTCCCCCCGAGACCACCCTAAGGTGGCCTTGGGGGGTAGGGACCCGAGCTGTGCCCCAAGTTGGCAGGCTCGAGTCTGGCCACCCCTATTGCCACCTTAGGGTGGCCTAGGGGGTGGGTACCCCCCTAGGTGCCTTCCGGGTCAACGTTAATTTTATGCCGGGGCCCTTCGCGAAGTTTCGTCTCAATCGAGCTCATTTCGGACTTCCGGAGTGGGTTTTAGCATGGAATTTCTTGTCGGTTTTCAGCAAACTTGATTTTCGGTGTTTTGGAAAATTGAAGTGTTAGCTAGTTGAGTGCGGTATTCAATTGTTGTAGGTTTAGTGATAGTTGTGTGTATCATAACGTTTGGTAAAATATCATCTAATTGCTATATGTATCAATTAGACGGGGTTACGGAATTGATACTCGCAAGTTTACATGTCCTGTGGTGGATATTGCTTGTGATTATGGTTATGTTGGATTTGTCGCGATGGATAGCCCGGTGTATATAGTATTTGATATAGTTATCTGTGATGTAATATATATTCATATTACGTTGCGAGCGTCCGACACGTGGACTGCCGTCATCGCGGCTTGTATTATTCAGGTTTTCATTACATGCACTAGGATTACCCCGTAGTGGAGTGCTTGAGTAGCCGGGTTCTAGAGGGCAACGAGTCACCATATCATGGCGTTGAGACCGGGGTGCCTTACTTTAGAATTGGCGGGCTATTCGCCGCACTCGTAGAGGGTATAGGATTGACCCGTGGAGGGGTGCCCAGGTAATCAGATTTTGGAAGTGCTGGGTGGCCCAATCACTTCGTTGATTGGGGTTGCCTTGCTTCTAAGATTGGCGGATGGCTTGCCGCACTCATAGGGGTCTAGGATCCGATACTACGGGCTATCCACACGACTGAAAAAATTGTATTTCATATTTGGCTCCATTGAAATGTACTTTTCCTTGATAATCCACATTTCTATACCGTGTTTGCTTCTGCTATGATACTTTTATGATATTACTTGATATCATGCGTGAGACGCGTGAGACGAATGTTTATATATATATATATATATATATATATATATATATATATATATATATATATATATATATATATAGTAGACGTTACATATGTTTTGCATCCGCGCTATATCTGTAATACTTTTCTATCGCATGAATATGTGGATTAGTTAGGAAAGTCATACGACTTTGTTGATCATTAGTCAAGGGTCGTGCGGGTGGGTTTTGTAGAGTGTTTTTCGTCCCCTTATTGAGATAGGAAACACGCGTCGCTTGTCAGGCGTATTACAGATTCCCCCTGCCTAGGGTAGGCCGGAGTTTATTGATTGTAGTGATCCGAATCTCCGGCAGCCGTGGATTAAACTGCTATTAATTACCCCTCGCTTTCGGAGCGAGAGAACCTTCGATTGACAGGTAAAACTAGTCATGTGAACTCAATGTGCAGTGTGCGTATGTTGTGTTTTGGACGTATCGGGGCCTCGCAGAGTTTACAAGGGTCCTGCTACCTGGATAGCGGGATAGGGGTCAAGGAGGCTAGTAGCCTCCTTACGGGGTGCGGGGCAACGCTCCGTTAGAAATTTTTTCTAATGCGGGATGTTTTGAGTATGGAGCGTGTGAGAAAAAGAGGGGTGGGGAGCATCTTAAGGACACGTGAAGCAACGCGTAACCACTGGGCGCCAGCAGGTTACGTGCGTGGCATGTAGGCGCTGTAGCTGTTAGGCGCCAGCGGGTCATGTGCTACGCGCGTAGGCGCTGGACGCCAGCGGGTCACTTGCGTGGCTCGTGTCTGCTGGACGCCAGTGGATCACGTGCGTGGCACGTGGACGCTGGGTGCCAGTGGGTCACGTGAGCGGCACGCGGTCGCTGGGCGCCAACGGAAGAAGGGGCTAAGCCTTTGGGTTTGGAGTTGAACTCCCAAACAGGAATTGGGTGTAGATTTGGAGTTAAACGTCCAAAAGATTTGGATTTAGAGTTAAACTCCTAAAATATCTGGATTTGGAGTTAAGCTCTTTTGAGAATTTAGATCTTGGAGTTAAACTCCTCAAAGATCTTTGAAGCTGATCGAAGGGAACCCCTTTCTTCCCCCTTGAGCCTTAGATCCTCCCAAAGTGGGATTTTTGGAGATGGATCTTCTTCATCCTCTTTTCTTTTTGCTGGATCTTGAGGAAAAAAAGAGGTGAGATTAAAAATCTCCCTTTTAGGGATTTGATGGGAGATCTGAACTCCCCTTCGAGGGTTTTATGGTGAAATTTTATTTAGTTTTAAGAAAAAGAGAGCTAAACTCTTGATTTAATTGGAAATGAAGAGGAAAAGAAAAAAACTTGAGAGAGAGAAGATAGAGGCACAAAGCCTAGAATTTTTAAGAGAATGAAATTTATTATTGATTTTCTCATCATGTTTACCTTTTATAGGCTACATATTTTACATATAGCCCCTCAGGCTTTTCCATATAGCACTTGTGCCTCCCCATGCCTCATGTGCCTATTTTTTTTGCACATAAGCCATGGGGTTTACAAAATTTTGGGCTTTTTGCCCCTTTTCCATACATTTATTAAAAAAATACATTAAACAAATTTACAGCCTCATTTTTTTTGTCATGGGGCTGGCCTCTTCTATGCTCGGTCTTAACTTGGGCTTAGGCCCACTTGCTCGGGTTTGGGCCTGCTTGCTCAGGCTTGGGCCTTGACTTTGACTTTGACTTGGTCGACAGGGGTGTAATTTTTGATCCAAACAATGTGCCTCCCATCAATAAAGGCACACCGTGTATATGGGTTGTGTGCATGAAATTGAAGGATCTTGTTTTATATGGGGATTGATTTGGTTTGGTTCCCTGTGGAGGGTCGGTGCTGCCCTTTTAGCGACGTGACATTTTTGCAACTTGGACGGTCGGTGCTGCCATTTTTACGACTTGGACGGCCGGTACCATTTTTTGTGACTTGAATGGTCGGTGCTGCCATTTTTTGCGACTTGGACGGTTGGTGCTTCCATTTTTGCGACTTGGACAGTTGATGCTTGATTTGACATGCTCCGCTTCTTACGATGTCGGGTTTGGATTTGACTTGCTCCGCTTTCTGCGGTGTCACGGTTTGGATCTGACTTGCTCTGCTTTCTGCGGTGTCAGGTTTGGATATTACTTGCTCCGCTTTCTGTGGTGTCAGGGTTGGATTCGACTTGCTCCACTTTTTGCGGTGTTGGGATTGAAGTTGACTTGCTCTGCTTTCTGCGGTGTTGGGGCTGAAGTTGACTTGCTGATTTGATTTGTTTTGGGAGTTCCCTACTCGTCCAATGGGGCTTTTGAGCTTGAAGGCGCTACCGGGTAAGACGTTGATTTGATCTGTTTGATTTCTGCCTTATTTGGCGGGACTTTTGAATTTGAGAGGAACTTGGAATTTGGATTTTGTTTAGCATCAGCATCATTGCACTGGAATAATGCCTGGAGCAACTCATCATTTGCCCAGGGAGGACTTGGGATTTGGTTTTTGCGTCGGCATCAACACCGCTAACACTGAAGCATAGTACCAGGAGCGACTCATTATTTGCCTTTGGGAAAACTTGGGGTTTGAGTTTTGGGTCGGCATCAGCACTGCTAACACTGAAGCGTAGTGCCAGGAGCGATTCATCATTTGCCTTTGGAAAAACTTAGGGTTTGAGTTTTAGGTCGGCATCAACACTGCTAACATTGAAGCGTAGTGGCAGGAGCGACTCACAATTTGCCATTGCCCGTTGGGGAGTGATGGCTTAAGAGACAGGTTTAGATCTCTATCACCTAAGGCTTTTCAATTTTATAAGCTATAAGGGTCTTATAAAAGCATTTTCTCTCTACGAGTCGAGAGGATCTTGCAGGTGTATGTTCTCCTTAGGAATCGTGAGGATTCCTAAGTGTGTTGCTCCTTTGTGAGTCGTGAGGATCTCACACGGGGATATTCTCTTCACAAGGTCGAGAGGACTTTGTGAGTGTATTTTTGTCTCCTTTTCACGAGTTTGCACCCTTTCGGGTTTTCACAAACTCGCCGGTAGTCCTGCTATTTTTACTTTCGTAGCTATTTTGGGTTTTCATCCGTGCCCGTTTTGCTTATGGACATAATATTTTTTTACATTGGTGGAGCTTCATCGCCGGTGGGACTTTAAATGTAGTCTCTCCGGTAGGACTTGGGAGAGATATGAGTCGTTTATACCCGTGGATTGTATATGGTTTTACAGGATGTATGATCCAGACCATAGGGCCGGTGTGCTTAATTCGTCTATAACTTGGAGCATTCATGTGTAATATTTCTTGAGATATCGGCTATTGATGGGTGGCATGTGCCTTTCTCCCTTGGTATTTATCATCTAGTAGGATCGTCCGTCAAACACTTTCTCGATGATGTATGGCCCTTCCCAATTTGGTCCCAATTTGGTTCAAATTTTCCCTTGGCATGTCGATTGGGGATGATTGGTCTTTGGAGGACTAACACCAATTCGCCTTTCTTGAAAGCACGGAAACTGGTCATCTTATCCTAGGCCCGTGACATTTGGGCTCAGTACAGCTCCAGATTTTGTTGTACTGTGAGCCTCTTTTATTCGAGGGCGTCGAACTCTTCGAGCCAAAAGAGATCGTTTTCCTCCTCCATCAAACCGTGCTGGACGACCATTTTGAGGTTTGGAACTTCGATTTTGAGGGGGGGAATTACCTCCACTCAGAAGAGTAATGAGTATCGAGTGGACTGAGTTGGAGTACGGTGCGTGGTATGGTATGCCCACAATGCCTCATGGAGCTTGAGACTCCAGTCTTTCTTGTTGGCTGAAGCATTTTTCCTCAGGAGATTACATAGAGTTTTATTGAAGGCTTTGGCTAGCCTATTGGCTCTTGGATTATAGATGGATGATTATCTCCTGTCACGTCCTGCTTTCCAAAATACGTAATTACGGTACGCGACAGAGCCAACCATGCTACCTATGGCTAGAAATAATCCCTCCATAGTCACATTACAGCTGTCAAGATGATATCAAGAACAATAAAATAAAATCGAGCTAACACATGTCCATCTGCCACAGTAAATAAAATTAAGAAATGCATATAGCAGAAATGAATCAAGATCAAATAAAAACAATGTCTGAAACACGTCTTTTATGGGATCACATTAATAAAATAAAACTACGGAATAAAATAAACTAAGCATCTCTAAAACTAAACATCTAGCTCCTCATTGCTCGGCTTGCTTGCTAAAATACTCCTGATCTGCCTGCGATAATGTCAGAGAAACTGGGCCATGCAAAACCCAGATGTCAGTGCATCATAAATATCAAAATAATAGCAATAACCATGATAGGATGCTATAATTAAACACATGTATAAATAAATAACACAGAGGTAAAACAGTGAGATATATGTATGTGTATGTATCCTAGAGTCTGTGCTTCTAGGTTATCTATTCTACAAGTCTTTGAAATCAATTTAATGGAATCGTCAATGTAACTCAATAGTATCCCGTGCGTGCCCAGGACCACGGCCAAGATTTTGGGGCTGAATCCGAGATGGGCCGCTAAGCAGTAAACAGGTAACATGTACAGATGAATAATGTCAGCAATATCATTCCGGGGCTGGCCGAGCCCATAAAAACTGATCGGTATCTGAAGTATCGAACTGTTGAGTTACAAGTCAGGTTTCATTATTGATTTCCCCTTACCCCTAAGATTTTGTATTCAAGTCAGGTATTGATGATATAAATCTAATGCCAACACAGGATCAATCAGCTACATGTTCTGTCTATATAGACAATAAGTCACGTCCGTCAGGACAACAAGTCAGGATTGTCGGCATTAGTATTGAGATCCAAGTAGCAAGTCTGGTAGGGTGTCGTGAACATATCATGCAATGTATATTAACCAGAATAGACACCAAATGTAAAACTATAACCAATATCGAAACACGGTAATCACAAATAATGCCAGGATGTATATGTATCTATCTGTAATAACCGTTTCACGTCTATTACCATGTATATTGCAATTTAGATAACATATTGAACTAATATAGTATTATAATAATATCGTGATGTTCCGGCATGCAACTGGATAACCCATTATCAGTACGGATACTATAAAACTGTAACTTGGTACTACTTACTGAATATTAAAACGTATGTACTATAATCAAGCATATGAATATCGATATAATCAAAATAGCATGTTGCAAGTTTAGAACTTGCCTGATCGAATCTCATGTCGAGATACGGATGCCACATTCCGATGCCTAAATAAAGTCACGACGCAAAACTTACGCACGCAGGACTTGACCTGGCTGAGCAGCTGCGTAACGTAGTAACTAGGCTAGACGATGACGGTGACTGGGTCGTCTGGATCGTCGGCGACGTGTGCAACTCTGGCGAGATGGTTGGAAAAGAAAAGAAAAGAAAAGAAAGAAGAATAAGAATAGAAGAAGAAGAAGAAGAAGAAGAATAGGAGATGGCTGATTATCGCAGGAAACTGCATTTTAATACCGCTCATTCATTATCTGTTTTGTTTTAGATCGGTACTATTAACCAGTGTTTACTCAGTAAATACAGATTACAGGTATCCATGACACAATACTGGAAACACACTCAAAATTACGGATATAACGTTTGTAAGCCGACACTACAACCGGAACTGCAAACCTATCAATATTCAAAGAGTTTTTGCAAATAAATGTCTGTACACAATTTTGGTCCAACACAATACAAGTGTGCACACAACTCTTTGGCATGGACCATGGTGGGGCTGCCCATGGCACATGGTGGCACAAGTGGGCACATGAGAAGTGATGCGTGATAAATGCTAAAAGTTTTGATGTGATTTAAAAAGTATCAAGTTTCCCTCCAATCTACTGAGTACAACCCAGACTGCTACAAAGAAATCAAGCAATACCAGTAGGATTGTCGAGAGAACACAACATCACACAACAAACACGAGCCCATTTGCTCGGATTAAGCCGGGCGACATGCCCCAATAAGCCGGCCCCACCGGTTTTTTGATGCCCACTGTGCTCCAATTTTCTGCTGGCTCTCCCTTGCTGTCACATCAACTCATTTTTATTACCTGTTTAATCTTATTTTATGCCTATAAAAGGCAGATCAGTGAGCATGGGAGGGCTCTCACACAAAGTCTCATATCATTTTTGTTCTTTTTTTTCATTTTGTTCTTTTTTTTCATTTTGTTCTTGTACATAACTTGTTCCCTTTGAGCTCTTTGCCTTCTCTTGATCTTGCAATCTCTTTATTGAGCTTGCAAGTTTAAGTTTTGGTTATTGAACTCAAGACTTGTATCACTTGGATATAATAAAGATTTCATTTGTGTTCTTTGGGTTCTTAGTATTTTCTCTCTAGCTTTATTTACTTGCTTTTATATTCTTGCCATTTACTTACTTGCACTTTATTTTCATGCCCTTCACTTACTTGCTTGTTGTTCTTTTTCTTTCTTTCTTTTTTTTTTTTTTGCTCTTTCTCTTTGTTGTTTTGTTGGTTTGTGAATATGGTGTTGTTAGGAAATAGAATCGTGATGTATGTTAACGTTTTCCTCTCTCATTTCCTTTGCCCGATATTTTCCATTGAACTTCTCCCAAACCTTACACAAGCACTCCGTTAGGCACCCTACCTACCAAAGTATCGGTGATACCTAACCGCGACCGGTTGCGTTCGGTTTTACCGGAGGCGAAAGTCAAGCGTCAAGAACGGACGGACAAGGGTCAATAATCCGGATTTTACTAATACTGTGCTTAAGCACCCTAATCCACGTTGTTGCCGATTGCTCTAGCTTCATTTGGTCAAGCTCGGCACAAAGGATTGAGTACAGACTTCACTAACTTACACTAACCTATCTTTTCCTAACAAACATATACTTTGCCTATAAACACACAGGTTAGAATCAAACACTCAGGTTAGAATCAAACACTCCCGCCCTCGCCTTAACTCATCATAACAAGAACATGAAACGCACCGTCTCCCTGTGGACGACCCGTGCTCATCACGGCTAGCTACACGTGACGCTGCCCTTGATCGCGGTTAAACTTAATAGAACTTAAAATACGACACGCCAAAAGTGTTCGATTAAATGGCGCCGTTGCCGAGGAGACGGTAACGTTTTTATTCTTGTTATTTCGGGTTAATCTCTGTAAATCTTGTTTATAAATCTAACACCATTTCCAAAACAAACTAAAAAAATCAAAAAATTTCAAAAACCAACAAAAATTAACTCTCCTAACATTTTTGCTCTCTGGATTTTTTACCTGCAAGCACTCTGAGACTAATTAAAAAAGTTAAACAATACCATTGAGACACTAGTGGAGCACTGAGATACCTGTAGAAATTTGGAGCCCAAACTCCAAAGGAAGTCCGGTGAGAACCCTAAAATTTCCGGTGTTCTAATTTTGCTCCAAAATTTTTCCTTTTTGCTCCAGTGTTCTAATTTTGTCCCAATTTTATTGCTTGATTTTTTTAATTTTTAGTGTGCAGGTGTTTGGGCATTCATATCGTTTTTTCGAACTAATAATCCGTTTTCCCGGCATTTTCAGATATTAATGGATTTTCGAACAGCGATCGTGGTGAGCAAAGTGTACATTCAAATCTAAGGTGATCACAAAGCATAGTGCCAAAGATCCGGGTAGTTTGACCCACGCAAGCGAACTTTTCATGCTAGCCGGATTCAATTCAACGAGGGTTTCTTAACCCGAAAACTTATCGGTACGTATTTCCTATCACCTTCTTCTCAAATTTGACGCATCCAATATACTATCTTTGCAGGATTCTTTGCAAGTTCGCTGTCAAACGTCAAAGTGACTAACTCGTATTTGTTGCAGTGCCGAGTTTAAACATAAAAAAAGATTGTTTGATGTTTTGAACAAATTTTTTCATTAATTTGCGTATTGCATCCATTAATACGGACTTAAAGGCAAGCAAACCCCACAACATACGGTAATGGATTTCATTACCTTTTTCGTAGCCACAAATCACGAAATTGAGTATAACGTTTACCTGCACAAATTTCAAAAGAAACTAGACTTTAAGCCTTAAAGAATTCGTGCTCATTAAGAGAAGTTAATTGTGTTTAGAACACCGCTTAATGGTATATCGTTTACGGGGTGTCTAGGAATGGCGAAACCACCAAAAGAGAAAGGGTTATCTAATTAAGGACCTTCGCGAAAGCGTTGGAAAATCTCCCCTTATCTTTGCGCTTACCTGGACTCGTGATCAGTATATCTTGAGCCCGTTTCTCGACACAGTTTTTACTTCGACAATCAAGTTCTTGAGCAGGTCTAGTTGACCTAGGTGAACCCTGTGTCGTGATTGTTTTTGTTTTTCCTTTTTGTGTGTATATTTCATTCTTTTGTTTATAACTAACATATAAAAAAATCACATTCTTTTTCCTCTCCTTTTCTTTTCTTTCTCTCTTCATATCATGGGTACCACACATAGAAAAACTCTTGCCGAACTTTGGTACCCATAGCCAGATATTACTTCGTACGGTTCTTGTTTTGGCCGAACTTCGAACGATCCATCCATGCCCAAAATGTCTTTGAAAGATCGGATAGACACGTCCAGGACAAACAATTGGACTCCGCAATCCACTTCGTATCAATCGTTTCAACCTTCCCCACCTTCTTACGTTGATACCCCTTTTGAGAGTTATGTTTCGACTCCAAGACCAATGCCCATCGCTAACCAAATTGAACAATCTCGTAGCCGATTTTCACTCCTTTCACCACTTCCAATTCTTTTAATCAACAATTCCATTCACCTTCTTATCATAACGTTGATCTTAACCCTGTCCAACCATTCGATTCCTATCAATCCTATCCGATTTTTACACCTTCCCTAGACATTGCTTCTTAACAGCCTTTTGGGAGTTTCCAGTATCCAAACGAGTTTGAATCTTTTACTGAAACCCCTTCACAGCCCATGTCTAGTCTTGAACAATCGTTGGATAATTTCGGGTAGCGTCGTGCCGACAAATGATGGATATGAATGCGTCCATGGCCCCCCTCATACAACCTAGTGACCCGGTAGCTAGTTTCTAACTAGCTCCAAATTTTCCAATGTATGATGAGGCGATAGGACAGATTGAGAATTTGAGTAGTGAGAGTAAACTGTACACCCTTCCAAATCAAACCTATCCATTGCAAATTGAATTCGACAACTCCGGTTTTGAAAGTCTATCGAGTGTCACAAATGAATCACAAATTGAAGATAGAATGTTTGATGAGTTGTGCGACTTTGTAGTGTTTGATTTACCCGATTGTGAAGAGTCCATTCCAAGAGAAACCAATCCCAAACCTTTTGACCTCTACACCTCTATCTTAGAACCACAATTGATTGAAATTCTTGCTTTTGATAAGGTGTCTGAGAAATTTAATTTTCACTTGATTGAGGATATCGACGCTGGGAATATTTTGGATGATAAACCAGCGGTTTGGATGAGTTTTTCTCACCAATTCATCATGTCCTTTCACTTCCGTGTGGACATCATCCCGAATCATTAACTGTTTTTCTCGAACTTCATATGCGTCTAGATATTGATGATAAATGCATGGATGAGTTAATTTTTGAGGAGAATATTGAGGAAACTTTTGAGGATGAACCGGTTTTACTTGATGAGTCGGATTTTCCAATTCATCTTGTCCCTTTCATTAACTATGTACATCCTCCTGAATCTTTAACCGATCCCATTCCTCGATCACTCCCCTCCATCCTTTCCATCGTTCCGACCTTGCAAGACACCGTATCACTTACATTTCTTGTGTCGGGTTTACCAAGTTCGGTCTACCCATGTTTTCTCACGAATCTTGAGGGATTTGACTCCATTTCTTGATGGGTTAATAGATTAGCACAATCTCTTTTTACACACTGGTCATTACAAATTGTACTAATTTATTCACTCTATTTCCATCCTCAAGTTCGTATTTCATTTCTTTCTCCCCTCCGCCATTCTTCTCCTCCACCAAGACCGTATCCCGCTTCCATCCTCATACGGTCTCACGTATTCTCCACTTCTTTCCTCTCCATATTCTTTCACCAACTGTTGCATTATAGTGATAGAATTTTTGAATGGTTGGTGTTAACTTTTGGCCTGTGTAAGGCCTTGTATAGATTGATACTGTTCTCTCCCTTCTAACTCTGAACTTCAACGCTTAACAGTGGCAACACTGTTTTACTTAGGTTTGGGAAGGGGATCTTTTTGTGTATATATTTTTGGTTTGTTTTTTGTTTTGTATAAAATAATAAAGAGAAAAAAGAAAAAAGAAAAAAGAAAAAGAAAATTCAAAACAGGGGAGCGCCGACAATTTTGACCCTCTTGATGTACCCTGACAGTGAGGGCACTGTCAAGTTTAAGTTTGGGGGTATGCTCGGTAAGCTTTCTTCCTTCGCATTCTTGTGTATATTTTGCATTTGCATATTTATTTAAAAACCCATAAAAATCGAAAAATTTTACAAAAATATAAAAACTTTGTCGTCAAGTTAGCTAACAGGGTAACTTAGATTTTTATTCCGAAAGTTTAGTTGATACGTTAGAAATAACTAAATTCTAAGCTTAGAAATTGAAAATCCTAAAAATAACCCTCCTTCTGTTTAACCTTGGTAATTATACGTCCTTGCAGTTTTTTTTTATAAAAGTAGGTAATCTTGAGTTCAGTTCTTGAGTTAAGTCGAGAGGAAGGGAAAGTATTGAAGTTTTACTGAAAGATAAGTCTAAAAAATAGTTTCTATTTTTGAGTCCAAATTTAGAAAGTATATACCCTACAAACTGCACATACACGCACCTTGAAACCTGGGATAGTAGAGGATACCTAGAAACACTCTTGCCTGAAAACCTAGTATGAAAGAAAAAACGGTATTTAAAGCTAACCACTAAAAGAGGATCATTGAAAAATATATCCGTTCTTGAAAAAGAAATATAAAGAAAAGAAAAAAATAAATAAAGTCAAGACCTGGAAACTGCTATTTACGCTTTAAGCTCAAATATTCAGTAATTGGCCGTTAGTGCCTCAAGAAGCATTAATAGTCGCATGAAATGTGTATAAGCAAAACCGTCCATCATTAATGAAAAGAAGTAGTATTAGGTATTAAAGCAAGAGTACTATAGCTTGAATTGAATTCTTGAATGTAGGGGTGATATTTTACACACACGTAGGGGTATACGATCGATATTTTGAGGAAAGATAGAAATAAAGAATAAGACTTATGTTTTCCGTAAAAATGATAAAAATCCCTGATTGGAGACTGCACTTTAGAAGGAAAACTCAAGAGAAACCGAGATCTTTCTAAACTATAAAAACATATTTTTTGGATCTGAGGTTGAATAAATAAGAGGCGTGAAACATAAGGGTTGGATATTTCTAAACTTAGGATGATAGAATGTCTAACCTAGATACTAAACTATAGGAGTAGAATCAACGTTAACTTGTGAAACTAACTTGACGGGATTTTGTGAGTGTAATCCGCTGAAAAACCCTAAGGAGATAACACTCCTCCTACTAGGGACACCTAGAGGTTTAACGGCTTGTTGCACGAGCTCAGTGCAATCGCGTTCCCTGCGAAAGTGAGGCTAGGATTTTGTCTTGCTCGGGACAAGCAATAGATAAGTTTGGGGGTATTTGTTTATCGCAGGAAACTGCATTTTAATACCGCTCATTCATTATCTGTTTTGTTTTAGATCGGTACTATTAACCAGTGTTTGCTCAGTAAATACAGATTACAGGTATCCGTGACACAATACTGGAAACACACACAAAATCATGGATATAACGTTTGTGAGCCAACACTACAACCGGAACTGCAAACCGATCGATATTCAAAGAGTTTTTGCAAATAAATGTGTGTACACAATTTTGGTCCAACACAATACAAGTGTGCACACAACTCTTTGGTATGGACCATGGTGGGGTTGCCCATGGCACATGGTGGCACAAGTGGGCACATGAGAAGTGATGTGTGATAAATGCTAAAAGTTTTGATGTGATTTAAAAAGTATCAAGTTTCCCTCGAATCTACTGAGTACAACCCAGGCTGCTACAAAGAAATCAAGAAATACCAGTAGGATTGTCTAGAGAACACAGCATCACACAACAAACACGAGCCTATTTTCTTGGATTAAGCCCGGCGACATGCCCCAATAAGCCAGCCCCACCGGTTTTTTGATGCCCACTGTGCTCCAATTTTCTGCTGGCTCTCCCTTGCTGTCACATCAACTCATTTTTATTACTTGTTTAATCTTATTTTGTGCCTATAAAAGGCAGATCAGTGAGCATGGGAGGGCTCTCACACATAGTCTCATATCATTTTTTTTCATTTTTTTCTTGTACATAACTTGTTCCCCTTGAGCTCTTTGCCTTCTCTTGATCTTGCAACCTCTTCATTGAGCTTGCAAGTTTAAGTTTTGGTTATTGAACTCAAGGCTTGTATCACCTGGACATAATAAAGATTTCATTTGTGTTCTTTGGGTTCTTAGTATTTTCTCTCTAGCTTTATTTACTTGCTTTTATATTCTTATCATTTACTTACTTGCACTTTATTTTCATGCCCTTTACTTACTTGCTTGTTGTTCTTTTCCTTTTTTTTTTTTTTGCTCTTTCTCTTTGTTGTTTTGTTGGTTTGTGAATATGGTGTTGTTAGGAAATAGAATGGTGATGTATGTTAACGTTTTCCTCTCTCATTTCCTTTGCCCGATATTTTCCATTGAACTCCACCCAAACCTTACGCAAGCACTCCGTTAGGCACCTTACCTACCAAAGTATCGGTGATCCCTAACTGCGACCGGTTGCGTTCGGTTTTACCGGAGGCGAAAGTCAAGCGTCAAGAACGGACGGACAAGGGTCAATAAGCCGGATTTCACTAATACCGTGTTTAAGCACCCTAATCCACGTTGTTGCCGATTGCTCTAGCTTTATTTGGTCAAGCTCGGCACAAAGGATTGAGTACGGACTTCACTAACTTACAGTAACTTATCTTTTCCTAACAAACGCATACTTTGCATAAAACCCTTAGGTTAGAATCAAACACCCGCCCTCGCTTTAACTCGTCATAACAAGAACGCGAAACGCACCGTCTCCCTGCGGAAGACCCGTGCTCATCGCGGCTAGCTACACACGACGTCGTCCTTGATCGCGGTTAAACTTAATAGAACTTAAAATAGGACATGCCAAAATCGTGCCGATCAATGGCCGTTGGGGGTTTGCTGGGGTTCTCTGGACTTGGCGAGGGCAAGGATGGGGATGAGGCAGTCGGCAGCGAGGTAACAAAGACGATGTGAGTGATGGGTTCTTGCTGTCGGGGTCTGAGTTAGGAGCTTGGTGGTCTTCGGGGAAAGGAGGAGGAGAGGAGGAGGTGATGGTGAGGCAGGGGAGAGGATGATGACGGCGCTAAGGCGGCAACAACGAGGAGCGGCGACGAGGTCAATAAGGGTTTGAAGGAAGTGGGTTCGGTCGTGGGGTTTCGAAACTTCGGCGAGGTCTCAGGGAAGAGGAGGAGGTGAGGGCGGTGATGACGAGGAGATGGGGTCAACGGCGATGAGGTGCGGCGACGATGGGAAGTGGCGACGAGAGGCGTGGGTTAGGGTTTAGGGTTGTCGACGAGGAGAAGAGAAAACGAGGGAGGAGAGAGAGAATTATTTTATTTAAAATAATTAATATATATATATAACAGTATATATATATATATATATATATATATATATATATATATATTAGTTATATAAAATATATATGGTAGGATTTTACAGATAATACAGGATCTCTCTAAATATCACCCGTATCCCTTTAAAAAATCTAGTTTTTAAATATGAAGATTATACGTAAGAATTTAATCATGATGCAATATTCTATAATTAAAAACATATACCCTCAAATACGGATCTACGTAAATATACGTAGCGATCAAATAATCGGTCTGTCTAACCCTTAGGTTACGAACACGATGTATGGGTGTAACCACCTAATATGGGGTACTATGACATGCAAGGCTAGATGGGAAAAATATTATTTGGTTTTATATTGTATCATAAAAGATATTTAGAGTCCAGAAATATTAAATATGTATATTTATAATCTATATTTGCTTGGATACACTGTATTAGCAAATATTTGATATAATCTCGAACCATGTTGGGTTTCAAACATACGGGTCGGGTCGGATAATAACCACAGCTATTAATTGCATCATTCGCAACCCAAAAGAAACAATAGTAAAGGATTTTATCGCAAGATTTGAAATACTCTAAATATATAGTATAATAGTAGTAGGGTGTTATATTATATCCAACTACAAAAGAATTTCGTCTTCGAAATTCATGGAACAAAAAAAGAGACAAGAAGACACGGATCTAAGAAAAGAGGTGTCGAAACTTCTATCGGATCTCGTCTTCACGTTCCCAAATAGATTCTCCATGCGAATGATTCCCCCATGAAACTAGTACTAGGGGGATAACTTTATTCTTGAGTACTTTTTCTCATCGATCCACAATCGCCATTGGTCACTTTTCATACGTTAAATCTTCTCTTACTGTCAGTTCCGAGTGATCTAGGACGTGCGTCTCATCTTGAACATACTTACGGAGTTGAGATATATGAAACACGTCATGAACACCCACTAAGGATGGTGGTAAAGCCAATCGATATGCTACCTCTCCAACACGCTCGATGATATCGAAGGGCCCCACAAATCGAGGACTAAGCCTGCTTTGGCTACCAAATCGGATTACTCTTCTAGTTGGTGATATCTGTAAGAATACAAGATCACAAACTGTGAACTCCAAAGGTCTTTTACCAGTATCGGCCCAACGTTTCTGTCGATCCTGTGCCACCTTCATACGATTTTAGATAACGTTAACTTTCTCCACCGTTTGCACAATAAGATCCGGTCCCAATAATCTTCTTTCTCTGATATCGTCCCAACAGACAGGCGAGCGACATTTACGACCGTATAATGCTTCGAATGGAGCCATCTTTATAGTCGCCTGAAAACTGTTATTATATGAAACTCCATTAAGTGCAAATGATCCTCCCATGAACCTTGAAGTTTAGCATGCATGCTCTCAACATATCTTTAAGAGTTTGGATCGTTCTTTCAGACTGTCCATCTGTCTGAGGATGATAGGCCGTGCTAAATTTCAAGCAAGTTCCCAAACTTTCCTGTAGACTCCTCCAAAAGTATGATAGAAATCGAGTATCACGATCCGAAACGATACTCATGGGTACTCCTTACAATCTCACAATCTCCTGCATGTACCGCTCTGCCAAAGCCTCCGTTGATTGACCAACTCGAAACGATATAAAATGAGCTGTCTTGGTCAATCGATCGACAATCACCCAAACTGCATTATTGCCCTTTGGACTCCGTGGTAAAGCTGTCAGGAAATCCAAGGCTGTATGTTCCCATTTCCATTGAGTAATCAGAAGTGGTTGCAACAAACCAGCTATCCTTTGATATTCAGTTTTGACTTGCTGACACACCAAGCACTTCGACACGTAGCGAGCAATCTCCCTTTTTATGCCTTCCTACCAAAAAAGTTGCCGCAGATCTTTGTACATCTTTGTGCCTCCCGGGTATACTGAATACGCGGAACTATGAGCCTCCTCCATGACTTCTTTATGAACATCTCCCTTAGGCACAAATAAACGGCTCTCATATCGTAACGAACCACCTTCATGAATTAATAAATCTGTTTAAAGTCCCGCTTCTACTTGTTCTCGAAACTTTTGCAATCTTGGATCATGCAACTGTGCTGCTTTAATGTTATCGATCAAGAATGATTGTACTTGCAACTGCATCAACTGTCCCGAAAAATCTGGTAGTACAATCTCCAATTCGAATATTTGAAGGTCAGTTATAATCTTCTTCTGTGCAGTCAACATCCGTATTGCTGGTGTTTCCCCCAATCAGAGCAAAGTTCTGTTCAAGTTTTGAAATTTGAAATGAAGCAGCGCTTCATAATAACGCCAGCGCTAAGAGTCAAAGACTCTGTTGCAGCACTCACGTGCAAAGCACGAGAGCGCTAGCGCTAGCAGCACCAGCGCTAAGAGTCAAAGACTTTACTGCAGCGCTCACGTGCAAAGCACGAGAGCGCTCGCTAAGAGTCAAAAACTCTGATGCAGTGCTCACGTGCAAAGCACAAGAGCGCCAGCATAAGAGCGCCAGTGCAAGCAGCGCCAGCGCTAAGAGTCAAAAACTCTGTTGCAGCGCTCACGTGCAAAGCACGAGAGCACTAGCGCTAGCAACGCTAGCGCTAAGAGTCAAAGACTCTGTTGCAGCGCTCACGTGCAAAGCACGAGAGCGCTAGCGCTGGAACTAAACGTTCCCTGCCGTTGGATTAAAGATCCAATGGTGATTTAAAAAAAATCACCAAGATACAGAATAAGTTCTATATGGGAAAAGATTTTCCCAATCTTGTTAAAAACAAGAAGATTGCCTTCTGTAAAACAGAAGCCCTAGGATCAAAGATCCAATGGTGGGGAAATATCCCCAAATCAATCAGAAAAAGATCTCTTTAACTGATTCAACAAATCAGTCTACCCTATAAAAAGGACCCAAGACTTCAAGTCTTGCAGAGAGGAACCCCCCCAAAAGCTTTGAGAAATTTCAAAGAAAAGAGCAAGCTCTGAGAAGAAGAACTTTTCTTCAAGGTAAAAACAGAGAGATAAAAAATCTCTCATCAAGGAAGAAGAACATAGTTCTTTTTTTTAGATCATAGATCTATAAGACAGAGGTCTTTCACAAAAAAAGATCAGAGCATCTCATCATAAAAAGGAGGGAGAAGAATTTCATTCTCTTTAGATCATAGATCTACAAAGACAAAGTCTTTCACAAAAGAAAATAGAAGAGATTGTAACATCTCCTATAAAAATAAGAACTTTGTTCTTAGAATCATGAGACAAAGTCTCTTATAAGCGGGTCCTTATTTCTCAGATCACGAAATTGATCAGAAGCGCTCCGCGCTCATTATCTGGCGCTCAGCGCCAAGCGTGCCACGTGCTCCTCACGTGTGCGCTACTTCATAAGAAGCACCTTAGCGCTCCAAATCTGGCGCTCAGCGCCAGGCGCGTCACGTGCTCCTCACGTGTGCGCTACTTAACAAAAATGCTCTGCGCTCATTGACTGGCACTCAGCGCCATGCGCGCCACATGCTCCTCACGTGTGCGCTACTTAACAGAAGCGCTCTGCGCTCATTGATTAGCGATCAGCGCCAAGAACGCCATATGCTCCTCACGTGTGCACTACTTAACAGAAGCGCTCTGCACTCAGTGACTGGCGCTCGGCGCCAAGCGCGCCACGTGCTCCTCACATGTGCGCTACTTAACAGAAGCGCTCTGAGCTCATTAATTGACGCTCAGCGCCAAGTGCGCCTCGTGCTCCTCACGTGTGCGCTGAGGGAACACAAAGTGTTTTTTAAATAAATGCCCCAGAGCTATAATGAGTGCTCAACACTCAATAAAAGACAAAAAAGGGTTGTCAGAACCTAAACCAATGCTCGGCATTGTTAAATGTTCAACATTTTAACTGAGTGGGCCGAGCCCAAGTTGGCCACAAACCCCTAATTTAGATTAATTGAGCCCATATTCTCATAAATCTTTGATCTTAGTCCCAAACTTGACTACAGATATCCTAAACAATATTGGTTCAAGAGTACATCTCTTCACTCCTCTGATATGTGTCGTTGTAATCCTTCAACGTCTTAAGAGAGGTGACGGGTCCCGACAACCAGACATTCCACGGACTGTGGGGTCCTTAAACTCATGGACTATGATGTCTTTAAACTTTACAGACTATGATGTCTCTAAACTACCATGGACTGTGAGGTCTTTAAACTCATAGACCATAATGTCTTTAAACTTTACAGACTATGATGGTTTTAAACTGTCACGGACTATGATGTCCTTAAACTTCTGGACTGCAATGTCCCTAAACTAAAACAATAGAGCCCAAATACTCTTTTGTTGGATCTAAATGATCCTGTTGAGTAGATCTTAGTCTAGAATTAGACTAACGCATCCTCAACAAATGTTTGAGTTGATCTTAGTCTAAAATAAAACTAACGATCCTTAAACCCAACCCAAACCTAAATCTAAGAAAATACGGATTTGAACTAATCCACGCCCTACGGGCGACAATATAAATTAGTTTCCGTATACAATCCACGGGCAACCAAAAATAAAACAAACATACACGACACGAAGTGACCATCTGGAGAAGGACAAAGTGGTTACCACGATGCGGTAGCATAATTAACTGCAGGGGCTTGCGCCTGCAGGGAAAAGAGTCCCCAAAATCAAAAACCTCTCAAACGAGGGGGAATCTGACGAAGTCTGCTACATCGGCCGCATCCGTCTAAACCTTCGATATATGGTGCCATAAATCAACTTGGCATCTTCGGAGTGGTGGACGGATAAAACCAAATAGTATCTGCCCCCAAAATTCAAGCTTGATGTCCCAACGCCCCGGTCGCGTCTTTCGGGGGAGAACAGCTGGCAACTGGCTTAGAGCATCCGACACTAACTTTCCCCGGATGGTATTTTAGATCAAGATCATAGTTAGCCATCAGCTCTAACCACCTACGCTGCCTCATGTTGAGCTCTTTCTGTTTGAACACATACTTTAGACATTTGTGATCGATAAATACTTCTACCCTTTTGCCCAATAAGTAGTGTCTCCAAATCTTTAGAGAGAAAATCATTGCTGCTAACTCCCGATCATGAATTGGGTAGTTCTTCTCATGAGTTTTCAATTATATCGATGCATAAGCTATGACCTTCTCATGCCGCATTAGAACACATCCTAAGCCTTTCCCAGATGCGTCGCTGTGAATAACTAGTCCTCTGGAACTATCTGGCACTGTCAATATAGGAGCGGTGGTCAACCTCTGTGCTTCAACACTTCAAACGCTGATGCACATTTCTTGGTCCATACGAACGGTACCTCCTTTCATGTTAGCTTGGTCAATGGTTCTGCTATTCGAGTGAAGTTCTCCACAAACCTTCTATCGTATCCGGCAAGCCCAAGAAAACTTCTGATCTCCTCTACGTTCTTTGGAATTGGCCAATCACGAACAGCTGCAATTTTTTCAGGGTCAATGGAAATTCCATCTCCGGATACAACATGACCCAAGAACTTCACTTCTTCGAGCCAAAACTCACACTTGATCATCTTAGCATATAACTTTTCTTGTCTCAACATTTGTAGTGCGATCCTCAAGTGTTCTGCATGCTCTTCTTTACTCCTCGAATATACCAGAATATCATCAATAAACACCGCTATGAACTAGTCCAGGTACAGTGAAATGATTCGGTTCATCAAGTCCATAAATATTGCCGGTGCGTTAGTAACTCCAAATAGCATCACTAAGTATTCATAATGCCTATATCGAGTTCAGAACGCCGTCTTATAAATGTTTTCTAATTTCACCCGAACTTGATGATACCCAGATCGCAAGTCTAACTTCGAGAATACCCTCGCGCCACTGAGTTGATCGAATAATTCGCCGATGCGAGGGATTGGGTACTTATTCTTAATAATCACCTGATTTAATTCTCGATAATCAATGCACATCCTCCGTGTGCCATCATTCTTCTTGACTAGAAGAACTGGAGCTCCCCGGGATGAACTACTGCTGCGAATCCAACCCTTCTCTAGTAATTCGGTAACTTGTTTCTTTACCTCTTCCAGTTCCATCAGTGCCATTGGATAATAAGCCTTAGAAATCGGCGCTGCTCCAGGAATAAGATCAATCGTGAACTCCACATCTCGTTTTGGCGGTAAACCTGAGATGTCCTCGAATACATCCATAAAATCCCGAACTACTGCTGGTGCTTCTTCCTTATTTATTTCCATTGACGAAAGAACGACATTTGTCGGCCTAGCCCTAAATTCGATTGTCCTGACAGATCTGCTACCTCCCAAAAATATGAACTCCGGATGTCCGGGAATCTGGAAAATCACTTTCTTTGCCCTACAATCAATGTGAGCGTGGAAAGTGCCAAGAAAGTCCATTCCCAAGACAATATCATAGCTGCCAGTATCAATCACCAAGAAATCCGCGAATAACTTCCGTCCGCAAATAACGATCGAGCAACCTTTGCACTCACTGCTAGATATGATTCTCCTATTCCCAGTGTATATGTCCCAGCAACTGGACAGGGCCGTGTGTGAAATAGAGTGTGGGCTAATAAACTTAGACGACATGAAGTAATGGGATGCACCTGAATCGAATAATGCCAATGCGGAAAAATTATAAACGAGTAGGATACATGAAACAATGTCATCTGACGCCTTAGCCTCCTCGGCCGTCAAGGTGAAGGCCCGTGCTTGATTAGGCCTCTGAGTGATCAGCTTCTGCCCGTGAATCTACTTCTGCGGTGGTTTCTGAATATCGTATCTCGATCATAGCTTCGAAGGGCAAGCGCTGATGGTATGGTCAGCTGATCTACAAACTAGACAAAGTCCGAGCTTCCTTCGACAGTCCTTCTGTAGGTGTCCCGGTAGATGGCAAAAGTCCTAAATCACACTTCTTTTCTGATCGGATACAACAGGCTTCTTCATGGGTATAGTGCCTCACTTGTTTACCGGAATGCTTCTGCGTACATAAGCTCTATTTGCCATAAACCCCGTCTTCCGCACTACAACTTCTTGCTGTAGATTACCCATTGCTTTCACCGATAAACTCTGTTACTCCCTCGCTGCCTTGAGAATTTAGGAGAAGGTGGTCAATCCCAGAGATATGATGCGTCTCTGAATCTCCACATCCAAGCTACGCATAATGTAACGACTCTGAATTTACTGTACGAATTATTTCAATTTAATGTACAGAAAGGAGTTTGCAAGCCTGAATACAATTTATAAGTTAATTTTTTTTAAGAACAGCAAGAGATAACTTGTAGCTCATTGGGAAAGCCTTGCACTGCTATGATGTAGCCCTTGTATTCGAATCTCCTCAGACACATTATATTTTTTCTGAATTTTCTTTTAAACTTTTTGGAAGCCCAAAAGTTTACACGTGCACTGCGCACAAAAATGAAAAGTCAGAGAAAACTAATATGTGCAAAATGTTGTGTATATTAAAGTGAACAATTGGCCAAGATCCAACGGCTCCCCTCCACCATTGGACCGGCGAGATTGCCTTGATGTCCGGCGCTGACGGGCCCCCGTAGGTGAAAAGTCCCCGTGCTTTGACCACATGACTCTTCTCCTGCCCCTAACTCCCCTGCACTGTTTGATTTTTCTGCAATCAAACAAAGACTTTATTTTCAACTTAAATTCAAATTTAAATGTATTTTAATTCATTCTTTCAATTCCAAAACCCTAATTCCACATTATAAATACTAGCCCATGCCCTAGCCCTTACTCATTCTGAATATTTTAGCCAAAACTATCACATTTTCTCAAGTACACGAAGAGTACAAGTGGAGTTAGCCAACGACCAACTTCCGGCGAGGAATCGAGGCAATTCCGGCGACCCCGCGACGCCACGGCGACTACCCCCTCTCCTTCTACCTCCTCTTCATCCATCTAGCTTGTAACTCCCTCCATATTCTTCTCTTTCTTCTTAAAAATTTCTGTGTTTCAAAACATGTCGGTAAGTGGAGTTAACACCGACCTTTTATTCTAAACCTAAAAATTTCACTATGTCTTCCATATCTTTCATTCAAATTCTTACCCTATGTTTATAACCATGAAACTAATATTTAGAACTAACTTTCACTCTAAAATATCATGTTAAATAACTTTAATCTAACTTTTACATGAAAATACCATGAACTTTACATATTACTTTTTAGTATGTTGTTAATACTTTACCTTTCAGAAAATTCATGAGGTAATGACCTACCCCTCACAAACACACATGGTTTCCATAGCACGATGCACTTTGAGCATATTTTTAATTACGAACACAACATTTCATTAAAATACCATGAACTATAAAAACCCGATTTTCTTTGAATTGTGTTATCAAAACTCTTTGCGATTTTGTCTTTACAACCCATTTGGGGAACCCGTTATTGGATGGTGCGGATTATCGCACATTCTCGGGCTAGTAGAGCGAGATGCACACCTCCTCACGGAGTATTCGTTCTCGAAAGATTTTTAATACGATTTTTAAGAAAAACGAAATTTTCTACTTAATAATAAAATTAATTTTTAATAATTATATAAATATTATCAAACCACATATTTCCAAGATATAAAAAAATTCCATGTTTTCTAAAAAATAAAAGAATGACAAGTTTCATCAAAATACCTTCAAGTTATCCAAAAGTCAAGCTTTACAGTAAAATAGCTTGAACTATCCAAGCTAAACTATTATCACTAAAATACTTCACATTCTTAAAATTCACAATTATGGAAACCCTGAATAATATAAATAAATATTTGTGGTTTATTTTGAAAGTATATAAAATATTTTTCATAAAACTCCTCGAGTTATATAAAATTACATTTAAGAACTTTAGTAAATCTAGGTTTAAGCGGGATCAATTCTCTTGATCCTTGGGGAGTCGGAGAAAGTGAGTGCTTGCCTATTTAAGGTAGAAAAATTTAACGGAGTTATCAATGGTAATTGTCTTAGAAAAAGACATAAATCCTGCTGTCCATGTGTAACAGTTACCAATAACATCCGAACCTAACTCAAGATTCAAATCAGTTTATAGTTTCTGACTCAAGTCTGAGTCTAAATCAAATCTGAGTCTAACTCAAATCAGAATCCAATTCAACATGAATCCAATATACCAAACATGAATACTTGAATCTGAACCTGAATACCAGAACAATATCAACATGCAAACATGACTTGACTTGACCGAACCATAGCTATAGCTTGACTTGATTGCATGACTACTTGTTTACATCCTGAACCTGATTACATAAACAACTTGTATCCATGATTTCGGCAAGTCTGATAACTATAATCAATACAATACATTATGGGGTTTAACGGGGTAGATTGGTACGGAATGTATTAAAAGTGGCATGATGATGGACACTAAAAAACACCTACATTAACTCTCGTGCCGCTGTCCCGTGGGTTTTGACGGGGCCTTGTACTTACATATTACTATAGTCCACGGTATAGTTGGACTCCTCTCGTATACACTGATACTTTCTGTACCAAACTACAAACAACTACGTTAGTATAACAAATATATACTTGTACAGATTTCCAGTCATATACTCTCTACTTGTCCTATTCTATTCTATTCTTTCTTTTGGGACTTACCGAGCGTTAGTTCGCTGACGACATTCCTGTCTCTTTCTTTCTTTCTTTGGAATGTTCATCAGGAGGACTAGACTCTCAGGAGATCGAGCCTAGTCAGGAAAACTTGGACCAGTTCACAGAGCAGCCATACTTCTAACTTTTCCTTGTACTTACTTTTCATTTGTATGCCGCTGTTTAGGCATGGCTTTATATTCCTGTTCTTTCCTTTTCAGAAGTAGTGTATTGTAAAGATGAATGTTAATAAAAGTTGCTATTCAGTTTATATCTCTTGTCATTTCTTATGCATTTTATATATTGCATATTTACGCTTAACGTATTTATTTTTTAGTAAATACGTTGCGTGCCTGCCACGTCACCATTTCCGTACACTGGGAAGCGGGGCGTGACAGATTTTGTTGGCGGCCCATGCAGGTCAGTTCTGCATGGAATTCTAAGCAATATATATCATAAGAATTATAAAAATCAGCAACTATACATTCTTTACATTACAAATTCTTGAATCTATCCTAACCCTTTCATTTCTATCAAGGTCATGGATTCATCGAACAACACGAACACGAACATAAATGGACACACCCCACCATCTCCTCTACCACTACCACCTACCGTTGCAGCTCCCATCAACGAGCAAACGGTATTACTTGAGGCAATTAAAACCCTCTTGGAGGGTCAACAGCAGCAGACTGCTATTCTCATGCACCATCCAGAGACCGAGGCATCCGGAGTTAAGCAATTCCGGGCTTTACATCCGAAACATTTCTCTGGGAAAGAGAGCCCCCTGGAGACAGAAGAATGGTTTCAGTCAATCAAAGATGATCTGGCATCATGACAAGTGCCAGAGATTGCTTGGGTCATAGTTGCAAAGCTGCAACTAACTAATAACGCCAGAGTCTGGTGGAAAGCTGAAAAAAGCCGACTCGCCCAACCGATTGAATGGAAGACGTTTCACGACATGTTCGACGCGAAGTACTTCTCTGAGACTGCTCATTTTGACATGGAAGAGCAGTTCATTCACTTCCAACAAGGCTTTATGTGGAGCGAATCCGTAGATGAATACGATACTGAGTTTACCATGCTTAGCAGGTAAGATATGTCTCAACATTCAATTTCCTGATATCACATATTACACTGCTAACAAAAGGTCATAACAGGTTCACGGCACACCTGATTCCGACTGCTGAGATCCGGGCACGAAGATTTCAGCAAGGGTTGGACCCGGAAATCCAAGCTGCACTCGCTACAGGTGATTTCCCAACCCATGATCTTGCTGTGAAGGCTGCCTGACGCTATAAGGCAGTGGTGAAGAAGAAGGGCAGACCTCAGACTGCCGGTATGAAACACCCTGCCACTCAGATGACAGGAGGAATCTATTCCAGGCCAACTTTTGCACCTAGGAAACCGGGAGTACCATTTAACCGGCCCAGTCCAGACTTTTGCTTCTACTGCAAAAAGAATGGACACCTGGCAAAGGACTGTAGGCATGTAAATGGACTGTGTTTAGTTTGTAGCGCATCCACTCACGCTATTAGAGCATGTCCTTATAGACTCAACCCAGCTCCAGCCCCTAAACTAGCCACCTTTCCACGGCGGCCAGCTATTCAGGCTCTTGCACCTCGTATTGCTCTACCTGCTCCACCTCCACGTGAACCTCCTGCATAGTCTCCTCGTCAATTCCATCAGGCACAGAGGAACATGCCTCAAAGGCGGAGGAACGTGCCCCAGAGACAGAGGAATGTGCCTCCAGCAAGAAGGAATGTATCCCGGCTTCAGGCTTTCACAATGACTGTTGAGGAAGCTGAAACCACTGGCCAAGTCATCACTGGTAACTTCCAATCTTTCAAACCTTTTCAATCTTTATACATCAATATATTTTTACTATACCTAAACATATCCCGCACAACTTAGGTACAATCTTAGTAGCCTCCCACCTGCCTTAGCACTTTTCGACACTGGAGCATCACAATGCTTTATGTCGTAACGGTTCATCCGAACTCATGCGATTCCAGTTAAACCGCTCGTATCCAGATGGAATATCAGTTCAGTGAACAACGTTCTAAAGGAAACTATGGGATACGATCTGTGTCCAATGGTCATCTGAAGAAGAGAATTTTATGCAGACTTCAAGGTGCTGGACATACTGAACTTCGATGTAGTCTTAGGAATGGACTGGCTGGGAACTTTCTTCGCTACCATCGACTGTCGTCAAAGGAGGGTAGTGTTCGAAATACCAGATCATCCAGTCTTTTATTTCAAGAGTGGAGACCGTACCCTGAACCTAACACCTATAAAGCTAAACCAAAGAAGGCAGTAATTGCAACATTATAAGCGAAAGAATCGAAGCCAGAGCTAGTTCGAGAGTTCGAGAACGTATTCCCTGAAGATATAACAGGTTTGCCTCCCGATTGAGCTCTTGAATCCAGCATTGATTTATATTACCTGGTGCGCAACCAGTGATCAAAGCTCCGTACCGGTTAAGTTCAAAAGGATTGAAGGAGATCCGTACTCAGTTGGATGAACTTATGAAGAAAAGTTGGATTCTTCCCAGTACCTCAAGTTGGGGATCTCCAGTTTTGCTTGTGAAGAAGAAAGAAGGTTCATACAGAATGTGTATAGACTATCGAGCTCTGAACGAAGTAACGATAAATAACAAGTATCTACTACCGTGCATCGACGATCTGTTCGATCAGCTAAGTGGGTCTTGCGTATTCTCAAAGTTAGACCTTCGTTTGGGTTATCATCAGGTAAAGGTCAAAGAGTCTGATATTCCGAAGATGGCATTCATGACTCACTATGGTCATTATGAATTTCTCGTAATACCATTTGGAGTGACCAATGCACCTACTACATTTATGAATCTGATGAACCAAGTTTTTCGAGAGTACCTAAACAGGTTTGTTGTTATTTTCATTGACGACTGTTCCCCCAATCAGAGCAAGGCTCTGTTTGAATTTTGAAAATTCAAAATTTTGAAGCAACGCTTCAGATCGCGTGCGCTGCGCGCAACGCGCCACGTGTCAGAAGTTGACACAGCAGCACAACGCCCAAGGCAGTGCGTCCAATCAGAGCAAGGCTCTTTAAAAAACAGAAGCAACGCTCAGTTGCGCAAGCGCACCGCTGCGCGACACATGTCTGCGCAGTTGCGCACGCACGACTGCGCAAGCACACTGCTGCGAGACACGTGTCTGCGCAGTTGCGCGAACACAGTTGCGCAAGCGCACCGCTGCGCGACACGTGTCTGCGCAGTTGCACGAACACGACTGCGCAAGCGCACCGCTGCGCGACACGTGTCTGCGCAGTTGCGCGAACACAGTTGCGCAAGCACTTCATTGTACGACACGTGTCACTCACTGGGGGAGTTGCGCAAAACAGAATAAATCTTGTTGAAATAAGAAGATTTTCTTGTATAAGGCAGGGGCCTTTGGATCAAAGATCCAACGGTGGGGAAAATTCCCCAAATCACTCAGAAAAAGATTTATGTAACAAATCTAACTAATTTATGAGCACTATAAAAAAGACCCCAGGCCTCATTTCAAAATCATTGAGATCAGACTAAAAAAAAAGAGAAGAGAACTCTGGAGAACTCTTTGAGAATACAAAAAAAAAGGTAAAAAAACCTTTAAAATAAGAGAAAATTCTCTTAGGAATAGATCATTGATCTAAGAACAAGATCAGTGATCTTCAATAAATAAATAAATAAATAATAATAATAAAAATAGTGCCTTGCACTTGCTATGAACCTTTGGTTCTCTGAAATAAGAAAAAACTTGTTTTTCTTTGATCCAAATTTAGATCAAGGGATAAAAAGTGCTTTGCACTTCTTGAATCTACAAAGATTCTCAGTGCTTTGTACAAATGTAATGCATTACTTAAAGGGCCAGGCCCAAGTCAAAAAGACCTAACAGGTCTAAATAAATTGCAAAGCAATAAAAAGGCAGGTCCCCATTTAAATTGATACTCTGTTTGAGCAAAGCCCAAAATAAATGAGCAGCCCTAGTAAAAGGCCTAACAGGCCAAATGCAAACGGAACATTGAATATTCTCAACTGGACTTAGCCTAATTTTGGCCGTAAGTCCTTAAATTAAATTAACTGAGCAAGATTGCTCCTCCTAAACCAATTCACATCCGGTTTGAGGGTACATCTCCGAACTCCTTTGACATCCATCGTTGTAATTCCTCAACGACGTCAAAGAGGTGACGGGTCCCTACGACCACACATTGATATGGACTGCGGAGTCTTTAAACTCACGGACCGAAACGTCCCTAAACTAATATTGGACCGAAACGTCCCTAAACTAAAAACGGACCAAAACGTCCCTAAACTAATATTGGACCGAAACGTCCCTAAACTAATAACGGACCACTACGTCCCTAAACTGGCGTTGGACCGAAACGCCCCTAAACTAATATCGGACCGAAACGTCCCTAAACTAATATCGGACCGAAACGTCCCTAAACTAATAACGGACCACTACGTCCCTAAACTGGCGTTGGACCGAAACGTCCTTAAACTAATAATGGACCACCACGTCTCTAAACTGGAATATGGACCGGAACGTCCTTAAACTAATGTTGGACCGAAACGTCCTTAAACTAATGTCGGACCACCACGTCCCTAAACTGGAATATGGACCACCACGTCCCTAAACTGGAGTATGGACCGCAACGTCCCTAAACTACTTATGGACCACTACGTCCCTAAACTGGAACAATAGAGCCTCCAAATGCTCTTTTGCCGGATCTAAACGATCCCGTTTAAGTTGATCTTAGCCCCCCAAACACGGCTAACGTATCCTTAAACATTCAAACGGACTATAAAACTCCAAATCAACCTTGGTTCAAGAGTACATCTCTGAACTCCTCTGACATCTGCCGTTGTAATCCTTCAACAACGTTAGAGAGGTGACGAGTCCCGATGGCCAGATATTAAATGGACTATCACGTTAAGTCGAGTCTCAAACAGGACTATCGTATCCTTAACGAACGTTTAAGTTGATCTTAGCCGCAACGCGACTAATGCATCCTTAAACTAAAAACACCAAACCCAAATCTAAGTAAATATGGATTTGGACTAATCCACGTCCTACGGGCGACAGCATTACTCAGTCTCCGTATACAATCCACGGGCAACCACAAATAAAACAAACACACACGACACGAAGTGAAATTCTGGAGAAGGAGAAAGTTGTTACCGCGATGCGGTAGCGTAATTAACTGCAGGGGCTTGCGCCTGCAGGGAAAAGCGTCCCCACAATCAAAAACCCCTCAAGCGAGGGGGAATCTGACGAAGTCTGCTACATCGGCCGCATCCGTCTAAACTTCCGATACACGGTGCCATAAATCAACTTGGCATCTTCGGAGAGGTGGACGGTTAAAACCAAATAGCATCTGCCCCGAATCTGAGCGTCAGGACATCGAAGTCTTGTGCGCCGCCTTTCGGAGGGGAACAGATTCTGGCACGCCCGGTGGGACATCTTCCTCTTTCCACTCCACACTTCGTTTGTCGTCTTCGCGAACTAATCGCGGTTTGTTAAATGGTTGTCTTCGAATTTCAAGCTACTAAGATTTGGTCTTTTACCTGGCGCAGAATTCAAGATTCAATGGCCTCTAACTGCACCAACTGCTCGAAATGCCACTGCAACGGATGCTCTACCTCACCAGGAGGTGTAGCATATAGGCCCCAAGCGGCTTCCTTCCTCGCTCTGCCGGTAGACCAGGTGACCCAAGCCACCACCGGCTTGTTCTTCGGGACCATGATCCCACATACAAGCTTCTCTGCGCCAATACCTGCTCCGGAAATAAGCAAAAAGTCGGTCTTCGACCGGCTCACTGCTACGACGGCCCATGTCAACGGGTCGCCCGTTACCAAACCGACAGCCTCCGTTTTCGCCAGGCTAGATCA
Source organism: Agapanthus africanus (assembly GCA_030015575.1). NCBI lineage: Eukaryota > Viridiplantae > Streptophyta > Magnoliopsida > Asparagales > Amaryllidaceae > Agapanthus > Agapanthus africanus. Next base: position 125,181,197 of record JASDDO010000028.1, read on the forward strand.
GAACCATAGAGTGGCCGTCCCAAAAAGGGCAATGGCCGCTGCTCCGGAAGACGTTAAAGCGGTTTCTCCCATCAAAGAATCGGTCTTCGCGAGATTGACGATTCCCACTCCTGCCCCTATTGGTCAAAGGGCATCAGTCTTCAATAGGCTGACATTGGCAGTCACCCCACATTCAAACAGGGGGAAAAAAGAAACTATCTCAATTTCCGAGCCAATCCCAATGGCTCGTCGTGCGCGACGTCGCCATTGGCAACGAGTGAGGAAAGCAGGGGGCAACTCTCCCTCAGGGCTAACTCCACCTGCTCCAATGGTGGAGGTCAACGCTGCTGTTCCAACTGGGAACAGCTTTGAATTGCTGAGGAAAGTGAGAAAGAACTCTCCAATTGCTACATTGAAAAGATCTCCGCCTATGGAGAAAGCTCCGGAGACAAAGCAGGAACAGCCCCCTCAACGGCTGTCGTCAAAAATTTATAAAGTTTGGCGGAGGGTTCAAGACTCCGTGATTGACCCGGACCACTTTCATCGCCAGAAAAAGGCAAAGGTGGAAAAGGACAAAAACCGCCCCGTTAAACAACAGGAGGCAACAATTGCTAGGATGCCCACTTCAACGGTCCATAAAAGAAGGAGGATAGAGAAAGCTCCCGTGACAGCGGCAAAGGTTAAAAATGGTGAACCTAAACGCCCCAAGTCAGGGGGCATAACAGTTCACACGGTTTACATGGCATCGGGAAAAGAAGACAGCCGTGCATCAACGGGTCATAGACCGCTTACACGGTCAGTGACCAAGGCTTAGGAGCAACAACAGAAGCTCCAGGAGATGATGAACGCCATGGCTACACTTACAGGGCCAAAAGAAAGCCCTGGAACCTCTTTAGATGAACGTCAGGAACAAGAGACTGACGCCGAGTTCCTTCGCCGAGTATTGGAGAAGAAGGACAAAGAAGCTGCCGAACAGGCAGCCAACATACAGCGTATGGGCCTCCTCTTCCAGGACATGATAGGGATGATGATACAACAAGATCCTCCCGCTGAAGAGCCCCCGATCGTCCTTGGAGATGATAGAGGAGAGACATCAGATCCTCAGCCCGCTCTATCAACGGCTAAAGAGGATACTATTTCTAAAACGGACTTGGACGAATATATAGCCCAACAAATACGGGTTCATCATGCGGCTGAGGCAGCCGGCCAGGTCGTAAAAACGGGGCGGCCGTATCCAGGTTGGTACGATCAGATCAAGTACCCGCCAGGTTACACGATTCCCAAATTCCATGTCTACAAGGGAACGGGCAATCCTCACCAGCATGTCGCCCAGTTCAGGGCCCTCTGCGGCAATACCGGTGGTGACGACAAGTTGTTGCTTCACCAGTTCGTTGGAAGTTTATCAGATACAGCGTTCGAGTGGTACTCTGAGCTCCCTATTGACTCTATTAAGACCTTCGCGGAGATGGAGCTGCTGTTTACCCAACGTTTTGCAAGTGCCAGTGAACGTACCCCGATGACGGCACTGATTAACGCCAGGGTAAAACCCGGCGAGACATGGGTTCAGTACGCTATACGGTGGCGTAATCTATGGTCGAAGTGTGAGCAGCTCATAGAAGAAGCTCCTGCAGTGGGAATGTTTGTTGGAACGCTTGATCCACAAGCAACCATCTCACAGTTTATGATGTTCTTCAAGCCGACTACCTTCCAGGCTTTGATTGACAAACTAGCGCAGATGGACCAGATGGGCCATAAACCCCCTCTCCCAAAGCCGGATTCCCGAAATGACAAAGGAAAGGGAAAAGCGATCGTTGACGCTAATGCTCAATAACAACCGAGCGACTCGAAGCCGGTTGCTCGTCCAAACAATACGCGCCCGTACGTACCCCTTGAGGATAGGATGGGACGTCCTTATTCCTTCCCCCACGATAAAACGAGGAGGCTATTCGAGCTGGCGTTGCGCAACAGACTCATAAATCTGCCAGATCCAAAACGTCCGTTGCAACCGAATGACGTCAACGAGCCCAACTACTGCCCTTACCATCGAGTGCTAGGCCATCCGATCGAGGATTGCTACGTTTTCAAAAATTGGCTTGAAAACCAATACCGTCAGGGCAAATTTGCGCTATCTGACAAATGGAAGGTGAATCCCCCGCAACCCCACATCTCTAAAGGGACGAATACGCCGGGGGCAACATGCTCCGTAATTGAAGAAGCTCCTTGGGAGGTCGTATTATCAGCCAAGACAAAGAGAATGCTGAACGATCTTCAAACATGTCCAGCGATCAAGTGGAAGAACCCCTTGGAGCCGCAGGTCATTGAGGGGATATTGAAGCCACGTCCAACTCCAAAGACCGATGGTGGTGGTTCAAGCATTCATAGCCAGCCGTCAAAATCCTTGAAGAAGAAGAAAAAGAAGTCAAAGAAGCCCGTGAAGCCTGGCGACAAGCGCACGGACTTACAAAAGCAAATTGACGCGCTTGATGAATACAACCAAAAGGCACGGACTCCCATTACACTCCAAGAGTTCCTCAATCACGTCTTTCAAGAGGAAGATGAGGGAGAAGGTTCATCGGATGAATCCGAGGAATATGTGGCGAGCTGTCATATGATCTCCCATGCGATAGCAAATGATGAGGAGACTCCTGACACTAATATGCTGGGGGCAGATACCGAATTAAAAATTCCGGAGCTATCAGATGAAGTAATTAACGCATTCCTTAATGAAGCTCGGTTGAAAAGTAAGGCTGATCGAGAACGCGAGACGGTCATATTTGAAAGGGCCAAGCGCCAGTGACTTGATGAAAGAGCTGAGACGATCCCGCTGGAGCAGAACACCTTCGCTACCAACAAAAGCCAATTCAAGATAAAGAAGAGGTTTGCTAAGGCCATATCAATGGGCATGAAGCTACAATCCTCTAAAGGAAAAATTACTGGTGAAATAGAAATGCACCCCTCCTATTGCTTATATCATCAGAAGGTCTCGCACCCCACTTGAGAGTGCAAAGCTTTCGATAAATGGTGGCAAGGATATGTCGCTCATCGACAACGCGTTAAGCGGGAAAAGCGTAAAACTCGTCGGGAGCAAAGAAACACGACTGAAGGGCTTGAAAGAACTACCGGCGATTGTCGCGTGGTTAACACTGGCGGGTCACAAGTGCCTACATTCGGGAGTGATTCTGATGAAGAGCTAGAACTTGCCCCTCTCTTTAAAGAGTCCGCTTTGAGAAAAGAAGAAGAGCTGAAGGTCTGCGAAAATATCCGGCTGCGGAATCGGACGCTGCCTGAAAAGAACCTCGGACCCTTGAGCAGAAAAGATAAAGGGAAAGAAAAGGCCTCTGAAGATATCGTCTTAGATGACCAAGTGGTGGAAGAGCTAAGCGCCAACAATCCGCCGAAGAAGAATAAAGTGGATTACAACGTCTTAGTACATCTGAGAAAGCTGCCCTCACAGCTGAGCATTCTTGACGCCCTTTTGCTATCAAAAGAGGCGAGAGATTCATTGATTAAGGCGCTCCAAGACCCGGAACAATTCCAAGCATGCCTGACCGAGGAAAAGATGAAGGATGAATTGGAGGAAGTGCACACGGCTGATGTTACTTTTGGCGATGAAGACCTTCTACTTAGGACGTGCGAACATAATCGCCCTCTCTACGTCTGGGGATACTGCTATGATATAAAGATACGCAAAATCCTGATCGATAACGGGTCGTCTGTTAACTTGCTCAATGTGCGGGTGTTGAAGAAAATCTGCATGAGCGTCCAGCACCTTGCTCGGGACAAGATCACCATCTCCGGATTCGACTCCCAATCGTCGAAGACTCTTGGATCTGTGATATTAACGTTACGCTTCGGGTTACTCGTCACGGACATTAAGTTCCACATCATAGACGCCAAGACATGCTACAACGCTTTGCTCGGCCGACCATGGTTACACGAGTACAACATCATACCTTTTACACAACATCAGTGTATGAAGTATTTTAAGGATGGTTTCGAGTATACCGTGACGGGAGAACTGAACCCGTTCTCTGTCAACGAAGTCCGCAAATACGAAGATGCCAAATGCTTCTTACCGGATTTCGAAGACACAGAAAGGTGTCACAAGCCAGAGAATAAAGCTAATGCCACCATCCCTGTCTTCGGCAGCGATACCGAGGAGGAGGAGGAGGATATAATTTATTCGGGTCCGCCCCAATACACCAAGCCGGGACCATCCGCCCCTTAACTGATCTTTGGTAGTGATTCAGAGGATGAAGTCCATACTGTATTCCCTGCTCGGCTTTCAATATGAGCTTCTGCTGATGAAGAGCGAAGTCTGCAGATAGCCATGGTGCCGCTTGAACATTATAAAGAACTGGATGCACTCGACACCAACAACGTGGAAGAATTGCAGACATTTTATATCCCTCCCGGACGAAAAGGCGAGAGGGCAATCCTATTCTACCGTTCCGAAGAAACCAAGGTAGAAAAAGAAATCTGGCATGGCACGGATTCTACGCTCGACAAGCTTCAGCCTATCCGTCTCCCCAGATATTATACGGAAGGTTTGAAAAAGCTGCTGAAACGCCAGGGGATACCCTTCGAACAGACCGTTAGGAAAGCCAAATTCTATGACAGGGTTTGGAACGTCCCCGGAACTCAGCACAAGCTGCCTAATGGGAGGATGGAGACGATCGGGCTCGGATACATTCGCTCCAGGAAACGAGAGCCGCTCCGCGACTGTTACATCGTGCATAATTTTGATGAAGAAGCAGATGCTCAAGGGGAAGACTCTAATCCTGAACCAATAAAAGTTCCTGATGAAAAATTGCCCAGTCCATCATTTGAAGACCAAATGGGCAAACTTATAAGGGAAGCGGGTCAAAAAGTCCGAGATGATCACAATCGTGAAATGGCAATCTATGAGAAAGCCAAAATGCAGCGCCTCCTTCGACAGGCAGTAAAGGACGAAGGGGCTGCCCCATGTCAACTTGATATAAAAAGGGCTCGACGCAGAGGCAGAAACAAGTCGAAAGGCCAAAGAGGCGCTCAACAGCAACAAAGTAGGGCTAAGAAGCCACGCAAACGGGAATCGAGCGTTATTGATCTGTCCCTCATGAAGAAAATGGGTCGAGCGTACTCGTTTCCTCGGGGAAAGACGAAGAAGATACTCGATCTTGCCCTAAAGCATCAAATGCTTACATTGCCGGAGTCTAAACACCCCGAACAAGCGGGCGAAGCCTCACACCCGGACTATTGCTCTTACCATCGAGTGATAGGTCATCCTCTTGAAGATTGCTTCACCTTCAAGAATTGGGTCGAAGATCAGTACCGGCTTGGTAAATTCGCTCTGTCCGACAACTGGAGGGTAGCACCACCACAAAAGCACGAACCCAAGGCCACGAAAGAAAAACCAGTTCCACATTGGGACTGGAAGCGAATTCGTACCTGTCACATGATAACAATACTAAAAGGAGAACCCGAGAACATGGACAGCCTTCCTTGGTGCCTCGAAAACAGCAATGATGAGGTAATCTCAGAATTTCCCCCAGCTCCGAAAGAACTGGAGGATGGAATACATACCACTGCAGATAACCTCAAGAAAATCGAGTTGGGGATGGTAAACGATCCACGACCGACGTTTGTCAGCGAGCTACTATCTGAAGAAAGGGTGGCTGCGTTAAAAGACGTCCTTGTACAGCATAAAGATTGCTTCGCATGGAACTATTCCGAGATACCAGGACTAGATCCGGAAGTTGCCGTACATAAATTGGCGATATCTCCGGACATCAAGCCAGTCAAACAAGCACCGAGAAGAATGCGGCTCGAGCTCGAGATGAGCATCAACGCTGAGGTCAAAAAGCTGATAGACTCTGGCTTTATCCAGGAAGTTCAATACCCTGAATGGATAGCTAATATCGTCCCAGTAATGAAGAAAAATGGGATGGTACGCATATGCGTAGACTTTCGAGATCTCAATAAAGCTTGCCCGAAGGACGATTTCCCAGTGCCAATTACCGAGCTGATGATAGACAACACGTCCACTCATGAGGTTTTCTCCTTTATGGACGGCTCGTCAGGGTATAATCAGATAAAAATGGACCCCGAAGACCAGAAGCACACCGCCTTCAGGACTCCTTTGGGGATATTCTGTTACAAGGTAATGCCCTTCGGTCTAAAGAATGCCGGTGCTACTTATCAAAGGGCCATGACGAAGATCTTCGATGACCTTATACATGAGAGCGTCGAATGCTATATCGACGACCTCGTTGTTAAAAGCAAATCATATGAGGAACATCTCGAGCATCTGAAGACCGTATTTCAACGCCTTCGGCAATACAACTTGAAGATGAACCCGCTCAAGTGTGCATTCGGAGTTTCCTCGGGCAAATTCCTGGGATTCATCGTCCGACACCGAGGTATTGAAATAGATCCGTCTAAAATCAAGGCCATCATGGAAATGCCTCCGCCGAGAACTCTTAAACAGTTGCGATCTCTCCAGGGAAAGCTCGCATACATTCGACGGTTTATCGCTAATCTTTCAGGAAAGTGCCGTCCTTACAGTCACCTGATGAAGAAGGGAACCCCATTCGTCTGGGATCGCAAATGCCAAGGACACTGGATGAGATCAAGCAGTATCTGCAAAACCCTCAAGTGTTGGCTGCTCCAGTTAAGGGAAAGCCTCTCATTCTTTACACGGCCGCCCTTGAAGGTTCTTTGGGCGCATTATGGGCACAAGAGAATGACCAGGGGAAAGAAAGAGCACTCTACTACTTAAGTCGAGTGCTGCTGGGGGCAGAAAGCAATTACCCCCCCATTGAAAAACACTGCCTGGCGTTGATCTTCGCAATAAAAAAGCTTAGACATTACGCATTAGCGCATGAAGTCCATCTCATTTCAAAGGTGGACCCTCTCAAATATCTAATGTCAAAGGCCATATTGACGGGACGACTCGCTAAATGGGCCCTGCTCTTAATGGAGTTCTCGATAACGTATCGACCCCTCAAGGCAGTGAAGGGTCAGGCCATAGCCGACTTCCTTGCTGAGCACCCGATACCTGCCGATTCTCCCCTGAATTGCGATTTGCCAGACAAGCATGCGTTTGATGCAATCGACGGTGGCGGTACCCGATGGGAACTCTATTTTGATGGTGCATCTTCCATGAAGAAGCGCAAACAAAACACCCCTATAATCAAATCGGGGGTAGACCTCATCTTTGTAACTCCATAAGGAGGGATAATGCGCTTCGCATTCTCCTTAACAGAGCCGAGAACGAACAACGAAGCCGAATACGAAGCTCTGATAGCAGGCCTCGAGATCGCCATTGACATGGGAATTGAAAACCTCCTCATATACGGGGATTCTCAACTGGTCGTTAGTCAAGTAAACGGCGACTACCAAACGTACAAACCGGAATTGGTAAAATACGGTGAAAAGGTGCAACAACTGCTAACCCAGATTCCCTCATATACTTTGGGGAGCATACCGCGCGCGGAAAACAGTAAAGCGGACGCGTTGGCCAAACTTGCTAAAGAAATGGCTGACGAGAACCTCGATGACGTTAGAATCATAGTACAAAGTCGTCGGGTGCTCGCCCCCGCAGAAATACCTTCGGAATCACCCGAAGAGAAGGGAGTGACTGAACAAGCGACCTTGCAAATAAAAGACCATGAGAAGGTTGAGGATTGGAGGGAAATCTTCATAGATTACTTCAAGTCCCACAGAATGCCTGAAGAAGCATCCAAAAGACATCAGCTCGCGAAACGAGCCCTGTCTTTCGCCTTCGTCAACGATACTCTGTACAAGAGGTCATTTGATTCTTTGTGGCTGAGATGCTTAGGACCTGACGAAGCGAAAAGAGTCGTCCAGGAAGTTCACGACGGACTCTGCGGTTCTCATCAAGCAGGCCCTAAGATGAAGTTGAAGATCAAACGGATGGGCTATTACTGGCCCACGATGATTCAAGACTGCATCGAATATGCGAAGCAATGTCACTCATGCCAGATTCATGGGGACTTCATCCACCAGCACCCAAATCCGTTGCATCCAACGGTGGCTAGCTGGCCATTCGAAATGTGGGGGACTGACATAGTTGGCCCTATCGAACCAGCATCGTCTAGGGGACATCGTTTCATCCTGGCGACGACTGACTACTTCTCTAAATGGGCAGAAGCAGTACCGTTAAGAGAGGTGAAGACGGAAAATATCCCCCACTTCTTCAAGACGCATGTCATATATCGGTTTGGAACTCCGCGACGGATCATCTCCGATAACGGGCCAGCTTACAGAAGCCACAAGATCAGTCGCTTCGCGCAACAGCATAATATAGACTGGAGATATTCCTCGGTTTATAATCCACGAGCTAACGGTCTCGCCGAGGCCTTCAACAAGACCTTGACGAAAATTATAAAGAAAACAGTGTCCCGAAGTAAGAAAGACTGGCATGAGAGACTGCAAGAAGCTCTTTGGGCGTATTGAACCACGTTCAAGACAGCCATGAACACAACGCCGTACGCGTTGGTGTTCGGTACGGAAGCAGTACTCCCCCTCGAGATAGAATTATCCTCTCTGCGAGTGGCAGTTCACTACGAGCTGACGGATGAAGAGAATGCTCACCTACGGTTTGAAGAGCTGGATGCTCTTGATGAAACCCGGCTACTAGCACAACAAAATCTGGAAGCTTATAAAGCAAAGATGACACGCTCATATGAAAGATTAACCCGACCAAGGACATTCCGCCAAGGCGAACTCGTGCTAGTGGTCAAAAGGCCTATGATCCCCAATCGTGCCAAGCGGGGAAAATTCGAGCCAAACTATGAAGGCCCGTACATCATAGATAAGGTCTACCAGGGTGGAGCCTACCTACTCATGAACATGCACGGTGAAAGGCCTTTCAGACCAATAAACGGTCGCTTCCTAAAGAAATACTATGCTTAATGAGCCATAACCTAGGTCAATGATAGATGACGACGACTATGTCCGCTCGCTATCTTCCTAAGCTCAAGCTTTATAAGCAGTAGCCAGCTTCTCAACAGCGGACCGAAATGTCCTTAAACTAACAGCGGACCGAAATGTCCTTAAACTAATAGCAGACCGAAACGTCTTTAAACTACTACCGCAGCATCTTTAGGCTGACGAGATATAAAAAAAACATATAAAAATAAAATAAAATAAAAACGGTATGTCCATAAGCAAAAGGGGCACGGATGAAAACCTGAAAGGGCTCTGTGAGTAAAAACAGCAGGGCTACCGGCGAGTGTTCGTGAAAACCGGAAAGGGCGCGACCTCGTTAAAAAAAAAAGAAGAGAAAAAGAAAATAAAAAGAATAATAAAAAAAAGGGGGGATGTCCATAAGCAAAATGGGTACGGATGAAAACCTGAAAGGGCTCCGTGAGTAAAAACAGCAGGACTACCGGCGAGTGTTTGTGAAAACCCGAAAGGGCGCAACCTCGTTAAAAGACACTTATAGGGTCCTCTCGACCTTGTAAGGAAAAACCACCTGCGTGAGATCTTTACGACTCACAAGGGAACAACACACTTAGGGATCCCCACGATTCCTAAGGAGAAAATACTCTTGCGAGATCCTCACGACTCGTAAGAAGAACTCTCTTATGCGACCCTCACGACTCATAAGAGTTGAAAGTCTTAAGTTACAGAGACCTAAACCTGTGCTTAAGCAACCCCCACAACTTCCGATATTGCCCTACAAGTGGCTCAATACTGACCCTTGTATACAATCCACGGGCGTGAATAAACATTTCCCTAACTAAGTCCCATCCGAGACTAGGGATATGTTTGCATGGTAAACAGCCCTTGTAAATCCTCTCGACTTACAAGGAGAAAACCCTCCTGTAGGATCCTTACGACTTACAGCGGAAAAATACACTTAGGAACCCTCACGATTCCTAGGGAGAAAATACACCTATAAGATCCTCACGACTTGTAGGGAGAAATAGCTTTGTGAGACCCTTACGGCTCATAAGGTCAAAAGCCTTAGCCGACAGGACCCTAACCCTGGTCGCTAAGCCTCCTTTGTTCGACAATGACAGAGGCAAATGATGATTCGCTCCTGGCGATATCCCAGTTGTAGCGGTGCTGATGCCGAAATCGGTTTACAGTGAAAAGCCAATAGGCCGCACATGCATACGAAATAGCCGAAATGATAGGGCAACTTGCAATAAAAAGCAGCAAGTAAAAATGTATGCATGCGAAATAGCCAAAATGATGAGGCAACTCGCAATAAAAAGCAGCGAGTAAAGATAAAATAAATAGCCGAAATGATTGGGCAACTCGCAATAAAAAGCAGCGAGTAAAAATAAAATAAATAGCCGAAATGATTGGGCAACTCGCAATAAAAAACAGCGAGTAAAAATAAATAGCCGAAATGATTGGGCACCGCGAAAAATAGCCGAAATGATTGGGCAATCGTGACCTTCGCAATATAAAAGCTGAAATGATAGAGCATCGCGGAGATAAAAAAAAAAAAAAAAGAATGATGATAAAACTTTGGCCCTACAGTTAGGATCACATCGATCCCTGTATACAATCCAAGGGCGTAAACAAAGAGGGAACCATACTTTCCCAGCGGGCTCCGTCAGACGACAAAGCCAAACCTCAATAGTTCATTTCAACCGAAGAAGCCAGTGACTTCAGCAAAATTCCTCGACTCACGGATACAAACACTCCTTGACGAGAGCCTTCTGATTCGCGTCGACTCGCAGAGCCACCAGTGCCTCCGTGGGAACCCTCAACTCTTTTCAAACCCCAAGGAAACAAATAATCCTTGGCGCTTGGGAAACAAATAATCCCTAGCAAACTCCTCGACTCACGGATACAAACACTCCTTGACAAGAGCCTTCTGATTCGCGTCGACTCGCAGAGCCACCAGAGCCTCCGTGGGAACCCTCGACTCGTTTCAAACCCCAAGGAAACAAATAATCCTTGGCGCTTGGGAAACAAATAATCCCTAGCAAACTCCTCGACTCACGGATACAAACACTCCTTGACAAGAGCCTTCTGATTCGCGTCGACTCGCAGAGCCACCAGAGCCTCTGTGGGAACCCTCGACTCGTTTCAAACCCCAAGGAAACAAATAATCCTTGGCGCTTGGGAAACAAATAATCCCTAGCAAACTCCTCGACTCACGGATACAAACACTCCTTGACAAGAGCCTTCTGATTCGCGTCGACTCGCAGAGCCACCAGAGCCTCTGTGGGAACCCTCGACTCGTTTCAAACCCCAAGGAAACAAATAATCCTTGGCACTTGGGAAACAAATAATCCCTAGCAAATTCCTCGACTCACGGATACAAACACTCCTTGACGAGAGCCTTCTGATTCGCGTCGACTCGCAGAGCCACCAGTGCCTCCGTGGGAACCCTCGACTCGTTTCAAACCCCAAGGAAACAAATAATCCTTGGCGCTTGGGAAACAAATAATCCCTAGCAAAATTCCTCGACTCGCGGATACAAACACTCTGTGACGAGAGCCTCTTGACCCACGTCAACTCGCAGAGCCACCACTGTCTCCGCAGGAGAATTCCCGGTTCGTCCCAACTTGCAAGATGAAGTCTCGGGCAGCAAGAATTGAAAAACTTGCTTCCTGAACAATGGGGCCCTGCAAGTCAATCCAAAATGGTCTCTTGCATACTATTCACGGGTCTCACTCTCCAAAGTCGAGTTTCGGCAAGGAGGGAAACAACCACTTACGGGTCCTCTCGACTCATAAGAGGGAAAAATTCTCTTGTAGGATCCTTACGACCTATGAGAGAAAACCACACTTAGGAATCCTCACGATTCCTAAGGAGAAAACCCACCGACGAGATCCTCTTGATCCGTAGGGAGAAAAGCCTCTATGAGACCCTCATGGCTCATAGAGTTGAAAAGTCTTAGGCGGTAGACCTGAACCTGCGGCCTAAGCCATCGCTATCTCTGGGAGAAATGAAGTTATCGACCAATGAGGTTCATCAAAGATATCATGCAAAAAAAAGAGGGGGGCGGAGAAATGACACAAGACATTACAAAAATATGCATCTTTTATTCATAAATATTGATCGAGTACAGGATACATTGTACTAAAGAATAAAAAAATGTATATACATCTATTTTATAAGTACAAATGATACAAGGAGAATTACTGAGAAGGAAGCGTCTTGCATAGATTTAGCAATTGCTCGCATACTTCCTTCCACGCCTTCTCTTGATCAGCTGCCATCGCCAGTTCGGCCTCTGCTTGAGCCCGCTGCTGCCTGAAGGATGCAAGCTGTTCCCCAACAACCTGCTGAACTGCTTCACGGCCTCGGGCATCACGCTCGGCGGCATCAAGCTTCCGCCTCAGTGCTAGCCCATTAGAGATACGCTCCAAGAGGCCTTCAAAGACGTCTTTCACTTCAGCAGCATTCGTCCTAACTTCAGCGCGCAGGCGAGCGGTTGCGCTTGAAGATTCCCGACGCTCCTTCAACCGTAAAGCTGCTTCCTGCTCCAAATGGCGGAGATAAGAAGCGCTTTGCTCGAGCCAGGCTGTCCGTTCGATGCTCATGGCCAAAACTTCGGGAGAGGGGCGCGTCGTCTCCAACCGATGTAGGCAGGCCTCGATCTCCCTGCAGTGGTTAACCCAAGAGTTAACGACGCCTTCGTGGTGAAAGTTTACGAGCGCCGCCAACATTGGGTTAACCTCGACAGCGAAATCTGCAGCAGAGGGGAGAGCGTCCACGTTAAGCTCTTCGATATACCCGCTCAGCATGCCCAAACTCATCACGGCACCCTTTGAAGATGGACGTTTCAAGAAGGGACCTGCCGGTGAAAGGACACGAGACTCAAGAGGGACCGGAGCTGGAACGATAGCTGCAAAACAAAACATAGTTAAGCGACGGTGCAAGAGATGTTGAAGGGTCATCAAAAAGGAAATTTACTATACCAGCTGCAAGGGACGGCAAAGCCGGGAGGGCCGGTGGCGTGGCAGGTCTTGCGTCCCCTCCTTCGATTTGTGGCACTACAATAAGGAAAAGGAAAAGTCAGAAATAATCCTGTTGCTCAAAAAGGGGGGGAAAACAAAGACATCAAAAGGAAAATGTACTCACCGGCACCACTAGAGAGAGAATCGAGTTCAGACGGGAAGGAGAAGTGTGGGAGCAACACTTGGTATAGATGATCAAAGAGCGCTCCTGAAAGGGCACAATGGTATAACGTTAGTACAAAAGCTACACGTTTAAAAGATTAACGCATGAGTCGTAATTCCATACCTTCCAACATTCGCGATAGTACTAGGGAAGGCGAGGAGGTGACCACCGCCAAAGCAGTAGTTGACGGTGTTCCTTCGAGCAATGGAGCGTCGGCACTGGCCGCACCTACAAAGACAAACTTGTTAGAAGAGATCGCGAGATATATAAAAAGAAGAACGCTGGTAACTCAAAATTTACCCAACGAGCTGCCAGCCGAAACTGAAGCAATCCCCTCCTCCGTTGACATGAGACCGCCGCCCGTAGCCTCATCACTCGACTCGATGGGAACCGTTGTTGTGCTCGCAAGCCCTGGAGACGGCAAGGAACCATACGCGGGGAGGGCTATGATTGGAGTATTGCCAGATTCCTGGGAAAGAGCGGTTAGCTCCTCCTCAGGAATCGTGGCCGCCTCACCCGATACTCCCTCGGGTTCTGCGGTTGCGGTTGTCTCGTCCATCGGCACCATGAGGTCTCCAGCCTCAAGCGCCTCACCCTCTACTGCCTTCGGCCCGGTTAAGACAATCATTTCATCTGTCGCCACTTCAGGTGCGGCATCAATGACCCTCTCGGCGGCGGATCCCTCAACCTCTGTTTCAGGCCCCGTGGCCCCGACGACGTTGCTCACTGTCGGCTCGGGTTCGGCAAGTACCGCTTCCTCCGCTCCCCTGGGTTCAACGGTCTCCACCTCCCCCTCAGCCGGACTTGGCCCTGCAATGTGGAATGCATATGAGCCAACGGCTTTATAATTCTTACAACAAGGCTCTGAAAGAAATGCTACCTGAAGAGGATTTATCGTTTGCACTTCGGGCCGCGCGCTGCTTGCCTATGAGCAGTAGATAGGGCGGCAGGGGCCTCTTCAGAAGGAGTGTCGGCGCGAGGAATAGTGCTAGGGCCCGCTCCCGTGGCCAAAGCAGCTCTGCGCGCCTTTGCTTCGCGTCTCAACCGCTTCCGCTCCTCCCGAGCCGTTGAGACGGATGCCACTAGGGCTTCTTTAATTGAGGCGTCCTCGTCCGTGAGTAGGGATGCCTCCAGATTTTTCAGGGCATCCCTTGTTGTTTTGTCAAGTCGAGGCTCCTGCAGCAGCCTCGACGAGATCGGGACTTCAGTAACGGCCTTGGGAAGGATCCCCACATCAATTGATACAACCCCTGCAAAGAAACAAAAGAAGGTTAGGTTGACCATCAGAAAAGATGACAAACTTTCCTTATAAAAGAGAAAGGGGTGAGACATACCAATGCCTGCTAGAGCACGCTTCTCCTCCTCCTCTTGGAAGGTTTTCAAAGAGGCAGCGATAGCCTCTTCAGTAGAGACACCTGTTGAAAAGGGAGCAAATATTAGTTAAAGATAATAATAAAAAGTGCAATAAAATGACAAATAAAGCGGCTGATGATTACCTGACTCAGCGAGTTTGCTTAACATCGCTTCGAGCCTCGCCGATCGCTTCGAAGCTGCAATGGCGGCAGCCAAATTGGTGTCCGCAGGGTCTACCAAGAAGCCCTCGTTGCTGCCATATTCACATATGCCTTCGGTGGGAGGAGCCGCAGGCTTTAAGCTGAGGATCGCATCGAGGGAAAGGGTGGACTTCTTCTTCTTCTTCTGTCCTCCAGCTTTAGATCCACCCGGAGTAGATTTGCGCTTGGCAGTCACTTTAGGGCGGCGGGTCCCGATATCTGCTCCTGCGCCGGACCCTGGCGATACCACATTAACCGTCTTTGTGGGAGCACGGGGCGCCGGTGGTGCATCCACCGTAGTAGGCAGTGGCAATCCACGCGGGGGGCTCAACACGCGTGGTCAGTCAACTCCGGCATCTTTTATCGGGAGGATGACCTGGATCCTTGGCTGCAAAGGGGCCTTGCGATCGCCGCCGGGAGGCGCACCCCTACGGTCAACCAGCATACGCTTCTCCGTTAAGATAATTGGGCCCATCGCGTGTGCATACCAGGCCACATATGAATTAAGCATCTTAGGGGCACAGCTGGGTTCACTAATGAAGAAATAGGAACCTGTATTAAGCCGTGTAAAATGATGCATCGCATTCTTTATCCCCTCTGGGCCGACCACGGGCGTTTCCAAGAAAGCTTCCAGCGGGATCCCTTAGTTGTAGCTTGACTGCCGGGCAAATTGGTGTGGGTTATATCTCATAAACAAGGCTGTTTTATTCTGCCTGAACACTAGATAGCCTGGCCGGATGGAGTAGAGATGGAGGATTTCCCGAGCTTTCAATGCAGAAGCCCCATCTTTGAAGTCATCACGCAGGGGCACCACTGACTTGGTGGTCTCTGAGCCTATGGTTATGACCTTATCCACAAAGGAAACCTTCGCTCCGACCAGATGTGGACGAAGGAGCAGCCCTCTAGACTCCCGCGGGGCTGGAACCACAATTGAAGCCCCGACCAACCGCATGACTCTCGGGAGTCTGTATTTCTCGAAGAACGGAGGAGTCTTGTGGGCACCAAACACCCCTCGCACATGCATCTCCATCCAAGAAGTGAAGTAGTGCATCGGGAAGTTAGCAGGCTGTACCCCGGGCTCACTGGCGTCCGCTGCTATGCTAAGTCCATGATAAAGGTAAGCCAGCCCGGCGATTCCTACCGATAACTGCAAACCAGCCATCATCCGATGCGCTGGGTAAAAGACAGAGGGCCGCATGAGGCGGGGGTGCATGGGGAGTGCAAAGTTGCATAGCCACAAACCCAAGAATCCAATAAAAAAGGTTTCCTCATCCATGCCTGGGACGGCAATTTCCGAGAAAGCAGCAATGGCAGCGTTGGGGAGATAGAAATCCTTCTGATCATTTTCCGATACGGGTCGGCGGTCCAAGCCGAAACCAAAAAGGTCACCAAGCTGAGCGAACTTCTCGCTCTCCTCTGATAGGAACTCTGGGCGAATAAAGCGAGCAATAAAATCTGCGAAACTGACGCCCCGCTCGCCCGATCCCAAATGGAGTTCCTCATAGATCTCCAACACCTTCACCAAGCCCGGATACTGATGCTGAATGGCATTTTCCGGAGTTAAGTCAAACACCAGCTGCTTGGTGGCAAAGACGTACTCATCAGGAGGAAGCAGCTCCTCGTAATGCTCTCCCCTCATTGGTAGACCCTAAATCTCAGCGAATTCTTCCAAGGAGATAGAGACTTCCCTATCCGTCATCAGGAAGGTGTGAGTGGGGATATTCCATTGTTCGATAAAGGCCTTGACCCACCACGTTGGAGGAGAGGGATACTCGAAAAGCGAAAAGTAGATGGCTGAATATAAACCAATCCTCGTTAGATGAGTCCTTTTCGCCGATAAGATGTACCGGGTCCACTGCAAATATCCGGCGGGGGGTCGCGGGATCAGTCCAATATTGTAAGCCTGTCCCCAAGGGCGTGCTTCACCCTGACAGATTCGCCTCCCCAGAATATCTATTGCCGGCGGCGGCTGCACGGGGATGGCACCGATCGCAGGCTGGAGGAGGTCATCAGAATTCCAGTTTTTAACCTCCACGGCATACTTCACCGGGGGTTCGTCTGCATAGGGGATCGTGACTGTAGGCTCAGACGGCGAGACGGAACTGAAGCTGCGACGGCCTTGGATGATCTAGCTGTACCACCTTCCCCACAGGTGGAGCTTTTTGCACTCAGGGTCATGATCTTTAATGAGAGCGAACGCCACCCGGTCCACCGGCGAATGGGGGAACCCTCCTTCCGAGCGAACAAAGGGGAAAGACAAGTCGCCGGACATGTTTCCTGTAGAAAGATAAAAATAACCGTTAGTGTTCTGACACTTGGCATTTTGAAATCTTACTCAACACTGTGATGTAATGGGTAGGGGACAAAAAGAGGGACCCACAAAATCTGGATGACGGTACATCATTTAATAAGACAACCCCATCATTAGATGAGACTGTCAATTAATGAAAAGGTCCCCAAAAGAATATCCTCACTGATGGGAAATCCCTAGAGACAAGGAGAAATATTCTCTTTCAGAGCAAAGCTCTGTCACAGAGTGACATTTGTCAAACTCTGGTCTCAGGGGAACAAGATTCCTTAAAAGAGCATAGCTCTATGGTAATGGTGGAAAGATCCATCAATTTTATCTTTAAAGTTTTGGAATCTTGAAAAATCCATGAAAACTTATAAAAGAAAAATTTTCTCCGTTTATCAGAACTAAAAAGATCTACATTCGATCTAAGAGCAATGCTCTGTTCATAGGTTAGAACCCATGGATCAGATCTCTATAAATCTGTAAATTTTTTGAGAGCAAGGCTCTGTTGAAGAAACCCCAAAGGGGTTTTTCTTTAGATCAAAGATCTATAAGAGCAAGGCTCTGTTAATTAAATTTAATTTAAATTAATTAATTTTACCTAGAGTGATTCTAAAACTGGAACTTTGAAGTTCTCACAAGAGCAAGGCTCTGGAAGTTCTTAAGCAAGAGCAAGGCTCTGAAATTCAAATTCTTGAAAATGGTAAAGAATTACCAAGGACCAAGGGTCCTATTTATAGGCGCCTGCGCCTTTTCACCTGACCCCTTTGATCCGACGGTCAGGATCTCGCCACCGCTGCACTCACGTGCGCACCACGTGAGCGCAACGGTGGGGGGCATTTGTTCCCCCAATCAGAGCAAGGCTCTGTTTGAATTTTGAAAATTCAAATTTTTGAAGCAACGCTTCAGATCCCGTGCGCTGCTCGCAACGCGCCACGTGTCAGAAGTTGACACGGCAGCACAACGCCCAAGGCAGTGCGTCCAATCAGAGCAAGGCTCTTTAAAAAACAAAAGCAACGCTCAGTTGCGCAAGCGCACCGCTACGCGACACGTGTCTGCGCAGTTGCGCAAGCACGACTGCGCAAGCCCACCGCTGCGCGACACGTGTCTGCGCAGTTGCGCAAGCACGACTGCGCAAGCCCACCGCTGCGCGACACGTGTCTGCGCAGTTGCGCGCACACAGTTGCGCAAGCCCACTGCTGCGCGACACGTGTCTGCGCAGTTGCGCAAGCACGACTGCGCAAGCGCACCGCTGCGCGACACGTGTCTGCGCAGTTGCGCAAGCGCTGTTGCGCAAGCGCTTCATTGTGCGACACGTGTCACTCACTAGGGGAGTTGCGCAAAACAGAATAAATCTTGTTGAAACAAGAAGATTTTCTTGTATAAGGCAGGGACCTTTGGATCAAATATCCAACGGTGAGGAAAATTCCCCAAATCACTCAGAAAAAGATTTATGTAACAAATCTAACTAATTTATGAGCACTATAAAAAGGACCCCAGGCCTCATTTCAAAATCATTGAGATCAGACTAAAAAAAAAAAGAGAAGCGAACTCTGGAGAACTCTTTGAGAATACAAAAAAAAGGTAAAAAAAACCTTTAAAATAAGAGAAAATTCTCTTAGGAATAGATCATTGATCTAAGAACAAGATCAGTGATCTTCAATAAATAAATAAATAAATAAATAAATAAAAATAATAAAAATAGTGCCTTGCACTTGCTATGAACCTTTGGTTCTCTGAAACAAGAAAAAACTTGTTTTTCTTTGATCCAAATTTAGATCAAGGGATAAAAAGTGCTTTGCACTTCTTGAATCTACAAAAATTCTCAGTGCTTTGTACAAATGCAATGCATTACTTAAAAGGCCAGGCCCAAGTCAAAAAGACCTAACAGGTCTAAATAAATTGCAAAGCAATAAAAAGGCAGGTCCCCATTTAAATTGATACTCTGTTTGAGCAAAGCCCAAAATAAATGAGCAGCCCTACTGAAAGGCCTAACAGGCCAAATGCAAACGGAACGTTGAATATTCTAAACTGGACTTAGCCCAATTTTGGCCGTAAGTCCTTAAATTAAATTAACTGAGCAAGATTGCTCCTCCTAAACCAATTCACATCCAGTTTGAGGGTACATCTCCGAACTCCTTTGACATCCATCGTTGTAATTCCTCAACGACGTCAAAGAGGTGAAGGGTCCCTACGACCACACATTGATATGGACTGCGGGGTCTTTAAACTCGCGGACCGAAACGTCCCTAAACTAATATTGGACCGAAACGTCCCTAAACTAATAACGGACCACTACGTCCCTAAACTGGCGTCGGACCGAAACGTCCTTAAACTAATATCGGACCGAAACGTCCCTAAACTAATATCGGACCGAAAAGTCCCTAAACTAATAACGGACCACTACGTCTCTAAACTGGCGTTGGACCGAAACGTTCTTAAACTAATAATGGACCACCACGTCTCTAAACTGGAATATGGACCGGAACGTCCTTAAACTAATGTTGGACCGAAACGTCCTTAAACTAATATCGGACCACCACGTTCCTAAACTGGAACAGAGACCACCACGTCCCTAAACTGGAATATGGAGCACCACATCCCTAAACTGGAGCATGGACCGCAACGTCCCTAAACTACCTATGGACCACTACGTCCCTAAACTGGAACAATAGAGCCTCCAAATGCTCTTTTGCCGGATCTAAACGATCCCGTTTAAGTTGATCTTAGCCCCCCAAACACGGCTAACGTATCCTTAAACATTCAAACGGACTATAAAACTCCAAATCAACCTTGGTTCAAGAGTACATCTCTGAACTCCACTGACATCTGCCGTTGTAATCCTTCAACGACGTTAGAGAGGTGACGAGTCCCGATGGCCAGATATTAAATGGACTATCACGTTAAGTCGAGTCTCAAACAGGACTATCGTATCCTTAACGAACGTTTAAGTTGATCTTAGCCGCAACGCGACTAATGCATCCTTAAACTAAAAACACCAAACCCAAATCTAAGTAAATACGGATTTGGACTAATCCACGTCCTACGGGCGACGGCATTACTCAGTCTCCGTATACAATCCACGGGCAACCACAAATAAAACAAACACACACGACACGAAGTGAAATTCTGGAGAAGGAGAAAGTTGTTACCGCGATGCGGTAGCGTAATTAACTGCAGGGGCTTGCGCCTGCAGGGAAGAGCGTCCCCACAATCAAAAACCCCTCAAGCGAGGGGGAATCTGACGAAGTCTGCTACATCGGCCGCATCCGTCTAAACCTCCGATACACGGTGCCATAAATCAACTTGGCATCTTCGGAGAGGTGGACAGATAAAACCAAATAGCATCTGCCCCGAATCTCAGCGTCAGGACATCGAAGTCTTGTGCGCCGCCTTTCGGAGGGGAACAACGACATCCTGGTGTATTCAAAGGACTGGAAAGAACACGCTGAGCACTTATGAATTGTCCTGGAGACATTGCAACAACATCAACTCTACGCCAAGTACAGCAAGTGTGAATTTCGGCTAGATCAAGTCGGATTTCTTGGACATATCGTTTCCGGCGAAGGAATCTCAGTAGATCCAGCTAAGGTGTCAGCTGTCAGCGAATGACCAACACCAAAAGCGGTGAAGGATATTTGAAGTTTCTTGGGATTTGCAGGATACTACCGAAGATTCATCGAAGGCTTTTCGAAGATTGCAGCATCCCTGACAAAGCTCACACGTAAAGATGAAGAATTCGTGTGGTCAGAAGCATGTGAACAAGCTTTTGTAGAACTCAAGTCGAGATTAACTTCTGCTCCTATTCTCGTAATACCGGACCAATCTGGAGGATTTGTTGTGCATTGCGATGCATCTGGTAAGGGATTAGGATGTGTTCTACACCAGCATGGAAAGGTTGTATCTTTTGCATCAAGACAGCTGAAAGTTTATGAGCGCAACTATCCAACACATGATCTAGAGTTGGCGGCCATTATCTTTGCACTTAAGATTTGGCGCCATTATCTTCTAGGAGAATGGGTGGATACATATACGGACCACAAGAGTCTGAATTATGTATTTACTCAAAAGGAATTGAATATGCGGAAGAGAAGATGGCTAGAACTCATGGCGGACTTTGACATCAATCTAAAATATCATCCATGGAAGGTGAATGTAGTTTCTGATGCACTTAGTCACCAATGAATCTCACCGCACAGTGGAAGCTACAGCAGGAATTGCACGGGATGGAGATCGAAGTAGTTTTGCTAGGTAACGCTTCGTATTTGATGAACTTACAAGTTCAATCTACTATTGTCAATCTGATCAAGCCAGCTTAAGCAAGTGATGTCAAGCTGCAAAAGATCCGAGAATAGGTAAAAAGTGGACTTCGAACAGACTTCATCATCTACGAAGACGGATCTTTGAGATATGGAAGTAGATTGTGTGTACCACAAGGTTCTGTTCGAGAAGAGTTGATGAAAGAAGCTTACAGCTCTCTATACTCAGTACACCCTGGTGGTACCAAAATGTATAAAGATCTATGGCAACATTACTGGTGGTATGGAATGAAGCGCGAAATAGCCAGAAGCGTAGCCAAGTGTTTGGTGTGTCAGCAAGTAAAGGCTGAACATCACAGAATTGCTGGACAACTTCAGCCATTACCAATCCCAGAATGGAAATTACAACATATTACCATGGACTTCGTGACTGCTCTGCCTCGCAGCACGAAAGGTAAAGACACAGTATGGGTTATTGTGGATTGACTCACCAGGTCGGCTCACTTTATTCCCTTTCGAGTTGGCCAATCTACCGAGACATTAGTAAAGAAGTACATGGAGGTAAGCATGAATCTAAAGTAAGATTCAACCTTCAAAGTGTACTATATTGATACCCATGAACTCATGCAGGAAATTGTGAGATTACATAGAGTACCAGTTTGCATCGTCTCTGATCATGATACCGGATTTCGATCACAGTTTTGACAGAGTCTGCAAGCTAGCCTGGGATTGAGTCTGAACTTCAGCATGGCTTATCATCCACAAACAGATGGACAATTTGAGTGAACAATTCAGATTCTAGAAGACATGCTAAGAGCTTGTACGTTGGACTTCGGAGGTTCGTGGGAAGATCACATACACCTGGTGGAGTTTTCATACAACAACAGCTATCAGGAAAGTATTGGAATGACACCGTTCGCAGCACTCTACGGAAGGAAGTGTCGTTCACCACTAAGTTGGGATGACATCGGAGATCGTGAACTCCGTAGACCAGAGATGATCGTGGCAACTGTGGATGTAGTTCGTACGATCAGGGAAAGAATGCGCATAACCCAAAACTGACAAAAGCATTGGGCTGATGTAAAGCGTCAACACCTGGAGTTCCAACCTGGAGATCATGTTTTCTTAAAGATTTCTCCAAACCGTGGAGTGATCCTCTTTGGTAAGAGGGGTAAGCTCAGCCCACGATACATAGGACCGTTCGAAATACTCGAACGAGTCGGAGAATTAGTATACCATTTGACACTATCACCGTCATTGGATGGAGTGCACAATGTGTTCCGCATATCCCAGCTTCGAAGATATGTGAGTGATCACAGCCACATCCTTAATCACTCCGAGCTCACTGTACAAACAGACTTAACTTGTGAACAACAACCCGTTGAGATCCTGGACAGAAAGGTAAACACTGCGGAACAAGGAGGTAAACTTGGTCCGAGTGATGTAAAGAAAAGATTCGCCAGGAGAATCAACGTGGGAACGAGAAGATGATATGCATGTAAGATATCTTCACTTATTTGTAAATCGGTCCTTATATAATTGTAAATTTCGAAAATGAAATTTTTTATAAGGAGGGTATAATGTAATGACTATGAATTTACTGTATGAATTTTTTCAATTTAATGTACAGAAAAGAGTTTGCAAGCCTGAGTACAATTTATAAGTTAATTTTTTTTAAGAACAACAAGACATAACTTGTAGCTCATTGGTAAAGCCTTACGCTGCAGTGACGTAGCCCTTGTGTTCGAATACTCTTCAGACACATTATTTTTTTTCTGAATTTTCTTTTAAACTTTTTGGAAGCCGAAAAGTTTACACGTGCACTGCACACAAAAATGAAAAGTCAGAGAAAACTAACATGTGCAAAATGTTGTGTATACTGAAGTGAACACGTGGCCAAGATCCAACGGCTCCCCTCCACCATTGAACCGGCGAGATTGCCTTGATGGCCGGCGCCGACGGGCCCCCGTAGGTGAAAAGTCCCCGTGCTTTGCCCACATGACTCTTCCCCTACCTCTAACTCCTCTGCACTGTTTGATTTTCCTACAATCAAACAGAGACTTTAATTTCACCTTAAAATCAAATTTAAATGCATTTTAATTCATTCTTTCAATTCCAAAACCCTAATTCCACACTATAAATACTAGCCTATGCCCTAGCCTTTCCTCATTCTGAAAATTCTAGCCAAAACTATCACATTTTCTCAAGTACAAGAAGAGTACAAGTGGAGTTAGCCAACGAACAACTTCCGGCGAGAAATCGAGGCAATTCCGGCGACCTGGCGACGCCACGGTGACTACCCCCTTTCCTTCTACCTCCTCTTCATCCATCTAGCTTGTAAGTCCCTCCCTATTCTTTTCTTTTTTCTTAAAACTTTCTTTGTTTCAAAACATGTCGGTAAGTGGAGTTAACACTGACCTTTTATTCTAAACCTAAAAATTTCACTCTAATCAGAATCCAATTCAACATGAATCCAATTCCGGCGACCTGGCGACGCCACGGTGACTACCCCCTTTCTTTGTTTCTTCCATATCTTTCATTCAAATTCTTATCATATGTTTATAACCATGAAACTAATGTTTAGAACCAACTTTCACTCTAAAATATCATGTTAAATAACTTTAATCTAACTTTTACATGAAAATACTATGAACTTTACATATCACCTTTTAGTATGTTGTTAATAGTTTACCTTTAGGAAAATTCACGGGGTAATGACCTACCCCTCACAAACACATATGGTTTCTATAGCATGATACCCTTTGAGCATATTTTTAGTTACGAACACAACATGTCATTAAAATACCATGAACTATAAAAACTCGGTTTTCTTTGAATTGTATTATGAAAACTCTTTGTGATTTTGTCTTTACAACCCATTTGAGGAACCCGTTATTGAATGGTGCGGATTATCGCACATTCTCGGGCTAGTAGAGCGAGATGCAGACCTCCTCACGGAGCATTCGTTCTCGAAAGATTTTTAATATGATTTTTAAGAAAAATGAAATTCTCTACTTAATAATAAATTTAATTTTTAATAATTATATAAATATTATCAAACCACATATTTCCAAGATATAATAAAATTGGATGTTTTCTAAAAACTAAAAGAATGACAAGTTTCATCAAAATACCTTCAAATTATCCAAAAGTCAAGTTTTACAGTAAAATACCTTGGACTATGCAAGCTAAACTATTATCACTAAAATACTTCACATTCTTAAAATTCACAATTATGGAAACCTAAATAAAATAAATAAATACTCGAGGTTTATTTTGAAAGTATATAAAATATTTTTCATAAAACCCCATCGAGTTATATAAAATTATATTTAAGGACTTTAGTAAATATAGGTTTAAGCGGGATCGATTCTCTTGAGATGGGAAATATGCGCTGCTTGTCAGGTGTATACAGATTCCCCCTGCCTGGGGTAGGCTAGGGTTTATCGATTGTGGGGATCCGAATCTCCGGCAGCCGCGGACTAAGCTGCCGTTAATTACCCTTCGCTTTTAGAGCGAGAGAATCTCCGATTGACGGATCAAACTGGTCATGCGAACTCAATGTGCAGTATGCGTGTGTTGTGTTTAGAGGGGTCTTGGGTATATCGAAGGCCTCGCAGAGTTTACGGGGGTCCCGGTACCCGGATGGTGGGCCGGGGTCAAGGGGGCTAGCAGCCTCCTTGCGGGGTGCGGGGCAGCGCCCCGTTAGAAATTTTTTCTAATGGGGGAAAGTATTGTGGAGTGTGTATATAAAAAAAAGGGGAAATAGCATTTGAAGGACGCGTGGGCGCCAGTGCCTCATGTATTTGGCGTGCGGGCGCAGGCGCGTGGGCGCTAGCGCCATACGTGCCTGTCGCGTGTGCGCTGGGCACCAGTGCCTCACGTTCCTGTCGCGCGATCTCTGGGCGCCAGAGCCTCTCGTGCCTAGCGCAGGGTGCCAGCGGGAAAAATGGCCCTATACTGGGAGTTGTACTCCCAATTGACTTTTGGAGTTAAACCCCTAAAAAAAGGACAAAAGGGCTTAGCCCCTGCACTAGGAGTTGTACTCCTAATTGACTTTTAGAGTTGAACTCCTAAAAAGAAAGACTTTTTTTCCTCGGAGTTAAACTCCCAAGAGATTTTCGGAGATGATGAAAAGGGACCCTTTCTTCTCTCTTGAGCCCTAGATCTTCTCTTGAGCCTTGGATCTTCCCAAAGTGGGGTTTTTGGAGATGGGTCTGCTTCTTCCTCCTCTCTGTTGGCTGGATTTTGGAGAAAAGTGTTGGATATGTATGCTCTAGAGGCCATTATTGTATAGTACTAGTTTGTATAATACATTTTGGAAGCTTGGGATATATACACGGGTTTACGACAGTCTTGGTCGATATAGTAGTATGCTACTTGGTTTGTTTCTATCTTAATATGTGTATATGTTTCTTTTAACACATCGCTAATACATATTGATGGAGCCCTTAGGATCTTTGCTTGACTACCGGCGTTGTGATGGCGATCACACTAGTGGGGGCTGGGTAGTCTATAAGCGCATCCTTATTTTGGTCCCTAGTCGTAGGATTATTGAGACAGGGCATCGATACTCCAGAGTAGACTGGTGCATACGTTTCTTGTCCCAGCAGGGGAGATGGTCTGTCCCATAGCCATCAGTACGTCGTACTGGAGATAGTATGCAGGTGCTCGTTAGGTTACGAGTACACTGGACAGGACTCGTCGGGAACTGTTGGTTGGTATTATACCTATCGTCAGTTAACAGTTTCCATGTGACATGAGTACAGCTTAGTCCGTTGACTTGACACTGTCCCTTCGCCTCAAGTGTGTTCCCACTGTTCTTAGATTACTACCCTACCACGGCTCTATTGAGTCGTGCAAACAGATAGTAGTTGGGTGCAGTCCCGAAGCACTTGGAGGCAGTGACGATTAGACAGGATTCGTCTCTCCCGGTATTGGGAGTTGATATCGCGTTGTGTCTAGGAGAGCCATTATACATAGTCGTCCCTGTCCAGGGCAAGCGAGATTTACTGGTAGTGTTTCCAGTAGTTTCTCAGGGTGTTCTGGGCTACACTCCGACATGACTTGTACCACTATTAGGGGTCTGACGTTTGCCACCCCCTTAGGCCCGACATACGATACTCTTAGACGAACAGACCGGACTGTACGGAGATTGTCACATTCAGGCCCAGTAGGAGTTCGGATGGGTTCACCTCATCAGTCTTCTTATCGGCATCTACCTGGGGACCGTTACGTACAGCTAATACTGCTTGCGGCCTGTGGTTAAACCCACTGCCAGCGTAATGTCGAGCCTTTAGAGTCCCACACAGAGGGTTGCTCGCCTTTGGGCGAAATAGAGTAGAGGTCGCATGGTTTTGCGACGGGGTTCGTTCACATCCGCGCACTTGTGCACGTTTGGTGTCCGGGCAGTTATTACTAGCAGGCTTTGGTTTAAGCCAGATCCTAGTATTTGTTTTGGGATTGGTTTTGTCTCAGTGTATTCGTGTTCCTCGGAACACGGATGCGGGTGTGTATGCACAGTTGACAGAGGCAGAGGATTCTCATTAGGGTTTTTGACAGTTGACTTTTTCTTAACCCTAATGAGAATGAGAAATATGATTAATGATATTAACTAAGGATAATTGTGCCATGGTTAGGTTGACCATTTGACTTTTGTTGACCTTTTGACTTTGGTTGACCGGTTGACTTTTGTTGACATTTTGACCATCATCATTTCATTTGAAAGATGCTTCTTGATTCTTGCAAATTGCATTTATTGTGAAATGATAATGGTCATTCCAAATGAACCATCACATTTATCTTTATTTGTTATTATTATTATTTCATATTATCTCTTTTGGGAGCATGGTTGTAGAATCCTATCTCATTCTCTTTTGCTCTTTCTCTCTCATGTTTGGAGCTCTCCCTCTTCCTCTCAAAGCTTAAGTGTTCCATGTGTTGGAAATCATAAGCTCTTGAGACAAAACCATCAAGACTCATCTCTACTCTTTCTAGGGTTCTTTGTCTAGCAAACCAAGCACTCTAGTTATCTCTTGGTTGAGGTAGGAGCTCAAGTTCGAGCCCTCGGGTGGATATATCTTCGGAAAAGAGAAGACGAGGAGGAGGAACCGTTCAAGCCACTACAAGGAGGAAGCAAGAAGGAAAACCACAACAAGAAGAGAAGGAGTTCAAGATCTAGGTATAACCATTCTACATAGTAGCTAGAACTTGTAGTTAATATGTTAGTTTTTGTTTAGAAAAGATCCTTCATGGATGGTCCAAGTTATCTTGTGAGAAAATTTTGATTTTTACCTATTCTGCCTTCCCGAAAGAACCGGGATGGGTAACGTGGACCTAACAGTGGTATCAGAGCCTAGTTAAACAACAACTAACTATTAGCAAAGTGTTTAGAACTTTGATCCGGAAAAAATCGCAAAATCCAAAAACTTGTGTTTTCTGTCGATTTATAAAACAGGCCTAAAAATATTTTAACTGACATGAAAAATACAAGCAGGGTTTTTTGAGAAAACTGCAGAAATTTGGACGCCTGAGTCCCTCAGATGACCGCGGATCCACGGCCGATCCAAGCGATCCGCCGTGGTTCCGCGGCCGAGTCGACTCAGTAGCGCACCAAATTTTTCCAGGGGTTCTCTGTTATGGTTATGTGATTTTTAAGATGTTTTGTTTCTGCCCAGATTTTCCAGAGAACAATGTTATGTTTGGGTAGTTACAAATTGGTATTTTGATCGAAGTTCTATAAACTTTAGCTATTTGGTTATATCTGTGATGTGATATATGCACTGAACGTCGACTAATCGCTATACGTCGATTAGTGGGGGTTGTGCATATCTGTGATCTCTAATGTTGTTGGATTGTGTGTATGAACTTGTTGGATCGTCGCGGATGAATAGCCGGGGTTTGTGAGATGAGAGTTTCTTTATCTTTCATTTGATGTAATATGTAAATTGATGTAATATTATTTTTATGGCCGCACATCCGGGATGACGTTGTAGCCGCCATTGTATATTATTTCTTTTACTACTTTTGCTTCTAGGATAGACCCAAGGTGGGGTGCACAAACTACCGGGTACTTTGAAGTGCTGAGTGGCCTACTCACGTTGTTGAGGGAGTGTCACGACCCGCTTCCCAGAGTACGCAAGATTTGGGCACGTGACATAGCCAACCATGCTACCTGTGGGTAGGAAGTATCCATCCACAGTCACATTACGGTTGTACAGATATCAAGAACAGTAAAATAAACTAAACTAATACATGTCCAAATCCATAATAACAAGAATCAATAAACAATAAGTGCGGAAGCTAATGATCCAATACAATGAATAAACAGTATGTCCCATAATGCGGGCTCACATCTGGAAATGAAATGACATAAATGAACTAAACTCTAAAGAACTCACAGTTCAGCCTGCTGGCTGAAGTACTCCTGCTCGGTCGACGACAAAGGTACGGAATCTGGGCCATGCAAAACCCAGACGTCAGCGCGTCATGATATCAAGTATATAGCATAAACATGGTAATAAACAATGCAAGCATGAACATGAATAAGGCAGTAATAAGAGATAACAAGCAGGGTGAGGTGCAGTGGTGACTAAACTGTCCTATCAGGTTTTCTACTCTATAGTCTTTGAAACCAATTGATGAATCGTCGATGTAACTCAATAGTATCCCGTGCGTGCCCGGGACCACGGTCATGATTCTCGGGGCTGAATCCGAGACGTGCCGCTAAGCAGTAAAAGGTAGTAGGATAGATGAGTGATGTCAGCATCAACACTCCGGAGCTGGCCAAGCCCGTAAGACTGATCAGAACAATGTGTCGAACTGTTGAGTTACAAGTCGGTTTCACCTTTGATTTCCCCATACCCCCAAGCTATGTATGTCAGGTCAGGTATTCAGTAGTCAAGGACTAATGCCAACACAAGTCAAGTAAAGGTAAGTCTGTCTGGGTCGACAGCAGGAATGGTTAGGTTTGTCGGCATTAGGCCTGAGATCAGGTAACAGGTCAGGTTACTTTCAACAGGTAGAGTCGATATGTACAGGATGTCATGTCCGGTGTATCAGTACACGTGTCATGTGTATCAGGATCGGTCAATATGTAATGCAATCAGGTATATGATGATAGCAGGTATAGTAACAAATAATGAACGGTAGCAGGAAACAGTAAATAACAAATATTATTCTATGTGAACACAGTGATGTTTGTATTTTCATATTAATCCGGTTCACGCACCTTTGAGGTGCAACAGCCACAAGACGAACAATATCAATAATATGCATAATGGAGTTACAGTATTTGAACTAAGTATAATAATTGCCTCATGAGGGGCTTTAACAAATGAAGTGAGGATGATCTAGCAATTTAGGCAAGGATGTGCCAGATTGGTTAATTAGTTAAGGTGTTGATTAAAAGCATACCGGTAAACTACAAGTAACTACTACAATGGTTTAACATTACGGATGATTGTAATTGTCATCAAGTCGTGTGATTATAACAGATAACATAATTATTAAGTTTGTAGCATGTTAAAGCAAGTATTCGGATACTTGCCTCGGCGGTTCCGCAAACCGAAGCACGGATGCGATGTCGGCAGAAACTGCGATACGGAAGCACGGGCCACGGATCGAGTCCCAACAGAGGTCAACGGGATCACACGGACCAGGGGACTTCGCTGGAGCGTCGGGTCCAAATAACGGCACGGTCGGAATCCGGCAAAAAGTCAAACGCAACGAAGTTAGCAAACCCGATACACGCAACAAAGATCAGTGAGAGCTTAAACATGAATGGAAAGCTAAAGGGATGCTTACAGGGAAGAACCAGGGGTAACTACGACGGGCCCGACGGCGATGGGCGCGCCGGCGGTGAACAGGAGATGCGACGAGGGCTGGAATCCTTCGGGTTCGCTGGAAAGAGATGTTGTCGTGCGTAGGGGAGGTCCTGATCTGATCTGGATCGCAGGGGGAACGGAGAGGTGGTCGGCGGTGTCTCCGGCAACGCCGACGATGGTCTACGGCAGCTGTCCCGACGACCGGGGAATGCTAGGGTTAGGCTCGGTGAGATTTTCTGGTGAGGTTTGTGCGGGTTCTCGTGAAGATGACGAGGTCTTCGACGAGGGGTGTGAGAGGGAGTCGTGGGAGGCGTCGACGGTCGGAGGCGACGTCGACGGCGAGGTCGCGAGAGGATGGAGGCGTCGGGGAGATGGGTGCAGTCGCGGGAGAGAGAGGAGGAAGGAGGGAGGAAGTGCGGCGGTCGAGGCGGCGTTGCCGGCGGCGACGGCGAGGTCGCGGGGAAGTCGGCGACGGGATCGCGAGGGCTAGGGTTTCGCGTGGGTTTAGTCGCGAGGAAGAGGACGTGGGGCGGCTGCAGGGTGAGTTTAAATATATATGAGGAGAGAGAGAGATAAAGATTGAGAGTAGAGAGAGAGATAAAGATTGAGGAGAGAGATAGAGAGATTGAGATAGATTGAGGGAGAGAGAGAAAGAGATAGGGAATGAAGAGGCGGGGCCCACGAGCAACAATCAGCCCTCGTGATTGGCTGATCACGAGGTGGGGAAAATATTTGAGAAGGATTTTAGAAATCAATCAGTTGGGAAAATATAATCACAGGTATAATTTTAGTTATAAAAATTAAATTGAAACGGGCCCTTTTTGGCGCGAAATGAAACATTTCCAAATCGCGCCCGGGTTGCGCCCAAAAGTTCCAAATTCAAATTATAAGATTTTAAGCGGGTTCCAAATTTTGAAAATAGGTGTTTAATGATTAAAATGCATGCCCCCAAGTCGGACACTTGCGCGCGCGTGTAGTCGCCCAAACTTGCCCGTTCGGCCAAACGGAACGGAATCTCGACACGCGGACGCTACCACGCGACTAGTGGCGACGAGTAGGCTAACATGGACATCTTAAATTTCATTTTCGGGGTTAAAATTTGTTATGTGCCAAAATGACTTAACCGGGTAAAATTTAGCAATAAACACCAGAAAATCAGGAAAATTGGAAAGAGCGATAAATAACCCTCAACTAGTAATATACATAGTATTATTGGGCTCGGGTGTTACATCATACCCAACTACAAAAGAATTTCGTCCTCGAAATTCCAAGAATACAAGATAACTAACTACTGGAAAAGATGAGGGAATTTCTGCCGGATCTCGTCTTCTCGCTCCCAAGTAGATTCTCCATGCGATCGGTTACCCCAAGAAACTAGCACAAGAGGGATAACCTTGTTCTTAAGAACCTTTCTCTTCGATCCTTGATCTCGACTGGTCGCTCCTCAAAAGTCAGGTCTTCTCGTACAGTTAACTCCGAATGATCCAAGACATGAGTCTCATCACGAACATACCTCCGTAGTTGAGACACATGAAACACATCGTGAACTCCTGCTAATGATGGCGGTAATGCCAACTGGTACGATACCTCTCCGACACGCTCCAATATCTCGAAAGGTCCAATGAATCGGGGACTAAGCTTTCCCCGACTTCCAAAGCGAATCACCCCTCTAGTCGGTGATATCTTCAAGAATACCAAATCGCCCACGGCGAACTCTAGAGGTCTTCTTGACGTGTCGGCCCAACTCTACTGTCTGTCTTGAGCTGCACTCATAAGCTTCCTGATTGTATTCACCTTCTCGACTGTCTGTACCACCAAATCTGGTCCTAGTAACCTTCGTTCACCAACAACATCCCAACAAACAGGTGAACGGCACTTACGACCATACAACGCTTCAAACGGAGCCATCTGAATTGTCGCTTGGAAACTATTGTTGTACGAAAACTCCACCAGGTGTAGATGATCTTCCCAAGAACCTTTAAAGTCCAACATGCAAGCCCTCAACATATCTTCAAGGGTCTGGATCGTTCTCTCCGATTGTCCATCGGTCTGAGGATGATAAGCTGTGCTGAGCTTCAATCGAGTCCCCAAACTTTCTTGTAAACTCCTCCAAAAGTGCGACAAGAACCGAGTGTCCCGATCGGACACGATGCTTACCGGCACTCCATGCAATCTGACAATCTCCTGCATGTATCGCTCTGCCAAAGTCTCTGTCGATTGACCAACCCGAAAAGGAATAAAGTGAGCTGCTGTGGTCAAACGATCGACAATCACCCATACGGCATTGTTGTCCTTTGGACTCCGCGGCAAGCCGTCACGAAATCCATGGTTATATGTTCCCACTTCCACTGAGGAATCGGAAGTGGTTGCAATAAACCAGCAACCCTTTGGTGTTCAGCCTTGACTTGCTGACACACCAAGCACTTAGCCACGAAGCGAGCAATTTCCCGTTTCATACCTTCCCACCAAAAGTACTGTCGAATATCTCGGTACATCTTTGTCCCTCCTGGATGTACAGAGTACGCTGAACTGTGTGCCTCCTTCATAAGCTCTTCACGCACATCTCCTTTTGGCACAAACACACGGCTACCATATCTCAACGAACCATCTTCATGGATCAGTAAATCGGTTCGTAGTCCGGCTCCAACCTGCTCTCGAAACTTTTGCAGTCTAGGATCCTGCGATTGCGCCGCTTTAATCCTTTCCACTAAGGACGATTGTACTTGCAACTGCATCAACTGTCCTGTAGCACGCGGTAGCACAACCTCCAAGTCAAATCTCCGAAACTCCTCAACGATCTCTCTCTGTGCAGTCAATAACTGAATTGCTGGTAACCGACTTAGCGCATCTGGCATGACGTTAACTTTTCCCGGATGGTACTTAAGATCAAGGTCGTAGTCGGCCATCAGCTCCAACCATCTGCGTTGCCTCATGTTCAACTCCTTCTGAGTGAACACATATTTCAAACTCTTGTGATCCGTAAAGACTTCAACTCTCTCGCCCAGAAGGTAGTGTCTCCAAATCTTCAGGGCGAAGATCACGGCTGCAAGCTCCAAGTCGTGAGTCGGATAGTTCTGCTCATGAGTCTTCAGCTGTCTCGATGCGTAAGCGACGACTTTCCCGTTCTGCATCAAAACACATCCCAATCCCTTTCCAGATGCGTCGCTATGAATCCTCAGTCCTCCGGAATTGTCCGGTACGGTTAGGATAGGGGCGGTTATCAACTTCTGCTTCAACGTCTCGAAGGCCAACGCACATCCATCCGTCCAAACAAACGGTACCTCGCTACGCGTAAGCTTGGTTAACGGCTCAACTAAACGAGCGAAGTTCTCCACAAATCTTCTGTAGTAACCGGCGAGTCCAAGAAAACTTCTTATCCCTGCAACATTCTTTGGAACAGGCCAATCTCGAACTGCTGCTATCTTCTCGGGATCAACGGCGATTCCATCGCCTGACACGACATGCTCCAGGAACTTCACTTCTTCCAGCCAGAATTCGCACTTACTTGTCTTTGCGAATAGTTTCTCTTATCTCCACGTCGGCAGTGCGATCCTTCTTCTTCACTAAAAGAACTGGAGCTTTCCAAGGTGAGTTGCTGCTTCGAATCATCCCTTCTCGAGTAATTCACTCACTTGTTTCTTAACTCCCTCCAACACTACTGGTGCCATTGGATAGTCAGTTTTTTTTTTTTTTATACTGGCGTTGCACCAGGAGTAAGGTCAAACGCAAACTCCACATCTCGCCTCGGTGGTAAGCCCGAAATGTCTTCGAACCCATCCATAATGTCGCGAACAACTGCCGGCTCTTCATCACTCTCCACTACCATAGCCGCAAGAACACTGTTCGTCGGCCTAGCCCTAAACTCGACTGGCCCGACAGAATATCTTTCTCCAATGAAAGTAAACTTAGGATGTCCGGGAATCTGGAAATTACCTTCCTTGTCCTACAGCCAATGTGGGCGTAGAAAGTGTCGAGAATATCCATCCCCAAGACAACCTCATAACTGCCCGTATCTATCCCCAAGAAGTCTGCAAAAGCTCCCGTCCGCAAACAACAACTGTACAATCTCTACCTTCCTTACTAGCTATGATTTTCCCATTCCCAGTGTGTATGTCCCAGAAACTAGGCAGGGTCGTGCAGGTGATCGAGTGTGTAGTTATAAATTGGATGACATAAACAATGGGATGCTCCGAAATTAAGTAATGCCAAAGCGGGAAAACCATGAACGAGTAAATTACCTGAAACCAATTCTCCCGATGCCTTAGCTTCTTCCGTTGTCAACACGAACGCTCGAGCCTGCTGTGGTCCTTGAGTAAGCGGTTCCGGTCCTTGGAACGGTCCTTGCGGAGGCTTCTGAGTATCATCCTTTGTGCGAGGCTTCGACAGACAAGCATCAACGGTGTGATCTGCCGCTCCACATCTAAAACAAAGTCCCAGCCTCAAACGACACTCCCTTCGCACATGTCCGGGTTTATGGCAGTAACTACAGATCACGCTCCCCTTCCGATCACCCATACTGGTTTTCTTCATTGGTGCTACGTTGCGCCTGTTCACTGGAATACGTCTACGTACGGACGTGGGGCCCATTGTAAATGCTGGTTCCAGCTCGAGTTGTTCCTTTAGTTTCTCCATCAATCCCCTTATCACTCTTTGCCTGGCGGCTAAGACCGCATGCCCTGGTTCCATCTCCAAATTCTGATCGGCCATATCCCTGGAAATCAAAGTACCCAACGTTAGCATGATGATAGTTTTCGAGTATAGATCAAGGCTAGAACTCCAAGATACTTAAATAGAGTGCAGCATTGTAGCTATGCCGCGGTATCATAGCCGCAATTACTTAACTCCACCCAAGTCGCCTAAGTCCTAGAGATAACAAGAAGTTAGGTTTTCGAGTTAACAATGCAAAGTAAGTTTGCATGTCGACATGATCTGGAAGAATGATTCAAGAACGGTAAAACGGTCAAGATGGCAGGACATGTTTCCTAATCACGGGTATTATGATTGGTGTATCGGGTGCGATACCCAACTACAAAGAATCAACCCAACTAACCTATGGCTCTGATACCATAAAACCATGTCACGACCCGCTTCCCAGAGTACGCAAGATTTGGGCACGTGACATAGCCAACCATGCTACCTGTGGGTAGGAAGTATCCATCCACAGTCACATTACGGTTGTACAGATATCAAGAACAGTAAAATAAACTAAACTAATACATGTCCAAATCCATAATAACAAGAATCAATAAACAATAAGTGCGGAAGCTAATGATCCAATACAATGAATAAACAGTATGTCCCATAATGCGGGCTCACATCTGGAAATGAAATGACATAAATGAACTAAACTCTAAAGAACTCACAGTTCAGCCTGCTGGCTGAAGTACTCCTGCTCGGTCGACGACAAAGGTACGGAATCTGGGCCATGCAAAACCCAGACGTCAGCGCGTCATGATATCAAGTATATAGCATAAACATGGTAATAAACAATGCAAGCATGAACATGAATAAGGCAGTAATAAGAGATAACAAGCAGGGTGAGGTGCAGTGGTGACTAAACTGTCCTATCAGGTTTTCTACTCTATAGTCTTTGAAACCAATTGATGAATCGTCGATGTAACTCAATAGTATCCCATGCGTGCCCGGGACCACGGTCATGATTCTCGGGGCTGAATCCGAGACGTGCCGCTAAGCAGTAAAAGGTAGTAGGATAGATGAGTGATGTCAGCATCAACACTCCGGAGCTGGCCAAGCCCGTAAGACTGATCAGAACAATGTGTCGAACTGTTGAGTTACAAGTCGGTTTCACCTTTGATTTCCCCATACCCCCAAGCTATGTATGTCAGGTCAGGTATTCAGTAGTCAAGGACTAATGCCAACACAAGTCAAGTAAAGGTAAGTCTGTCTGGGTCGACAGCAGGAATGGTTAGGTTTGTCGGCATTAGGCCTGAGATCAGGTAACAGGTCAGGTTACTTTCAACAGGTAGAGTCGATATGTACAGGATGTCATGTCCGGTGTATCAGTACACGTGTCATGTGTATCAGGATCGGTCAATATGTAATGCAATCAGGTATATGATGATAGCAGGTATAGTAACAAATAATGAACGGTAGCAGGAAACAGTAAATAACAAATATTATTCTATGTGAACACAGTGATGTTTGTATTTTCATATTAATCCGGTTCACGCACCTTTAAGGTGCAACAGCCACAAGACGAACAATATCAATAATATGCATAATGGAGTTACAGTATTTGAACTAAGTATAATAATTGCCTCATGAGGGGCTTTAACAAATGAAGTGAGGATGATCTAGCAATTTAGGCAAGGATGTGCCAGATTGGTTAATTAGTTAAGGTGTTGATTAAAAGCATACCGGTAAACTACAAGTAACTACTACAATGGTTTAACATTACGGATGATTGTAATTGTCATCAAGTCGTGTGATTATAACAGATAACATAATTATTAAGTTTGTAGCATGTTAAAGCAAGTATTCGGATACTTGCCTCGGCGGTTCCGCAAACCGAAGCACGGATGCGATGTCGGCAGAAACTGCGATACGGAAGCACGGGCCACGGATCGAGTCCCAACAGAGGTCAACGGGATCACACGGACCAGGGGACTTCGCTGGAGCGTCGGGTCCAAATAACGGCACGGTCGGAATCCGGCAAAAAGTCAAACGCAACGAAGTTAGCAAACCCGATACACGCAACAAAGATCAGTGAGAGCTTAAACATGAATGGAAAGCTAAAGGGATGCTTACAGGGAAGAACCAGGGGTAACTACGACGGGCCCGACGGCGATGGGCGCGTCGGCGGTGAACAGGAGATGCGACGAGGGCTGGAATCCTTCGGGTTCGCTGGAAAGAGATGTTGTCGTGCGTAGGGGAGGTCCTGATCTGATCTGGATCGCAGGGGGAACGGAGAGGTGGTCGGCGGTGTCTCCGGCAACGCCGACGATGGTCTACGGCAGCTGTCCCGACGACCGGGGAATGCTAGGGTTAGGCTCGGTGAGATTTTCTGGTGAGGTTTGTGCGGGTTCTCGTGAAGATGACGAGGTCTTCGACGAGGGGTGTGAGAGGGAGTCGTGGGAGGCGTCGACGGTCGGAGGCGACGTCGACGGCGAGGTCGCGAGAGGATGGAGGCGTCGGGGAGATGGGTGCAGTCGCGGGAGAGAGAGGAGGAAGGAGGGAGGAAGTGCGGCGGTCGAGGTGGCGTTGCCGGCGGCGACGGCGAGGTCGCGGGGAAGTCGGCGACGGGATCGCGAGGGCTAGGGTTTCGCGTGGGTTTAGTCGCGAGGAAGAGGACGTGGGGCGGCTGCAGGGTGAGTTTAAATATATATGAGGAGAGAGAGAGATAAAGATTGAGAGTAGAGAGAGAGATAAAGATTGAGGAGAGAGATAGAGAGATTGAGATAGATTGAGGGAGAGAGAGAAAGAGATAGGGAATGAAGAGGCGGGGCCCACGAGCAACAATCAGCCCTCGTGATTGGCTGATCACGAGGTGGGGAAAATATTTGAGAAGGATTTTAGAAATCAATCAGTTGGGAAAATATAATCACAGGTATAATTTTAGTTATAAAAATTAAATTGAAACGGGCCCTTTTTGGCGCGAAATGAAACATTTCCAAATCGCGCCCGGGTTGCGCCCAAAAGTTCCAAATTCAAATTATAAGATTTTAAGCGGGTTCCAAATTTTGAAAATAGGTGTTTAATGATTAAAATGCATGCCCCCAAGTCGGACACTTGCGCGCGCGCGTAGTCGCCCAAACTTGCCCGTTCGGCCAAACGGAACGGAATCTCGACACGCGGACGCTACCACGCGACTAGTGGCGACGAGTAGGCTAACATGGACATCTTAAATTTCATTTTCGGGGTTAAAATTTGTTATGTGCCAAAATGACTTAACCGGGTAAAATTTAGCAATAAACACCAGAAAATCAGGAAAATTGGAAAGAGCGATAAATAACCCTCAACTAGTAATATACATAGTATTATTGGGCTCGGGTGTTACAGGGAGGCTGCTTCACTTTGGGTATTTGGCGGGTAGTTTGTCGCACCCGTAGGGGTCTAGGGTGGGGTTTGGCTATTCATCGCGACCGTGTAATCCGTCTTTCGTTGCAGGCTCGAACGAAACGCGGATTCCTAGCATATCCAATGTGTTCATCTGTGATCTGGAATGGCTATCATTACATCTGACGAATGTATATATCTATATATGATATCTAGTAGGCGTTGCTTATGTTTTGCATCCGCGCTAGTCCAGCCCCCGCTCTGTCGTTAGTTAAGTAACCTAACGGGTGATGACGGGGCCTCGTGGCGAATATGGATGGCATAAGCGTACGTCATATTTTCATTGTTTTCTGCAATGGTAGGATTAATTGATGGGACGCATTATGTTAATGCAAAGAAAAACAAACCTAAAAGACGTTGTTGGAACAATTTTCAAAAAGCTGTTATTGCAAGGACATTCTCTTTTGTTTTGCACAGAGGTATTCGGTAATGAATGCCCGGCACCTCATTCGACGAGGCAAGGGCCGAGATCCCTTCATCGGGAGTGGCCCCTTGGACAAAAGTTTGCGTAAGGGTAATAACTTCACTATAGTCGATTATTCTTGCTTTGCATCGAGTTATTCAATTTGGAATATCCTGCACCTCATTCGACGAGGAAAAAGCCGAGATCCCTTCACAGGGAGTGACCTCTTTAGCAAAAGTTTTCACCACTGTATATTTTAAAAAAGGCTATCAGGTTCCTTCAGCGAAATCAAGTTCATTACGTTAACGGGTTTTTTGCCAAAAACCCAGCCGTAGCCCTCCATCGTTTCAGATAATTAATACTTAGTATTCGTGCTGCGTTTGTTGATTATTCGTCAAGGCACAGTGAACGGTAGCTAAGTAATAATTCTCTGTTGCACTGATAGATGCGATTGGTTAGGACGGTCGCATGATTTTGTTAATTATTCGTCAAGGATCATGCGGGCGGGTCTAATGCAATCCTGGATAACGACGGGTTGAACTTGACTAGGACCTTTTGATTTGTTGATTATTCGTCAAGGTCACTTGGGTCCTTGGGGCAAAAATCCACATCGGGAGTTTCTAAAGAAACTGAAACTTGCAGATTTAGCATACCTTCTGGAGTGTAGTGACCAGAGTGGATTCCATCTAGGCCATCGCACAATGATAGTTGGATCCCGATCCCACTGATGAGTTGGATTACTCTCGAGAGATTATTTCACTTAACAATCAATGCTATAAACCAAGTAGGTGTCTAGAACGGTGTTAACGGGGCTACGCCTCCAGGGAAAAGAGATTATTTAATTAAGGAACTTCGCGAAAGCGTTGGAAAACCTCCTTCGAAGTACCAACACTAGCCTGGCTGAAAGGTTAAGCAAGTATTGTGACGTGCAATTAATCCTGACTAATTCTTCTTTTAGGGTTTGAAGAAGAATTTGAGGAAACAGTGGGAGCCATCCTGATTAGATAAATTAATAAACCAATCTAATCTTGTAAGAGCGCACGCTAAGTGTTTCTTTTCTCTCTATCCAGGTAGCAACCATTTCACGCCCTAATCAAGATAATAGAATGTATCGCTTGACCGATCCGAATTCTTATTCGGGGCTAAGGACCGTTGGTTCGGCTCTAACTTACGACAACAGTCATAAGTATGAGCAAGGAAAAGAGGATTGTATGGATTCCAAGGATACCCAGTTGAAGAAGAAACATAGTTTTGCATCTACTTCAGGTGTTCTTGTAATTGAGAAATGCTTTACGGTCAGCCCTACCTCCTGGGTACTTGATACCGGATCAGGATCTCATATCTGTAATTTATTGCAGGGACTGAGAAAAAGTAGGGCAGTTGCACCTGGTGATATGTCGCTCAGGATAGCGAACGGAGCACAAGTTAATGCTGCAGCCGTCGGTGAATATCACCTAGTGTTGCCAAATGTCAATACTATGATTTTGAACGATTGCTACTATGTACCTTCCATGGTTTGCAACATCATATCAGTATCTTTGCTCAATAAAGATGGATATAACTTTGTTCTTGATAGAAATATCATGAACATCTACCTTTATAAGGTACTGGTTGCAGAAGGTACACTGTGTAATGGTATCTACGTTCTAAATTAGAATACAGTTCTCAATATACAAAACACACGCAAGAGGAAGAATTCAGATACGAATGAATCCTACTTGTGGCATTGTAGACTTGGTCATATTGGAGAGAAAAGACTAAGTAAGTTGCATAAAGATGGACTCTTGAATACGTTCGAGTTTTCATCTTATGAAACTTGTCATTCTTGTCTCAAAGGAAAGATGACCAAATCTCCGTTCACCGGACATGGAGAAAGAGCGACAGAGCTCTCGGGACTTATACACAGTAATGTATATGGTCCAATGTCTATACATGCAAGGGGTGGGTTCTCGTACTTCATCACATTCACTGACGATCTCTCTAGGTTCGGATATGTGTATTTGATGAAACACAAATCTGAAGTTTTTAAGAAATTCAGAGAATTCAGAAACAAAGTGGAGAACCAGATAGGCAAAAGTATCAAGATCTTCCGGTCTGATAGAGGAGGGGAGTACTTAAGCACGGAATTCCTAGATGACTTAAAAGAGAATGGTATTCTTTCTCAGCTTACTCCCCCTTATACACCACAGCACAATGGTGTATCGGAGCAGAGGAATCGTACCCTATTGGATATGGTTCGCTCCTTGATGAGTAGTGCTGAGTTGCCTCATTCATTCCGGGGACATGCGCTTCAGACAACGGCATACCTTTTGAATCAAATTCCGTCCAAATCTGTGCCTAAAACTCCGTATGAAATATGGAGCAGTAAGAAGCCATGTCTTAAATTTATTAAGATATGGGGTTGTCCGGCCTATGTGAAAACACAGAAAACGGACAAGCTAGAGGCACGGTTAGTTCTATGTAAATTTGTAGGATATCCTAAAGATTCACTAGAATATCTGTTCTACCACACTGAGGAACAGAAGGTGTTTGTATCTCGCCATGCTACCTTTTTAGAAAGGGAGTTTCTTGCAAAAGAAACTAGTGGGGGTTTGGTAGAACTGGGAGAAATCCATGAACTACAAAATGTAACTAAAAATTTAGAAGAACCACTGGATTCAATAACCCCAGACGAACCTCAGCCACTCCGCAGATCTGGTAGGATTTCTCATCCGCCCGAGAGATACTACGGTTTTCTCATAGACGGAGATCGAGAGGATTGCATCTTGGAAGAAGATGACCCTACCAATTTCAGGCAGGCCATTATCAGTAGGGACTCTGATAAGTGGCTGGAAGCTATGCGATCCGAAATGGAGTCCATGTACACCAATAAAGTATGGACCTTGGATATTGCTCCACCTGGGGGTAAAACCCGTTGGATGCAAATGGATCTATAAAAGGAAACTTGGTGTAGATGGGCAGGTGGAAACCTATAAGGCTAGACTCGTTGCAAAAGGTTTTCGTCAAAGACCTGGTGTGGACTATGATGAAACTTTTTCTCCAGTGGCTATGCTCAAATCCATTCGGATCCTACTTGCCATTGCTGCCTTCCATGACTATGAAATCTGACAGATGGACATTAAAACGGCTTTTCTAAACGGCTGTTTGGAAGAGTGCGTTTACATGGATCAGCCAGAGGGTTTTGTAGACAGTGGGAGCAGCGGGAAGGTGTGCAAGTTGCTTAAATCCATTTATGGATTAAAGCAGGCATCGCGGAGTTGGAACATCTGTTTCGATGAGGCAATCAAGGAATTTGATTTCATCAAGAACGAAGATGAACCTTGTATCTATAAGAAGATTGTAGGACGTACTGTCGTGTTCCTAGTCTTGTACGTGGACGACATTCTTTTGATAGGAAATGACATTCCTATGCTGCAATCGGTCAAGCTATTCTTGTCACAATGGTTCTCCATGAAGGACCTGGGTGATGCCTCGTACATTCTGGGGATCAAGATCTACAGAAATAGATCCAAGAGATTACTGGGACATTCGCAGTCCAGGTACATAGAGACCGTACTAAAGAGATTTAGTATGGAAGATTCCAAGCGCGGTAATATACCCGCATTGCACGGAATCACCCTCTCCAAGAAGATGTCTCCTAAGACTGACGAGGAGAGGGTCCGCATGAGCACTATACCCTACGCTTCGGCGGTAGGATCTATAATGTATGTGATGCTATGTACAAGACCAGATGTAGCTTACGCGCTGAGCGTGGTGAGCCGGTATCAGTCAGACCCAGGTAAGAACTACTGGACGACAGTGAAGAACATTATCAAGTACCTGAGAAGGACTAAGGAGATGTTCCTGGTTTACGGTAATGAAGACCTCAGGGTCGAGTCCTTTACCAATTCAAGCTTCCAGAGTGACAAAGATGACAGCAAGTCTGTCTCGGGTTTTGTGTTTACCCTCAACGGAGGGGCGGTATGTTGGAGGAGTTCCAAACAGGATACCGTCGCAGTCTCGACGATGAAGGCTGAATACGTTGCTGCAAGCAATGCCGCGAAAGAGGCGGTCTAGATGAAGAAGTTCATTAGTGAACTTTAGGTGGTTCCGTCCATTGTTGACCCAATACCTTTGTATTGCGATAACAATGGGGCTATAACTTTAGCGAAGGAACCAAGCTCCCATCAGAAATCCAGACACATCTTAAGGCGGTATCACCTGATCAGGGAGATCATTGATCGCCTGGAGATCGAGGTACGGAGAGTGGACACAAAAGATAACACGGCGGATCCATTCACAAAGGCCCTCCCTCAAACATAGTTCGAGCGACTTTTTGAGCTATTGGGTATGCGGTACGCCAGCAGCTGGCCTTAGTACAGACGTTGGGTATGCGGTACACCAATTACTGGCCTTTAGTGCAAGTGGGAGATTGTTGGATATGTATGCCCTAGAAGCCATTATTGTATAGTACTAGTTTGTATAATACATTTTGGAAGCTTGGGATATATGCACGGGTTTACGACAGTCTTGCTCGATATAGTAGTATGCTACTTGGTTTGTTTCTATCTTAATATGTGTATATATTTCTTTTAACATATCGCTAATACATATTGATGGAGCCCTTGGGATCTTTGCTTAACTATCGGCGTTGTGATGGCGATCACACTAGTGGGGGCTGGGTAGTCTATAAGCACATCCTTATTTTGGTCCTTAGTCATAGGATTATCGAAACAGGGCATCGATACTCCAGAGTAGACTGGCGCATACGCTTCTCGTCCCAGCAGGTGAGATGGTCTGTCCCA
The DNA here is from genome assembly GCA_030015575.1 of Agapanthus africanus. NCBI lineage: Eukaryota > Viridiplantae > Streptophyta > Magnoliopsida > Asparagales > Amaryllidaceae > Agapanthus > Agapanthus africanus. The sequence goes on from JASDDO010000028.1 coordinate 125,224,467, forward strand.
CAGCCATCAGTACGTCGTATTGGAGATAGTATGCAGGTGCTTGTTAGGTTACGAGTACACTGGACAGGACTCGTCGGGAACTGTTGGTTGGTATTATACCTATCGTCAGTTAACAGTTCCCAGGTGACATGAGTACAGCTTAGTCCGTTGACTTGACACTGTCACTTCGCCTCAAGTGTGTTCCCACTGTTCTTAGATTACTACCCTACCACGGCTCTATTGAGTCGTGCAAACAGGTAGTAATTGGGTGCAGTCCCGAAGCACTTGGAGGCAGTGACGGTTAGACAGGATTCGTCTCTCCCGGTATTGGGAGTTGATATCGCGCTGTGTCTAGGAGAGCCATTACACAGTCGTCCCTGGCCAGGGAAAGCGAGATTTACTGGTAGTGTTTTCAATAGTTTCTCAGGGTGTTCTGGGCTATACTCCAACACGACTTGTACCGCTATTAGGGGTCTGACGTTTGCCACCCCCTAGACCCGACATGCGATACTCTTAGACGAACAGACCGGACTGTACGGAGATTGTCACATTCAGGCCCAGTAGGAGTTCGGATGGGTTCACCTCATCAGTCTTCTTATCGACATCTACCTGGGGACCATTACGTACAGCTAATACCGCTTGCGGCCTGTGGTTAAACCCACTGCCAGCGTAGTATCGAGCCTTTAGAGTCCCACACATAAGGTTGCTCGCCTTTGGGCAAAACAGAGTAGAGGACGCATGGTTTTGCGACGGGATTCGTTCACATCCGCGCACTTGTGAACGTTTGGTGTCCGGGCAGTTATTACTAGCGGGCTTTGGTTTAAGCAAGATCCTAGTATTTTTTTTGGGATTGGTTTTGTCTCAGTGTATTCGTGTTCCTCGGAACACGGATGCGGGTGTGTATACACAGTTGACAGAGGCAGAGGATTCTCATTAGGGTTTTTGACAGTTGACTTTTTCTTAACCCTAATGAGGATGAGAAATATGATTAATGATATTAACTAAGGATAATTGTTCCATGGTTAGGTTGACCATTTGACTTTTGTTGACCTTTTGACTTTGGTTGACCGGTTCACTTTTGTTGACATTTTGACCATCATCATTTCATTTGAAAGATGCTTCTTGATTCTTACAAATTGCATTTATTGTGAAATGATAATGGTCATTCCAAATGAACCATCACATTTATCTTTATTTGTTATTATTATTATTTCATATTATCTCTTTTGGGAGCATGGTTGTAGAATCCTATCTCATTCTCTTTTGCTCTTTCTCTCTTATATTTGGAGCTCTCCCTCTTCCTCTGAAAGCTTAAGTGTTCCATGTGTTGGAAATCATAAGCTCTTGAGACAAAACCATCAAGACTCATCTCTACTCTTTCTAGGGTTCTTTGTCTAGCAAACCAAGCACTCTAGTTACCTCTTGGTTGAGATAGGAGCTCAAGTTCGAGGCCCTCGGGTGGATCTATCTTTGGCAAAGAGAATACGATGAGGAGGAGCCGTTCAAGCCACTATAAGGAGCAAGCAAGAAGGAAAACCACAACAAGAAGAGAAGGAGTTCAAGATCTAGGTATAACCATTCTACATAGTAGCTAGAACTTATAGTTAATATGTTAGTTTTTGTTTAGCAAGATCCTTCATGGATGGTCCAAGTTATCTTCTAAGAAAATTTTGATTTTTACCTATTCCGCCTCCCTCAAAGAATCGGGGTGGGTAACGTGGACCTAACAAGAAGGGGGTGAGATTTAAAAAACTCCCTTTTAGAGATTTAATAGGAGATCCGAGTTCACCTTCAATGGTTTTATGGTAAAAAGCTATTTATTTTTGGGAAAGGAAGAGTTGAACTCTTGATTTAATTCAGAAAAGAAAAGAAGCATTAAAACCTTGAAGAAGGAGATGGAGGCACAGAAACCCTAGATTTTAAGGGGAATCAATTATTGTTTTTCATTTCATCACCATGTTGCCTTATATATGCTTACAAGTATACATATAGCCTCTTGGACTTTACAAAATGGCATTTTGCCCATCCCATATCTCGTGCTCCTTTCTTTTGTATATGAGCCATGGGCTTTACAAAAATTTGGGCTTTACGCCCATTTTTCTTACATTCATGGATGAAAATTATATCAAACTTATTTATTACATAATTTTCTTCTTGGCATGGGGCAGGCAGGCCGCTTCATGTTCGGTCTTGACTTGGATATAGGCCCACTTGGCCTGGACTTGGGCCCGTTTGGCTTGGGTTGATTTTGATTTTGATTTGGTCAACCGGGGTGTAATTTTTAACCCCAACAAAGTGCCCCCATCAATAAATGCACATTGCGTATATGGGTCGTGCGCATGAAATTGATGGATCTTCCTTCACGTAGAGTGATGTTCATATCAGATTTTTGCATATTTATACCGTCCATTCTTGATCACAATGCATATAGGTAGGTACTTTTGATTCATGTTTGCTGAATAATTGCAGGTTACAGGTTCTCAGCTCTTTACAGTAAAATTCATGAAAAGTCGCAACAAATGCGGGATTACGACCAACAACAGATGAATACTGATCTCCGCTAACCATCCGTATCATGCCGCCTTCCAGTTTAAGGGGCAAAATGCCAAATCGTTGGTCACTTCAATGCACAAAGCATAAGGGCAGCACAAGATCCAAGACTTCAAACGAGGAGCTCAAGACAAAAGTCCACATCATTTTGCACTGCTGAAAATCTGGAAGAAAACCGAACAGATTCTGAGAAACCAAGTGTACAAAATATAAGAGAACAACAACATGGAGAAGCCCTGAAAAGATGGTCCCCCAATTCCACTAAATGGCCGTGGAACCGCGGCCAAATAGGCACTTCTGCCGCGGTTCTGTGGCCGCGTCTGAACAGTGTCGGTGGCAGTTGAAGCAGTGTTGACTCGGCTCTCTTGGGGTAGTTTTGTAATCTCGTGTTTAGCTCAAAATATATACCTAGGGTTTCACTTTCCTATCTATAAATAGCAGAGCTCAAACCCAAATTAAGGTGTGCTTTTCTTTATTTAGATTTTAGAATCAAATTTTGTTCTTCTTTTTCTCTATGAAAATTTATAGTGAGTTTATGAGCGTTGATTAATAAAAAAATAAAAAAAAGAGTTCCTTTTTATCTTGCATGTTTATCTTTGCATTTTTTTTATTTCGTAACTTAGTTGTATTAGTTTATCGTTGTTTTTCTTTTGTTTTCTCTTCTTCTATTTTCTTTATTCTTAACAACGATGATGCTTGAGTAAGATCCTTACCAAGGTGAGGTTTCAAATAGCTAGTTGTAATTTCTTCTTAACCTTATTTCTTACTACCTTTCTTATTTGTTTTTATTTTTTTAATGGGTGAGTAATCTCTCACTTGTTAGGGTAGGCGAAGGAAAGTTTGAGAGAAGAAAATCTCTCTCACTCTTTTCTTTGCCCAACACTCTGATTTGGACTCCCTTTAATTGAACCACAATCCGCTCACTACGGTACCCTATCCTACATGATAGCGGTGATTCCCTAGTCGGACCGGTTGTGGTTGAATTAACCGGAGGTTAGGGCTAAGAGCCAAGAACGGACGGACAAGGAACAAAAAGAAGAAACTAAGCATGGAAAGCTTAGCTTATACTTGAAAGTTCCTTTCTAGTCGTGCTAATCCCCGTTGTTGTCGATTACCTTAACACCGATATTAAAAAGGCATTGAAAGAAGTGAGAAATTCCTAACTCGAACTAACATAATCCTAACCCTGGCAAGTTCTTTTATTATCCTTTATCTCATTAGTAGATCTTAGAACAAAACTCAAAATATTTGGATTTAACTCGTTAAAATATAAAGAAAAAGATTCCATCTCCCTGTGGATCGACCCGTACTCAACTGGCTAGTTACCAAGCGAAATCGTCTTGATTGCGGTAATTAAAAATTTAAGCACGCAGAAAATCAAACCAATCAAATGGCGCCGTTGACGGAGAGACGGTAGTTTATTTCTTTGTATAATTTCGGGTTAATTAAAAAAATATATAAAAATAAAAAAATTGAAAATATTAAACAAAACAAAAAAAAATCATCTTGTTATTTTTGATTAGTTATTGTGCAAGTGTGCAGGATAGGAAGAAGGTCTAGTTCAGTTCTGGAGCAAACTCAGTGAACAAATCAAGATTCAGGGGCTCTAGACAGAAATAGGAGAACCAACTCAGCACAGGGAATGCAGTTGAAGCAGTCAACCTTCTGAATTTCCGCGGAACTGCGGCATAAGCGCAAGTTTGACTGCGGAACCGCGGTCAAAGGGTGACGTCAGCGACCCAATTTTCTCTGTAAGTATCTCATTTCTCTTCTCCCCTCTTCTGAACTCCACTGAAAACATTTTTCTGCAGCATTCTTTGCGTAAATTCTCTTCACCTCTCCAATAAACTGATTTTGTGCAGAATTATTTGCGCCGCAGCCAAAATAAATTTTTTGCAAGTATTTTAGATTTTTGGTTGTTACTGTTTTGCATAATTAATACGGATTTTAAGGGGCTATAACACCAATTCAGATTGGGTGGGGATTTCATCACCCTTCCTAAGACCCCAAAAATTACTAAAAGCATATGCATCACCTTTGAGCTTAATTAAAAATATACAGACTCAGCTAACTAAGGACTGTCGTGCTTAATAGGAAAGAGGAAGGTTGTGGGTATTCAATCGTTTATCTAAACTTGACTTTGTGGTGCCTAGACTAGACAAGTGAGAAAGGTAATTTTAAAAGGCCCATCTCACGGTGATTCGTGAGCGGAACCCTCCTTTCTTCATTTGTGCTTACCTGGCCACAATTGGCAGTGAAGAGACGATTTGAGGGTTATCTCACAACTTGTCACTTTGAAATAGTTAGGAGCAGTCTAGTGGACTTAGAAGACCATAGCTCTAGGTTTGATTGTGCATGTTTTAACTGTGATTGTTTGAAGTAAGTCCGTAAGTCCGTACACATTTTTGCAAAATTCTTTCTAAAAAAACACAAAACAAAAACATTTATAAAAACTTGCCCTTTGACGCCAGAATCCCATTTCACTCACCTTTCATCCGCATTTTTTCATTGACATTTTCTTACTCTCACATTCTACGATTTGACTACACTAAACTCATTTAGTGTATGTCCGGTTGGACTCAGGACAATAGTGCCCGCCTAGTCCGCGTTTCGTTAGTCGCTACCGACTACGCGATCGACTCCGACGTCGAAACTCCTTCTACACCTCTTTCATCTTTACCTTTGCCGGCCAACTCCGACGTTGACCGGAATTCTGTTCATACATCTTCACCTTCACCATCATCATCATCACCAAATTCTTCTTCTGAGATGTCAGGATTTCCTCCTAACATCACTTTACCTCCCTCGGGACTGATTCCACCTCATCTGAGTGCGAATAACCTGCAACCATCTCCTGTTGAAGCGCCACAGCGAATCACACTCCAGGATCGTTTCTATCCCACCCGCTCCGCACTTCCTACCTGTCTTTCACTGCCGCCGGCCAATGGGGATAATTTCGAAATTAAGCCGCACTTCATCAACATATTGCCCAAATTTCACAGGCTAGAATCTGAAGATACCTACATCTTCATCAACAAGTTCCAGAACATCAGTGCAATGATGAAGACAATCCAACTGTCCGACGATGCTATACGGCTACGAGTCATTCCTTTCACTCTGTGTGACCTAACTGAGAAGTGGTTGTATAGTACCACATCGCATTCCATAAACAGTTGGGATGAGTTTGTAAAAGCGTTTCTTAAAAAGTTTTACCCAAGTCATAAAACCGCGAGAATACGAAATGAAATTAACCAATTTTCCCAACTTCCTGCTGAACCTTTTTAGAAGTGCTTTGACCGATACAAAGACCTTCTTGTTCAGTGCCCTCATCACGGTATTGAGAGATGACAACTTTGCCAGACCTTATATGAGGGCCTAAATCCAGCAACTAAGTAGTTGTTGGAGACCATTTTTCAAGGCCACTTCCTATCCAAATCTGACGAGGAAGCTTTGCAATTTTTCGACGATCTCGCGGAACAAAGGCTTCAGTGGGAAAGCACTAGACCGAACACTTCGTCTACCTCTTCTACTTCTACTTCTTCCGGTCTCTTTAGGGCAGGCGTTCATCAACTTGATATCTCAATTGCAATGAAGGACGAGATGGCAGCAATCACGCGAAAACTGGAAGTAATTGAGAGCAAATTCTCATCTCCTTCTCCTGCCCCTGTTTTTCCCCCTCGTACCATCCGCGCTTGTTGTTCTAACCCATCACATTTGACCGAAGAGTGTCCTTACAACCCACCTGCACAAAGACAGGATCAGGTTAATGCCGCATTTCAGTAACGACCAAGAAATGATCCATACTCTCCCACTTACAATCCTGGTTGGAAGAACCACCCAAATTTCGCCTGGAATTAGAACCAGCAACAATTCCAAGGCCACAACAACTTCCAGAAGCCTCCTCCTCCTCAACAACAAGCTCAAAATCAATATCAGCAGCCTTTCCAACCCTAACCTTTTCAAAATCCGATGAACAATTTTGCACCCAACAATTCTTTTTCCTCAAAACAATTTTGTTCCGCCAAACAACGATAAGGTTTCCTCACTAGAACGAAGTCTGGAGGCGTTTGTAAAGCAATCGACTTAATCCACCGCCAACATCCAGTCTTCCATTCAGTCTTTGGTGCAAAACACTGCTGCACACAGGCAAAGCATCAAAACCATCGAAGCTCAGATTGCACAACTGAATGCAGCTTTAAGCGAGTGAGAGAAAGGGAAGCTTCCATCTCAACCACTTCCAAATCCTGGTCACCAACATAATGTACATATTGCTCTTGAACAACATAACCATAATGTGAGTGCCGTGACTACGTTAAGATCTGGAAGGACGCTGCATAACAACGTTGGCACAGATGATGACACCCTGGCTTCTTCTTCTTCTTCTTCGTCTTCTGAGCCTATTCTCCATTCTTCAAAAGTCTCATATTCTTCTGCTGCTCCGAACGGACCCACATCTCACTCCACAAAAACACCAGCACTGGGATCTGTTCCAACTCCACAATCTCCTCCACAAGCATTGGACTCAACCAATTTCAAAAATGTTCCATTTCCAAACTGGTTAAGATCCAATAAAAAAAATCCACAAATGGAGAAAATTTTGGAGTTGTTTAAACAGGTTAACATTAACATTCCCCTCTTGGATGCAATCCAACAAGTCTCTTCCTACTCAAAAATCTTGAAGGACTTGTGCAATAAGAAGAGGAAATCTCAGGTACGCAAAAAGGTTTTCTTAGCTAGTGCCGTGAGTGATGCTCTTACCCAAGCTTTACCTCAAAAACGGAAGGACCCTGGCTGTCCTACGATTTCAATAACCATTGGGGATAAGAACATCAACCGCGCACTTTTGTATCTTGGTGCCAGTGTTAACCTGCTTCCGTATTCGTTATATGAGCAACTAGGTGTAGGAGAGCTGAAACCCACACACTGTACTCTCCAAATGGCCGACTGATCTATCACCCATCCTAGGGGTGAGCTAGAGAATGTGTTAATAAAGGTAGGGGACTTCATATTCCCTGTTGATTTTATTGTTCTAGATACATAACATGTAGCAAACCCACGGAACCAAATTCCGGTGATTCTCAGTCGACTCTTTTTGGCCACTTCCAATGCTGTAATCAACTGTCGTAACGGCTCTATGACTCTATCCTTCGGGAAGATGTCAATTGAGTTTAACATTTACAAGTTGGGAAATGTATCCTCCGAACCTTCTGCTCATGTATGTTCTGTCAAATTAATGGATGTCGACAGCAGTGAATTTGATCGACTTCACGATACTGATCTAGACTCTGTTCATATGTTGTTGTTTGACCCAACTATGTATTATACACATACGGACTCTTCCATTGAGTTGTCCGGGTCAACATCTAACGCTGATTATGAATCTTTTATGGAGTCTAGAGATCATCCTGCTCTTTTTGATGACATTATTCTTCGGGGTATCGATGAAAGTTTTGAGGAAATTTTCGCTGATGAGCTCGTATTTTTAGCAAACACGGGAGTTGAGATGAATCAACTCCAAAAAGTAATTGAACCTCCACCCCTTCTTCTTGACAATCATAAAAATGCGAGTAATCCATCATCACAATCACTGTGTCGTCTCTCCAAATTGAGACGCAAACCCTTTCTTTTACACCACTTATCTCTTCCCCACTTCTTGCTGGCTCCATACAATATGTTCTTCCACCAACCGGCACGTTTCACTGATAAATTCTTCGAATGGTTGGTGTTGACTTTTGGTCTTTGCAAAGCTTGGCATTGACCAGTAACTTTGACTCCCCTCTTTAAAAACCTTAACATTGTTTAACTCAAGTTTGGGGGGGGGTTATAATTTGGCTCTTAAAAATAATTTTTTTTTACTCAAAGTGGTGAGCCAAAAAAATAAGTTTGGGGGAGATTTTCACAATCATATTTCATGTCCCCGTTAATAAATTTTTTCTCCCGAGTTTACAGGTTTCTGAGATTTAACAGATGGCAACAGTGAGGATACTGTTGTAAACAAGTTTGGAGGAGGTTTGTGCTTATTTACACATCAATTTGCATCATACTTTGCATAAGCATACTTTGCATAAGCACAAAATTTTCAAAAATTTTCTTTTATAAAAAAAATTAGAAAGTGAAAAATTACATCCAAAAGATTAGAAAAATTTAAGAAAACCTAGAAAGTTAGATATTTTCTTAAACGAAACTAGTAATAAGTAGTTATGAGCCGTTGTCCCAAGGATTAGTAAGATGAAAGAAGTCACTAATCTGCGGATAAAAATAAGTCTGAAAAATAGTTCTTATTCTGGACGCCAAACATTTGAATATTGATACCCAACTATACGCACTTACACATGTCTTGAAACTCGGGATAGTAGAGAATGCCTTGAAATGGTCTTAAAGCCAAAGTATGAAGGAAATTATAAATGGAGTATAAAAGATAAAATGGTGTAGAAAAATGAACACTGGTTTTATAATCACCAAGGAAGCAATAAAAAAATATAACGAGGGTGCTTCATCACTTAGTGCCTTAGACCAACTGGCTTGGGAGTCACTGCTAAGCCTTAGGTGTTAAAAGACGAGGAAAATACTAAATACACCTAATAAGCAAGCACATGAGTAATTGGTCGGTTAGTACCTCAAGAAATATTAACGGTCGCATGAAAAATGTGTGAGCAATTCCATCTAAATATTCATTAATTAAAAAGTACTAAAGTAGATGGACAAGAGTATGATAGCTTGAATTGAATTCTCCGGGTGTAGCGATGTTCTTTACACACATATAGGGGTATATGATTAGTGTTTGGAAGAAAAGTAGGAATAAAGAATAAAGACGATGTTTTATTGTGGGATGATGTGATTTCTAATATTTTTTCATGACTATTAAGATAGGGCTCATGACAACCGAAAAGCTAGTGTAGTTGGAAACTCTAATTTTCATGTCTTTCTTTTATAATTCTTATTTTTATATGTAACTCTCACAGTCTTCCTTTTATTATAGAATTTTATGGGTAGTATCCACTGAAAACCCTCAGGAGACAACACTCCTGCTACTAGGGACACCTAGAGGTTTAACGGTTTGTTGCACGAGTTTAGTGCAATCGCGTTCCCTGTGAAAGTGAGGTTAGGACTTTTTTTCGAATAATTAGCTTTGCTCGGGATGAGCAAAAGATAAGTTTGGGAGTATTTGTTCATATCAGATTTTTGTATTTTTATACTGCCCATTCTTGATCACAATGCATATAGGTAGGTACTTTTGATCCATGTTTGCTGAATAATTGCAGGTTACAGGTTCTCAGCTTTTTACAGTGAAATTCATGAAAAGTCCCAACAAATGCGGGACTACGACCAATAACAGATGAATACTAATCTCCGCTAACCATCCGTATGATGCCGCCTACCAGTTCAAGGGACAAAATAACAAATCGTTGGTCACTTCAATGTACAAAGCACAAGGGCAGTACAAGATCCAAGACTTCAAACTCGGAGCTCAAGGCAAAAGTCCACATCATTTTGCACTGCTGAAAATCTGGAAGAAAACTGAAAAGATTCTGAGAAACCAAGTGTACAAAACATAAGAGAACAGTAACATGGAGAAGCCCTGAAAAGATAGTCCCCCAATTCCACCAAATGGCCGCGGAATCGCGGCCAAATAGGCACTTCTGCCGCGGTTCCGCGGCCGCGTCTGAACAGTGTCGGTGGCAGTTGAAGAAGTGTTGACTCGGCTCTCTTGGGGTAGTTTTGTAATCTCGTGTTTAGCTCAGAATGTATACCTAGGGTTTCACTTTCCTATTTATAAATAGCAGAGCTCAAAGCCAAATTAGGGTGTGCTTTTCTTTATTTAGATTTTAGAATTAAATTCTGTTCTTCTTTTTCTCTATGAAAAATTATAGTGAGTTTATGAGCGTTGATTAATAAAAAAATAAAAAAAAGAGTTCCTTTTTATCTTGCATGTTTATCTTTGCAGTTTTTTTTATTTGCTAATTTAGTTGTATTAGTTTATCGTTGTTTTTCTTTTGTTTTCTCTTCTTCTATTTTTTTAATCCTTAACAACGATGATGCTTGAGTAAGATCCTTGCCAAGGTGAGGTCTCAAATAGCTAGTTGTAATTTCTTCTTAACCTTATTTCTTACTACCTTTCTTATATGTTTTTATCTTTTTAATGGGTGAGTAATCTCTCACTTGTTAGGGCAGGAGAAGGAAAGTTTGAGAGAAGGAAATCTCTCTCACTCTTTTCTTTGCCCGACACTTTAATTCAGACTCCCTTTAATTGAACCACAATCCGCTCACTACGGCACCCTATCCTACATGATAGAGGTGATTCCCTTGTCAGACCGGTTGTGGTTGAATTAACCGGAGGTTAGGGTTAAGAGCCAAGAACAGACGGACAAGGACCAAAAGGAAGAAACTAAGTATGGAAATCCTAACTTATACTTTCAAGTTCCTTCCTAGTCGTGCTAATTCCCGTTGTTGCCGATTACCTTAACACTGATATAAAAAAAGGCATTGAAAGAAGTGAGAAATTCCTAACTTGAACTAACCTAATTCTAACCCTAGCAAGTTCTTTTATCATCCTTTATCTCATTAGTAGATCTTAGAACAAAACTCAAAATATTTGGATTTAACTCGTTAAAAAATAAAGAAAAAGATTCCATCTCCCTGTGGATCGACCCGTACTCAACCGGCTAGCTACCAAGAGAAACCGTCTTGATTGCGGTAATTAAAAATTTAAGCGCGTAGAAAATCAAACCAATCAAGTGACTTGATTTGGTTCCCTGTGGAGGGTCGATGCTTCCCTTTTAGCGACGTGGACGGTCGGTACTGCCATTTTAGCGACGTGGACGGTCGGTGCTACCCTTTTTGCGACTTGGACGGTCGGTGGTTGACGTATCCTCGAGATGGAGTGTTTGTTGGTTGACGTGTCCCCAGCACAGAGTGTCTGTCATGCAACGCTTCCCAGTGTGCGGGTAAGAAGGCGTGACGAGGCCCGCTATGTATTTACTCAGAAATAAACAAGCTAAGCGTAACTAAGCAATATAATAAAGTACACAAGAAGAGATGTAAAAAATAGCAACTTTTATTTATAAAACATTTCTTTACAATACAACTGGAAAGTAAATACAAGTCTGGAATGCAATGCCTAAACAATGGCATGAACTGAAAAGAAAAGTGAATACAAGTAAAGTCAATACTTGAGGTCTTCTGTGAACTACTCAAAGTGCTCCTGGCTGGTCTCAAACTCTTCAGAATCGGGTCCTCCTGACAACATTCCAAAGAAATAAGAGAAATAGGAATGTCATCAGGAACAATCGCTCGGTAAGACTCAAAGGAAGAAAGAAATAGAATAGACAGGTGGGAGAATATAATTGTATAATATTTGATTGTTTATGTTAACGCAGTTGTTTGCAGATTGGTACAGAATATGCCAGTGTATACGAGAGGAGTCCAACATACACCGTGGACTTTGTTAACCCGCAGTATATGGCTCTGTCGATAAAGCCACGGAACAACGGCATGAATGTATAGTTACGTCTTTTAGTGACCACCTCGTGCCACCTTTAACATGTTCCGTACCAGTTTACCCCTTTAAAACCCCGTAATGTCTTTTGTATTGATTGTATTGTTTTATATTGATGCAATGAATGGTTGATTCGACTTACCGAAACCATGATATCATGTAAACAGAATAGATATAAATGGATAGTCATGTAATCAGAGTATATCCATGGTTCGGTTCAGTCGAGTCAAGTTGATATAGATTGTATTTGATATAAATGGATTCATGTTGAACTGGAGTTATACTTGAATCATATTCAAGGATAGATTGGTGTCATATTAGACCGAGACTCTGCCTGAGTCAGACACTTTAAAACAAATTGAAGTCCTGAGTTAGTTTTGATGTTATCGGTAACTGCTGCACATGGACGGCATGATTTGTGTCTTTTTCCAAGAGAATTACCGTATTGATAACACCGTTTTTAGGTTGTGTACCTTAGATAGGCAATCACCCATATTCTCTGGCTCCCCTAGGCTCAAGAGAACTGGTCCTGCTTAAACCTATGTTTACTAGGGTTCTTATTATAAATTAATATAATTTGAGGGGCTTTTATGAAAAAGAGTTTTGATATATTTTCAAAATACTCCTTAAGTATTTAATTATCGTCTTTAGGGTTTTCGTAGTTGTAATTTTTATAACATGATGTTTTCTAGTGAATAAAATCTAGATTTCAATGTATATGGTATTTTAGTGTAATATTGGAATTGTATTGATTTGTAAAGGTAGTTTCATGAAATTTGTGATTCTTTTGATTTAGAAAAACATGGAATATATATATTGTATAGTTAAAGTAGATATTTTGAGAACACACACACACACACACAACTTATTTATTAAATAGAAATCTCATTTTTCTTAAAATTGTAATACAAATTCTATCGAGATCGAACGCTCCTTGCGGAGGTCTGCATCTCACTCTACTAGGCCCGAGGACGTGCGATAACCCGCACCATCCCGATCGGGGTTCCCCAAAATGGGTTGTAGAAGCGCATGTAAGGAATTAAATAATACACTTTTAAAGAAAACGGTTTTTGAATGTTTATGGTATTTAAATGTAAACTCATATTTTCCACAAAATAATGTTCCACAAGTCATCGTGCTATGTCAAGAATGTGTGTTGTGGTGAGATAGGTCATTACCTCGTGAATTTTCTAAAGGTAATTGTTTCCTGATTTAAAATCAGGAAAGCTTATGGAAAAGGCTTCAGAAGAGGGTCACGTGCCTACACGTGACCAGCAGTCACGTGTTGGCACGTGACACCTAAAAACATCATCAAGGCAAGTTCAGTTTCCTGACTACGCTGAAGAAAAGGGGGCTTCAGAAAGAGTCACGTGCTCCCACGTGACCCGGGTCACGTGGCGACACGTGACATTTAAATGCAAGAGTCAAAAGGCACACCAGTTCCCTGATCAAGTCAAGGAAAAGGCTTCAGAAGAGGTTACGTGCTTCCACGTGACCAGGGTCACGTGTTGCCACGTGACGTTCAAGACAGCAGACTCGTTCTCCAGTTGAACCAAGGAAAGAGAGAGTTCAAACAAGGGTCACGTGCTCACACGTGACCAGGGGTCACGTGGCAGCACGTGACGTTTAAGCAGCAATAAGAATACAGAGCGCAAAAGAAAGGAAAAGGCTCATTCCAAAGGGGGTCACGTGCCCACACGTGACCATGAGTCACGTGGTCACACGTGACCGGCTTTCAAAGCCCACTGTGTTAACTGTAAATCCCCGTTTCCATTCTAATAAAAGTTTCCGGTTCTCTGATTTCCAGTAGGTCTTTTCTTTTCTTTCCTTTCTTTCATATTTTGAAGTGGTTGTTCAAGCCCAATATTTATACTTTCCAAACCCTAAGAGTTAAAACCAAAACTAAAACCAAAATTCTAACAAACAAAACCCTAACCCACACATTCATTTTTATTAACCAATTCATAAATTTCCTTAGCCCAATCAAAAGAAAAATCCTTACTAAATTCCCCAGCCGTTTCATCTCAGCCCACGAGAATTTAATTTTTAAAAAGGAATTCTTTTACAATCACCTGGCCCAATCCTTTCCCCAGCCCACTTCCCATCCTATTTAAATAATTCATTACCCAAATTTCTTTTTAGCCGGCCCTTTTCTTCAACTGCAGCCCACGAAAATTTTAAGGGAAATTTTTTTGTTTTAAAAAAAAAAAAACGAGCCCAGCCCATCTCTTTCAACCCTTTCTCACCACCAGACCCTACCCGACCCCCATTACACTGTTCCTCTTCTCAAAATTTTTCCAACGGCTATCTCCCAAAAACGCGCGCGCGACACGCCTCCTCCGCCGTCGCCCACGCCTTCGCCCTACCGTTGCCCCCACGTTTACAACCTCGTCGCCCTCATCTCTCTCTTACTCATTTCTCTCCTCTACTCCTCATCTCTCTCCTCTACTTTCACCGAGCCCAAAAACTTCCATCGAAAACACTTCACCTCCACCTCCGACGACGACGACGACAACCCCTCGGCAACCTTCGATCACTCCTCTTCCATCAGCCTCCTCCCCCCACGACTTCACCCTGCTTCAACCCGAGCCCCTCTCAAATATCCCCTGCACACACAAACCCACTTAAACAAATCTCGGCCGCATCACCCCTTCGACGCCGGTGAACCCCCATCTCATCTGAATCACCCATCGATCTCCCTACGACCCCTTCAGCATCATCACCATCACCGTAATCCACTACACCACTGCTCCCCATCTATCTCCAAAACTCCAAAACTTTTTCCAAACAAATTTTTCCCCACTGGGCACTTCACTGCGCAAGTTGCCGGAGCGACGCCGTCGACCTTCGGAAACCCCAACACTTCTCAGAGGAACCAGAGAGCAATCCTAAGCTTCCAGCGCACGCAAGACGGCTCCGGGAAAACTCCGACGCGCAATTCGTGCTTCGAACTAGGCTCGCGGGAATCCGGAACGTGGCGCACAACGCGCGTTCGCGACGACACTGTTGCCGTACGACCCCGAGGCGTTCTCCAGGCAAGTGTTTACTTGCTTCATGCTATTATAGTCGTGTTACACATCTAGATCACATAGTTTACGAACTTAATGATTATATATATAAATATTGACCAAGGTGTTCGATGCTAGTCTCTCATGGATATAGCTGTTTAATTTGACGGAAACCGATACCTTCTGTTGGCCCATATAATGTTAAATATAGTGTATGAATCTCGCTGGAAAATACGAATGTTTGTAACGAAAACTGATACCCCCAAATATGCCGTTAAAACTGGAATTTTCTCGTGCTTGAAAACGAATAAAATCACCATAAATCATATGTATACTGGATTGAGACGTTCGAGGGCTTAAATCGAAGCCAACTCGATGAACTTTAACTCTATGGAAAATCCTAATGATTCCTGTTCTGTAATCATGATGATAACTGGGTCGGAACACGACTCTGGACTGCAGTCCAGAGCGTTTCTGATTAGGGTGTTCTGTCTAAAGTCCTGCATCCCCGTGTTTCCTGAAATAGTATGATGCGGAACTTTACAGTAGTTATAGGATATTTCTGTTAGTGAAAGAAAATAAGTGGTTTCATTCCGATTCATCGCCGTTTGTTATTTTAAACTTATTTTAAAAGGGCAGAACGTAAAGCTGTTCAGAACACTTTCTGAAATGACATTTGAGATTGATCTGTGTATAACTTTCAACGTACAGATGCGATTAAGGATCCGTCTGTTGCGTTGAATACTTTATCGAAAACCCTAAATTTCATTTAACTGCGACATCGCTAAATTTTGAGCCCAACTGGGTGTAATTAGTGTCGCGAAACAGGCGTTCAGTTCTGAAATTGAAATTCCAGCCGCGACCACTTAAACTGAAACAGTTATATCTTGAAAACCGAAACTCCGATTGAACCGAAACAAATTTTGATGAATTACTGACTGATTGTTCTATATATCTTACCTACATCATTTTTGCTGGATTCGTAACATATTAATTTGTGCAATTTACTTTAATTCATGACATGCATGCTAATTCATAACATACCGTGCTTATTGGTAGCATACAATACATATATCATACCCTTGTCATTTACACAGTGTTAGTGCGTGTGGACATTGCATTATCGTGCGTGATAGATGTTGATTTAGGAGTGACGAGTACACCAATGGAAAGTGAACATTCGTGACAGTGATTGATACAGTGGATAGTGATGAAACCGTGCCATTGGTATACTCTTACACAACTAGATCAATATCTTAAATAGTGTAACCTGGGGAAAAAGGGAAAATCAAAGTGGAAAGAGTATCGTATTTAGCGGGACCGTGTTTAGAGGATGATCATTCGAACTGTGATACTTATACGTGTAGGACAGGATCTAGCGATCCGGCTGACAGGGTTATGTCCCGGGCATGTGGGCCGTTGTCTCGGGTATGTACGAGACTCCTGTTAAACATGATCCTCCTTCCACTATGTGATTTCAAACATGACCTAGAGACCGATAGGGACACATAACATATTCTGCATCATATTGTGACATAGTGATTACTTGCATTATTTCTCATACCAGTATTACCTCATTTACCTGTTTCATCTGATTATAATAATATTATTATTTGTGTCGCTCTGACGACCTGAGTATGCATGCTCAGATTCCGCGTGAGGACCAGCACCGGAGACGGATCTATCCTTTGAGTTCACGGAGATATAGTTGGTGTACCTACTTCTTTTACTTCCTTCCATAAAAGAGATTGTGAGGTTGAACTTGGTTAGTTATCGTTTTTATTATCTGTAACCTGTGAACAATGAAATTTTAATGTAATAAATTAGTGATGTGATTCCTTTAATACTGTGCTTTATTACTGATTACCATGTAGTACTAGAAGCCGAAGTGTGACTACGGCGGGACGATCCCTTGACCGTAGGAGCATGGCTGGCCTAGTCATACCTCGTATTCCGTATTTTGGGATGCAGGGCGTGACATGGTTTAGTTGGTATCAGAGACTGTGTTTAGCATCAAGGGATAACATTCAGTAGGCGATATTACGTTATTCTTGTTTCACTACTCTTGATTTCTATCCTTAAATCTGATCCTATTCTTTTGAATCTTCCAGTGATATGACGTCCCCGAACGACCCCTCCTCGGACTCCAGCTCTCAGGATCGCACGGAACGAATACTCAGTGCACTGACCACTCTCGCGGAAGCTCAGGAGAGGAAGACAGATTTTCTTGCTGAGGGACTCAGGGCGATTACCGCCGCAGGAGGACCCTCCGCACTGATTACCACCTCCGAGGGCGCTACTCCACCAGCTTATCAGGCTAGGGCCGGTACCGTGTCAGACTTCCGACGGTTACACCCAGCTGCGTTCACAGGGCTAGCTGAACCACTTGAAGCTGAGCAATGGCTAGTAAACATGGAGAATTTGTTGGCAGCCGCCAGGGTTCCAGAGGAAGACAGAGTGAATGTGATAAAGATACAATTAGAAGACGAGGCTCGTACATGGTGGTCGGTAGAAGAAAGCAGACTTGAAGAGCCGATTGAATGGAACAAGTTTAAGGAGTGCTTCTTAGATCACTATTTTCCTCCCACAGCCAAGGCAGAAATGGAGGAAAGGTTTATTCTTTTGAAGCAGAATGGACGCCCAGTGGACGTTTATGCGGCAGAGTTCAACCGTCTGAGCCGCTTTGCTCCATACATGGTCAAATCAGAAGTCACCAGGGCCAGGCGTTTCCTTCAGGGGTTAGATTTTGAGTTGCAGCAGCTGATTGCATCGTTAGATCTACAGACTTTCGCACAGGTACTCAACGCGGCGAGAGTTCAAGAGCAATTGAATAGCAAGTTCAGGAGACCCCCGGTCGTTCCAGCACGTACCCACGTGCCTTCTCGAGGGGCCATACCGGTTCACAGAGCAGGAGCGACTCAAATGAAGCGCCCATTCGTACCACAGCATCGCCCCCAGAGGCAGGGCGTAACTTGCGGCTATTGCGGTAGAGGAGGGCATACCCAGAAGGACTGTCGCCGTGCTAAGGGACAGTGTTTGATTTGCGGCTCCAGTCAGCATAAGATTAACAGTTGTCCTGAGCGAGCAGAAATACAGGGAGGTTCTGGACCGTCACAGCAGAGGCCGCAGGAGCAGAGACAACCATTTACAGGTCGCGGTCAGGGACGGGCTTTCACCTTGACCGCAGAGCAGGCAGAAGCGTCAGGAGATGTGGTTACAGGTACTCTACTTGTACATTCCTTGCCAGCTAGAGCGCTTTTTGATTCAGGAGCATCGCATTGTTTCTTGTCTGAGCATTTCACAAATACACACTCAATACCATATGAACCACTAACCAAGGGATGGGAAATTCATACGGGTAATGGCGTTATTATAACTAGTCGAGAATGTAGATTATGCCCGGTTGTAGTGTGTGGCAGGGAATTCTATGCGAATTTCCTCCTAATTGGGACAGGCAGTTACGACGCAATCCTTGGGATGGATTGGATGAGCACTTTCCATGCAGTTATCGATTGTCGTGCAAAGAAGGTGATCTTCCGCATTCCCAATCACCCGGAGTTTGTTTTCGAGGGCGGAAGCGAATGTTTGGAACCAGCTAAGTACAGAGCAAAGCCTAAGGAACTGACAGCCATGGAGATTGATAAGAGCCCAGCCCCAGAAATTGTTCGGGACTTCCTAGACGTATTTCCTGAAGATCTACCAGGTCTACCACCTCCTCGAATTTTGGAGTTCTCGATCGATTTGATTCCAGGTACCGCCCCAGTATCCAGGGCCCCCTACAGGATGGCACCAGTGGAGTTGGCGGAATTGAAGAAACAGGTTGAAGAATTATTGGAGAAGGGATTTATTCGGCCAAGCGCTTCACCGTGGGGTGCACCAGTTCTATTGGTGAAGAAGAAGGATGGATCGTTGCGAATGTGCATAGATTACCGGGAGCTGAACAAGGTCACAATAAAGAACAAGTACCCAATCCCGCGTATCGATGATTTATTCGATCAGCTACGTGGAGCCAAGGTTTTCTCGAAGTTGGACCTCCGTTCTGGATATCATCAAATCCGAGTAGCAGCTGAGGATGTATGCAAGACGGCTTTCAGGACCCGATACGGACATTACGAGTTCCTTGTGATGCCGTTCGGTGTTACCAATGCCCCAGCAATATTCATGGATTTAATGAACAGGGTGTTCGCAAAATACTTGGACACGTTTGTCGTTGTGTTTATCGACGACATACTTGTCTATTCGAAGACCTGGGAAGAGCATGCTGAGCATTTGCGCACGGTCCTACAAATTCTTCGGGAAGAGAAGCTGTATGCAAAGCTAAGCAAGTGTGAATTCTGGCCCGACAAGGTACAGTTTTTAGGACATATTGTTTCAGGCGAAGGCATCTCAGTGGACCCGGTAAAGATAGAATCTGTCAGAGATTGGCCGACGCCGAAATCAGTAGCAGAGATCAGGAGCTTTCTGGGATTGGCAGGTTATTATCGGAGATTCGTCCAAGATTTCTCAAGGATCGCGGAACCATTGACGAAGCTGACAAGGAAGGACGTGCCGTTTACATGGACAGAAGAGTGCTCTCAGGCATTCGACACTCTGAAGCAGAAGTTAACCACAGCACCTATACTTACAGTACCAGATAATTCCGGTGGTTTAGTGATACACAGTGATGCCTCAGGGAAGGGTTTAGGCTGTGTTTTGATGCAGCACGGCCGAGTGGTTGCTTACGCCTCTCGACAACTGAGAAACCACGAGAAGAACTACCCTACGCACGACTTGGAGTTAGCTGCGGTAGTTTTTGCATTGAAGATTTGGAGGCACTATCTTTTGGGTGAGAAAGTGGAGGTATACACGGATCACAAAAGTTTGAAGTATGTTTTCACCCAGAAGGAACTGAACATGAGGCAGCGCCGATGGCTAGAGCTAATGGCAGATTATGATCTGGACCTTCAGTATCACCCGGGGAAGGTCAATGTTGTACCAGATGCACTCAGTCGCAAACCAGTGGTCATGATGTTGACCGATCAGAGGAGTATTATCAAGGATTTCCAGAGACTTGAACTTGAGGTCGTTACGCCGAACGCACTCAGTCAATTTGGCAACTACAGGTGCAATCTTCCCTGGTGGATCGCATCAAGACTGCACAAGCGGATGATCCTCGATTACAAAAGTTCAGAGAGCAAGTGGAAGCTGGACTGAGAACGGATTTGATTATACATGAGGATGGCTCTCTAAGATTCGGTAGCAGACTCTGTGTACCTAAAGGTGGTGTACGAGAAGAAGTGTTGGCTGAAGCACACAGTTCAGCTTATTCTGTGCATCCAGGAGGTACAAAAATGTATCAGGACCTAAAGCAGCACTTTTGGTGGAACGGAATGAAGCGGGAAATTGCGAGGTTCGTATCCAGATGCTTAGTATGCCAACAGGTGAAGGCGGAACATCAGAGAACAGCAGGATTATTACAACCATTGCCGGTACCTGAATGGAAGTGGGAGCACATTACTATGGATTTTGTGACGGCCTTACCACGGAGCCCTAGAGGCAATAACGCTATTTGGGTTATCGTCGATCGCCTCACAAAAGCTGCACACTTTCTACCTTTCCGAGTGGGACAGTCGACAGAATCACTGGCAGAAAGATATATGCAGGAGATTGTGCGACTTCACGGTGTTCCAGTCAGCATTGTGTCAGACCGGGACACGAGATTCTTGTCGCACTTTTGGAAGAGCTTACAGGAGAGTTTGGGAACCCGCCTTAAATTCAGCACAGCTTATCACCCACAGACGGATGGACAATCCGAGCGTACAATTCAGACGCTCGAGGATATGTTGAGAGCCTGTATGTTGGACTTTCAGGGTTCCTGGGAGGACCATCTGCACCTAGTCGAGTTTTCTTACAACAATAGTTATCAGGCTAGTATTCAGATGGCTCCTTTTGAAGCATTATATGGGCGGAAGTGTCGATCCCCAGTATGTTGGGATGATGTGGGAGAGCGAAGATTACTGGGCCCCGAACTTATTGTTCAGACAGTTGACAAGGTTCAAATGATCAGGCAGCGTATTAAGACGGCTCAGGATCGACAAAAGAGTTGGGCAGATACCAGCAGAAGGGCACTTGAGTTCGAAGTCGGAGATCATGTGTTCTTGAAGATTTCCCCTACCCGTGGAGTTATCAGATTCGGAAGTCGGGGAAAACTTAGTACCCGTTTTATCGGACCTTTTGAGGTGCTAGAGCGAGTAGGAGAGGTGGCCTATCGACTTGCCTTGCCTCCATCGCTAGCTGGTGTGCACAATACCTTCCACGTATCACAGTTGCGGCGTTATGTCCGGGATGAGAGTCATGTCCTGGACCATTCAGAGCTAGTTTTGGGAACCGATCTGTCTTACGAGGAGCAGCCTACTACCATCCTCGACCGCAGAGAGAAGGTGCTGAAGAATAAGGTCATTCCGTTAGTCCGAGTGTCTTGGGGCGGTCGTTCCCCAGGGGAATCCACCTGGGAGCGGGAGGAAGATATCCGTGATCGTTATCCACATCTCTTTGGTTAGCACATTGTATTCTTGCCTCCTTGTCAAATTTCGAGGACGAAATTTCTGTTAAGGGGGGGTATGTTGTAAATCCCCGTTTCCATTCTAATAAAAGTTTCCGGTTCTCTGATTTCCAGTAGGTCTTTTCTTTTCTTTCCTTTCTTTCATATTTTGAAGTGGTTGTTCAAGCCCAATATTTATACTTTCCAAACCCTAAGAGTTAAAACCAAAACTAAAACCAAAATTCTAACAAACAAAACCCTAACCCACACATTCATTTTTATTAACCAATTCATAAATTTCCTTAGCCCAATCAAAAGAAAAATCCTTACTAAATTCCCCAGCCGTTTCATCTCAGCCCACGAGAATTTAATTTTTAAAAAGGAATTCTTTTACAATCACCTGGCCCAATCCTTTCCCCAGCCCACTTCCCATCCTATTTAAATAATTCATTACCCAAATTTCTTTTTAGCCGGCCCTTTTCTTCAACTGCAGCCCACGAAAATTTTAAGGGAAATTTTTTTGTTTTAAAAAAAAGAACGAGCCCAGCCCATCTCTTTCAACCCTTTCTCACCACCAGACCCTACCCGACCCCCATTACAATGTTCCTCTTCTCAAAATTTTTCCAACGGCTATCTCCCAAAAACGCGCGCGCGACACGCCTCCTCCGCCGTCGCCCACGCCTTCGCCCTACCGTTGCCCCCACGTTTACAACCTCGTCGCCCTCATCTCTCTCTTACTCATTTCTCTCCTCTACTCCTCATCTCTCTCCTCTACTTTCACTGAGCCCAAAAACTTCCATCGAAAACACTTCACCTCCACCTCCGACGACGACGATGACAACCCCTCGGCAACCTTCGATCACTCCTCTTCCACCAGCCTCCTCCCCCCACGACTTCACCCTGCTTCAACCCGAGCCCCTCTCAAATATCCCCTGCACACACAAACCCACTTAAACAAATCTCGGCCGCATCACCCCTTCGACGCCGGTGAACCCCCATCTCATCTGAATCACCCATCGATCTCCCTACGACCCCTTCAGCATCATCACCATCACCGTAATCCACTACACCACTGCTCCCCATCTATCTCCAAAACTCCAAAACTTTTTCCAAACAAATTTTTCCCCACTGGGCACTTCACTGCGCAAGTTGCCGGAGCGACGCCGTCGACCTTCGGAAACCCCAACACTTCTCAGAGGAACCAGAGAGCAACCCTAAGCTTCCAGCGCACGCAAGACGGCTCTGGGAAAACTCCGACGCGCAATTCGTGCTTCGAACTAGGCTCGCGGGAATCCAGAACGTGGCGCACAACGCGCGTTCGCGACGACACTGTTGCCGTACGACCCCGAGGCGTTCTCCAGGCAAGTGTTTACTTGCTTCATGCTATTATAGTCGTGTTACACATCTAGATCACATAGTTTACGAACTTAATGATTATATATATAAATATTGACCAAGGTGTTCGATGCTAGTCTCTCATGGATATAGCTGTTTAATTTGACGGAAACCGATACCTTCTGTTGGCCCATATAATGTTAAATATAGTGTATGAATCTCGCTGGAAAATACGAATGTTTGTAACGAAAACTGATACCCCCAAATATGCCGTTAAAACTGGAATTTTCTCGTGCCTGAAAACGAATAAAATCACCATAAATCATATGTATACTGGATTGAGACGTTCGAGGGCTTAAATCGAAGCCAACTCGATGAACTTTAACCCTATGGAAAATCCTAATGATTCCTGTTCTGTAATCATGATGATAACTGGGTCGGAACACGACTCTGGACTGCAGTCCAGAGCGTTTCTGATTAGGGTGTTCTGTCTAAAGTCCTACATCCCCGTGTTTCCTGAAATAGTATGATGCGGAACTTTACAGTAGTTATAGGATATTTCTGTTAGTGAAAGAAAATAAGTGGTTTCATTCCGATTCATCGCCGTTTGTTATTTTAAACTTATTTTAAAAGGGCAGAACGTAAAGCTGTTCAGAACACTTTCTGAAATGACATTTGAGATTGATCTGTGTATAACTTTCAACGTAAAGATGCGATTAAGGATCCGTCTATTGCGTTGAATACTTTATCGAAAACCCTAAATTTCATTTAACTGCGACATCGCTAAATTTTGAGCCCAACTGGGTGTAATTCGTGTCGCGAAACAGGCGTTCAGTTCTGAAATTGAAATTCCAGCCGCGACCACTTAAACTGAAACAGTTATATCTTGAAAACCGAAACTCCGATTGAACCGAAACAAATTTTGATGAATTACTGACTGATTGTTCTATATATCTTACCTACATCATTTTTGCTGGATTCGTAACATATTAATTTGTGCAATTTACTTTAATTCATGACATGCATGCTAATTCATAACATACCGTGCTTATTGGTAGCATACAATACATATATCATACCCTTGTCATTTACACAGTGTTAGTGCGTGTGGACATTGCATTATCGTGCGTGATAGATGTTGATTTAGGAGTGACGAGTACACCAATGGAAAGTGAACATTCGTGACAGTGATTGATACAGTGGATAGTGATGAAACCGTGCCATTGGTATACTCTTACACAACTAGATCAATATCTTAAATAGTGTAACCTGGGGAAAAAGGGGAAATCAAAGTGGAAAGAGTATCGTATTTAGCGGGACCGTGTTTAGAGGATGATCATTCGAACTGTGATACTTATACGTGTAGGACAGGATCTAGCGATCCGGCTGACAGGGTTATGTCCCGGGCATGTGGGCCGTTGTCTCGGGTATGTACGAGACTCCTGTTAAACATGATCCTCCTTCCACTATGTGATTTCAAACATGACCTAGAGACCGATAGGGACACATAACATATTCTGCATCATATTGTGACATAGTGATTACTTGCATTATTTCTCATACCAGTATTACCTCATTTACCTGTTTCATCTGATTATAATAATATTATTATTTGTGTCGCTCTGACGACCTGAGTATGCATGCTCAGATTCCGCGCGAGGACCAGCACCGGAGACGGATCTATCCTTTGAGTTTACGGAGATATAGTTGGTGTACCTACTTCTTTTACTTCCTTCCATAAAAGAGATTGTGAGGTTGAACTTGGTTAGTTATCGTTTTTATTATCTGTAACCTGTGAACAATGAAATTTTAATGTAATAAATTAGTGATGTGATTCCTTTAATACTGTGCTTTATTACTGGTTACCATGTAGTACTAGAAGCCGAAGTGTGACTACGGCGGGACGATCCCTTGACCGTAGGAGCATGGCTGGCCTAGTCATACCTCGTATTCCGTATTTTGGGATGCGGGGCGTGACATTAACAGAATTAAATTCTGAGAGAAATTCAAATCTTTCCAAAGGAAAGCAACTATCTGGAACCAATCGAATTAAAGATTCAGAGGTGATCTATCTATGGGAAAATCTCGGGTTTGAAAAGATTTCCCCTTTAAATCTAACCAAAATAATAAAGGAGAATCTCTGGATTTAAAATCCAATGGTGAATAAAATTCACCTAATAATCCAAAGGTCCAAAATGAATGATGGATGCAAATCAAATCTTTCACGAAGATTCGTCAAAAACTGATTGATTCGGGTGCTTCTCCTATAAATTGGAGCCAAGAGACATACATGCAGAGAGATACGCAGAAAAAAAAAAGAAGAAGGAGAGAGCTTCGATACTTGGAGAAACTTGGATCTTCTGCAAAAACCCTAGGTAAGAAAGGGAAAAGCTCCTTGAAAGAAGAAGAGAATTTAATTCTCAACAGAGTTTAACTCTGATACATAAAAACAGAAGAATATATTTCTTCTCTCTTTGATAGAGGATCTGCAAAGTGCATATCTCCCCTTAAGGTTGAGAATTTAATTCTCAATGGGTTGAGATCCTGCCATGCAGATCCAAAACATAGAGAAGGAATGTAAGCATGAGAATTTAATTCTCACAGAACTATAGGAATTTAATTCCTTTAAAATAAAATTAGGGCTTGACCCTGTATCATGGAAATTTAATTCCTTCAGAATAAAAAGAAACAGGGTTTAACCCTAATTAAGAACTTAGTTCTGTTGAAACAACGGGAATTTAATTCCCTTAATCATCATTTAACAGGGAATGGGAATTCAATTCCTTAAAAACTTTTGTTAGGGTTTAATCCTATTCAGCCCTTCACATATATGAGGAATTTAATTCCTACAGAAAATTCAGAGTTAAACTCTATTCCAGAATATAAGTCCTCGAAAGGAAGTAGGAATTTAATTCCTCTGAAATTTACAGCTCGAGGAATTTAATTCCTGAAAAAAAAAAGATTAACAAAGCCTCTAAACAAAATACATAGAGGCAGGGTCATGTGTCATCACGTGACCCCCCAAGAGATCTACAGAAAGCCCCTTTGAGGCAGCACCCCACGTGACCCACGTGACCCTTGGCAGAAGCTCTAATACATAGGCATTTGAATGCCCGTCACGTGATGGCACGTGACGCTCTGAAAGACATGATAATCTCAGAATAAATGAAGGGAGAGCGCTCTCACGTGCTGCCACGTGACCCCTCTTGTCTTAGTGTTTAACACTAAATTGAAACTCTCGAACCCAGTGTTAAAATACTGTTGGGTCTTAGTGTTCAACACTAATTAAAAAGCTTTATCTGCAGTGTTCAACACTGATTGCCTTAGTGTTTAACACTAATCTGAGATCTTCATTTGCAGTGTTCAACACTGATCTGTTTTAGTGTTTAACACTAATTTGAAAAGCCTTGTTGCTGGTGTTTAACACCAATTATCTCTTAGTGTTAAACACTAACCTGTCAACTTCATTCCCGGTGTTCAACACTGACTGCTCTGTAGTGTTTAACACTAGGCTTTGGCCCAATTGGCTTAAATGGATGGAGGCAAAGCCTCTCCTGATTGGACTTAGCCCAAGATGGCCATAAGTCCTCAATTTGTGATTAACTGGGCCAATGGACTCATAACATAATTAATTCGTCTTGATCCCAAATTGGGCCAAGGGCTATTTAATCCACTCCGGTTCTAGGGTACATCTCTTCACTCCTTTGATACTTGGCATTGTAATCCCTCAATGTCTTCAAAGAGGTGACGGGTCCCGACGACCACACATTGATACGGACTGCGGGGTCCTTAAACCCGTGTTTAATGCAAAATTCCTGGTTACGTGGAACGCGGATAATGTCACTCTTTGACCCCGTGGAAAACGTCCAGAGCGGAGCCTGGTCCTCGCAGAGCACGGCAGTGAACCCGTGTGAAGCATCCAGAGCACATAACGGACTGTGGGGTCCTTAAACCCATGGACTACGACATCCTTAACCTTGACCGAGATGTCTTAAAACTAACAACGGACTGTGGGGTCCTTAAACCCATGGACCGCAATGTCCTTAAACTACCCACGGACCGCAATGTCCTTAAACTACCCATGGACCGCAATGTCCTTAAACTAGAACAATAGAGCCCCGCATGCTCTTTTGTCGGATCTAAACGGTCCCGTTTAAGTTGATCTTAGCCTCAAAGATGGCTAACGTATCCTTAAACCTTCAAACAGAGTGGACTATAAATCCCCCCAATTAACTCTGGCTCAAGGGTACATCTCTGAACTCCTCTGACATCCGTCGTTGTAATTCTTCAACGTCGTCAGAGAGGTGACGGGTCCCGACGGCCATACATACGATGGACCACTATGTCCCTAAACTGGAACAATGGAGCCAAAAGCTCTTTTGTCGGATCTAAACGATCCCGTTAAGTTGATCTTAGTCTCAAAGTTAGACTAACGTATCCTTAACAAATGTTTGAGTTGATCTTAGCCTCAAGTATGGCTGATGTATCCTCAAACCAAACCCCCAAACCCAAATCTAAGATAATACGGATTTGGACTAGTCCACGCCCTACGGGCGACGACATAACTCAGTCTCCGTAAACAATCCACGGGCAACAAAACACAAAACAAACACCCACGACACGAAGTGACCAGCTGGAGAAGGAGAAAGTTGTTACCGCAATGTGGTAGCGTAATTAACTGTAGGGGCTTGCGTCTGCAGGGAAGAGCGTCCCCACAATCAAAAACCCCTCAAGCGAGGGGGAATCTGACGAAGTCTGCTACATCGGACGCATCCGTTTAAACCTTCGATACATGGTGCCATAAATCAACTTGGCATCTTCGGAGAGGTGAACGGATAGCACCAATTAGCATCTGCCCCGAATCTCAGTGCCAAGACACCGCAGTCCTGCGCGCCGTCTTTCGGAGGGGAACAGATTCTGGCACGCCCGGTGGGACCTTTTCCTCTTTCCACTCCACACTTCGTGTGTCGTGACTCGCGAACCAATCGCGGTTCGCCAATGGTTGCCCTTGGGTTTCAAGATACTAAGAATTGGCGTCTTGCTTATTGCAGAAAGCAAAGGATCGATGGCTTCTACTTCCATGAAATTCTCCAACTGCTCAGGCTGCAATTGCAGCCAACGCTCTGCCTCGCCAGGAGGTATAGCCTACGGACCCCAAGCTGCTTCGCTATTCACAATGCCCGTGGAACAGGTCACTCGCGCCACCACAGGATTGTTCTTTGGGACCATGCTCCCACCTGCAAACTTCACCGCTCCAGCGCTGACAACGGAAGCTCTCAAGAAGTCGGTCTTTGATCGTCTTACCCCTGCCGCGGCTCCTCTCAACGAGTCGCCCAACGTCAACGCCTCGGTCTTCTCTAGATTGGGCCAAAAATCCTGCGAACCCATTATGGGACCTACAATCTCAGAGAAGGCTGCTTCTAAGAAGGTGCCCGCTCCTGCCCCCGAAGTCGTCAAGGCAGCTTCTCCGGCCAAAAGTTCGGTCTTTACGAGATTAACGGCTTCAGCTCCCGCTCCTACTGCCCAAAGGACATCGGTCTTTGACAGGCTAATGCCAACTGCGACCCCCCACCCAGACAGGGGGCAAGACGAAACCATTCTTACCGCTGACCCTACACCGTCCGCTCGATACGCTCGACGTCGCCATTGGCGCCGAGTAAGGAAGGCTGGGGGCAACTCCCCCTCCGGGTTGACTCCATCGGCCCCGATGGCAGAGGTTAATGCTGCTGTTCCAACTGGGAACAGCTTTGAAATGCTAAATAAGGTGCGAAGGAATTCTCCTACGGCAGTGCTGAAGAGGTCTCCTCCCTCATTAAAAAAGGTTGTCGAAATAAAACCCGAACAACCCCGATCTCCTCAACGGCTGTCTTCCAAAATCTATAAGGTTTGGCGGTAGGCACGGGACTCGATCATCGATCCAAACTTCTCTCGCCAACACAAGAAGCTGAAAATCCAACCGGAAGCTGGTCACCAGGCTAAACCCCAAAGGGCTGTTGATCAACTGGCTCATAAAAGGAGGAGGCCAGAGAAGACCCCCCAGCATGCAACGACGGCTAAAAGCACCGAGCCCAGACGCCCTAAGTCTGGGGGCATGGTGGTGCACACTGTTTACATGGCCTCTGGAAAAGAGGAAAGCCGCACTTCTCCGGGCCACCGACCGCTAACCCGATCCGTGACGAAAGCCCAGGAGCAGCAACAAAAGCTTCAGGAAATGATGAATGCTATGGCCGCACTTACCGGGCCAAAAGAAAATCCAGAAACGTCCTCAGATGCACGCCAGGAGGAAGAAACCGACGCTGAATTCCATCGCCGGATACTGGAGAAAAAGGACAAAGAGGCTGCTGAACAGGCGGCCAACATACAACGTATGGACCTTCTCTTCCAAGATATGATAGGAATGATGATCCAGCAGGACTTACCCGCTGAGGATCCCCCAATCGTTCTTGAAGAAGATCGGGGAGAAACGTCAAATCCACCACCAGCCCTCTCAACGGCCAAGGAGGAGGCAATCTCTAAGGCTGACTTGGTTGACTATATAGCCCAGCAAATCCGGGTTCATCACGCGACTGAGGCAGCTGGTCAAGTCGTGAAAACGGGGCGGCCGTATCCGAGCTGGTACGACCAAATCAAATACCCGCAAGGCTATACGATACCAAAATTCCACGTGTATAAGGGGACCGGCAATCCCCATCAACATGTCGCCCAGTTCCGGGCCCTCTGCGGTAACACCGGCGGTGATGATAAACTGTTGCTCCGCCAGTTCGTGGGCAGCTTATCAGAAACTGCGTTCGAATGGTATTCGGAACTCCCGAACGATTCTATCAAAACGTTCGCTGAAATGGAGCTGTTGTTCACTCAGCGATTCGCAAGTGCCAGCGAACGCACCCCAATAACTGCACTGATTAACGCCAGGGTAAAACCGGGCGAAACCTGGGTCCAGTACGCTATACGCTGGCGGAACTTGTGGTCGAGATGTGAGCAACGCATTGAGGAAGCACCTGCGGTGGGCATGTTCGTGGGAACTCTAGACCCTCACGCAACTATCTCCCAGTTTATGATGTTCTTTAAGCCAACCACATTCCAGGCTTTGATCGACAAGTTGGCTCAGATGGACCAGATGGGTCATAGACCACCTGCCCCGAAGTCGGAATCTCGGAATGACAAGGGTAAAGGGAGGGCAACCTTTGTTGCGAATGCCCAGCAGCAACCTAACGCCCCGAAACCGGCAGATCAACTCGAGAAAAGGCGTCGGTATTATAATGAGAAGATGAAGCGTCCCTACTCGTTCCCACGGGATAAGACGAAACGGCTATTCGAGATGGCAATACGCAACAGACTTATAAACCTGCCAAATTCAAGGCGACCGCCGCAACCCACCGAAGTGAATAACCCTAACTATTGCCCTTACCATCAAACGGTAGGCCATCCGATTGAAGATTGCTTCGTCTTCAAAGGATGGATTGAAGACCAGTACCTCCAGGGGAAGTTTGTACTGTCCGAAAAGTGGAAGGTGAACCCCCCACAGCCGCATGCTCCTAGGAAAGCGGATACACCGGGGGCAACATGTTCTTTTATTGAAGAAGCTCCATGGGAGGTCGTGCTATCAACTAAAACCAGAAGAATGCTGAGAGACCTTCATGCGTGCCCTGCGATCGAATGGAAGGACCCTCCTGAACCTCAAATTATTGAAGGGATGCTAAGGCGCCGCCCGACTACAAAGACTCACGATAAGAGCCCAGATACTCACGCCCAATCGTCAAAATCTTCGAAGAAAAAGAAGAAGAAATCCAAGAAGTCCGTGAAGCCTGGAAAAGAGCACACGAACTTGCAGAAGCAAATCGACGCACTGGAAGAGTACAGTCAAAAGGCGCGAACCCCTATCACACTGCAAGAGTTCCTCAACCACATCTTTCAAGAAGAAGATGATGGAGAAAGCTCGTCGGATGAATCCGAAGGATATGTGGCGAGTTGTAACGTAATCTCCCATTCGTTTACCGATGATGGGAAAACTCCTGGCATTGAAAAGCTAGAGACAGAGCCTGTACCAGAGCGTGCATGGCCAACAGTTGAAATGATCGACGCTTTTCTAGACGAGATTCGTCTAAAATGTAAAGCGGACCAGGAGCGTGAGATGACCACGTCGGAAGGAGCCAAATGCGGGCAACTGAACGAAAGAGTTGAACTACCCCTGCCAGAGCGTAAGGCATCCGAAGTAGACAAGAAGATATTCAAGACGAGGAAAAGGTTTGCCAAAGCCATGTCAATGGGAATGAAGCTACCACCCTCGGAAGGAAACACACACGATGGGGTAGAGACACATCCTGACTATTGCACATATCATCGGAGAATATCACATCCCACGGTGGAGTGCGACGCCTTTAAGATATGGTGGCAAGGATATGTCGCTCGTCGGCAACATGTTAAGCGCATGAAACGCAAGAGCCGTCGGGAGCGAAGAAGTACTGTCGATGGGCACAACAGAACGACTGGCAACTGTTACATGGTTAACGCCAGGGGGTCACAAGTTCTCACCTTTGGGAGCGACTCTGACGAAGAAATGGCTCTGGGCCCTCTCTTTAAAGAATCCGTTTTGGGGAAAGAAGAAGAATCGGAGGCCTGCGAGAACATTCCGCTGCGCAATCGCACACTCCCAGAAAAGAATCTCGGGCCCGGGAATAGAAGGGATAAGGGAAAGGAAAAGGTCACTGAAGATATCACTTTAGATGACCAAGTCATGAGGGAGCTGGCTGTCAAAGACCCTCCCAGGAAGAGTAAAGTGGACTATAACATCCTCGCGCACCTAAGGAAGCTGCCTTCTCAGCTTAGCATTCTCGATGCCCTCCTACTATCAAAAGAAGCGCGAGACTCACTAATTAAGGCGTTACAAGAACCTGAGCAATTCCAAGCCTTCCTCGCCACTGAAAAGATGAAGGATGAACTGGAGGAAGTGCATACAGTCGACATCACTTTCGGTGATGAAGACCTCCTTCTCGGGACATGCGACCATAACCGTCCCCTATATGTCTCCGGATACTGCCATGATATCAAGATAGGCAAGATCCTGGTGGATAATGGATCCTCCGTCAACCTCCTTAATGTTCGGGTGTTGAAGGAAATCTGCATGAGTGTGCAACACCTCGCTCGTGACAAAATTACTATCTCCGGTTTCGATTCACAATCGTCACGGACTCTCGGATCTGTGATACTAACATTACGCTTTGGACTTCTCATCACAGACATCAAATTCCATGTCATTGACGCCAAGACCTGCTACAACGCCTTGCTCGGTCGTCCTTGGCTACACGAGTACAACATCATCCCTTCTACACAACATCAGTATATGAAGTACTTTAAGGACGGTTTCGAGTATATCGTAACAGGCGAGCTGAACCCATTTTCCGTGAACGAAGTCCGCAAATACGAAGATGCGAAATACTTTTTGCCAGATTTCGAGGATACAGAAAGGTGTCGCAATCCGGAGGACAAAACCGCCGCCACCATCCCGATTTTCGGGAGCGATACCGAAGAAGAGGAAGAGATAGTTTATGCAGGGCCATCTCGACGCAACAACCTGGGGACGCCCGCCCCCGTGTTGGTCTTCGGAAGTGATTCAGAAGATGAAGTTAATGCTGTGTTCTCCAATCGGTTGTCAATACAAGCACCCCCTGGCGATGACCATAGTTTGCAAATCACCATGGTACCGCGAGAACACTACAAGGATCTCGACGCGCTTCAGGCTCACAATGTACAGGACCTGCAAACATTTTACGTCCCTCCCAGGAGAAGGGGAGAGAAGGTGATCCTATTCTACCGATCCTCAGTGTCGAAAATAGAGAAAGAGATCTGGCATGGCACGGATGCTACGCTTGACAGGCTCCAACCCATCCGTCTGCCCAGATACTATACAAATGGATTAAAGAAGCTATTGAAGCGTCAAGGAGTATCTTTAGAACAGACCGTTCGGCAGGCGCGGTTCTACAACAGGATTTGGGATGTCCCCGGGACTCAACGCAAATTGCCCAACGGGAAGATGGAAACACTCGGGCTTGGATACGCAAGAGCCGGAAAACGGAAACGGGCTCACAATAGCTACGCTATATATACCTTTGACGAAGAGGAGGACGCCCTGTCAGGAGATGCCAACCATCCATCAAAACTAGACCCTGCAATTAAAGCACCGAGTCCGTCGTTTGAAGAGCGAGTGGGCAAGCCTATCAGGAAAATGGGTCAGGAAGCTCGGGAAGACCACAACCGCGAAATGGCCATCTACGAGAAGGCCAGGACGCAACGTCTATCTCAACGTGCTGCAAAAGACAAAAACGCTTATCCTCGTCAATCCGTTGTACGAAAGACCCGACGCAGAGACGGAAATAAATCAAGAAGCGGCTCGGGTTTGTCCCTCATGAAGAAGATGAGTCGAGCGTACTCCTTCCCCCGAGACAAAACGGGGAGGTTACTTAACCTCGCCATAAAACATCAAATGATCACGCTTCCAGAGTCTAGACATCCTGAGCAAGCTAGCAAGGTTTCTCATCCGAGTTATTGCTCTTATCACCGAGCCATAGGACATCCTACCGAAGACTGCTTCACCTTCAAGAACTGGGTCGAGGACCAGTACCGACGGGGCAGATTCGCTTTATCCGACGGCTGGAATGTGACGCCACCGCAAAAGCATGAGCCCAAGGCCGCAAGAGCAGAACCGGGTCCACCTCAGTCCAGGGAGCGGGTTCGCACTTGTTATACGATTACGATATTAGGAAAAGAGCCCGAGAACGTAGATGACCTTTACCGGTGCTTTGAGAACAGCGATGATGAGGTGATCTCGGAATTTCCGCCCGCTCCGAAAGAACTGGAAGATGGTATACATACTACTGCAGATAACCTCAAGAAGATTGAGTTGGGATCGGCAGACGACCCGCGACCGACATTTGTCAGCGAGCTGTTATCCGAAGAAAAGGTGGCTGCGTTAAAGAACGTGCTTCTACGGCATAAAGATTGCTTCGCGTGGAACTACTCCGAGATGCCAGGATTGGACCCGGAGATTGCTGTGCATAGATTAGCAATATCCCCAGATATCAAGCCAGTCAAGCAGGCGCCAAGGAGGATGCGACTCGAGCTTGAAATGAGCATCAACGCCGAAGTCAAGAAGTTGATCGATTCTGGATTTATCCAAGAAGTCCAATACCCCGACTGGATCGCCAATATCGTCCCGGTAATGAAGAAGAATGGGACGGTACGCATATGCGTGGATTTCAGGGATCTCAATAAAGCCTGTCCAAAGGACGATTTCCCGGTGCCGGTAACCGAGCTAATGATAGATAACACGTCCACTCACGAGGTTTTCTCCTTTATGGACGGTTCATCAGGATACAATCAGATAAAAATGCATCCCGAAGACCAGAAGCACACCGCTTTCCGGACCCCTTTGGGTATATTTTGCTACAGGGTTATGCCCTTTGGTCTTAAGAACGCTGGCGCTACCTATCAAAGGGCCATGACAAAGATCTTTGATGACCTCATACACGACGTCGTCGAGTGCTATATCGACGACCTCGTAGTAAAGAGCATGTCATACGAAGATCATTTAAAGCATCTGGAGACTGTATTTCGACGCCTTCGGCAATATAATTTGAAAATGAATCCCCTCAAATGCGCGTTTGGAGTCTTCTCGGGCAAATTTCTGGGATTCATCGTTCGACACCGAGGTATTGAAATAGATCCGTCAAAGATTAAGGCGATCATGGAAATGCCTCCGCCAAGAACCCTCAAGCAGTTGCGGTCTCTCCAAGGGAAGCTCGCATACATCCGGCGGTTTATCGCTAATCTTTCGGGCAAATGCCGTCCTTACAGCCACCTGATGAAAAAGGGAACTCCATTCGTTTGGGATCACAAATGTCACGGTGCACTAGACGAGATCAAGCAGTACCTGCAGAACCCTCCAGTGTTGGCTGCTCCAGTGAAGGGAAAGCCTCTCATTCTTTACACGGCCGCCCTCGAAGGTTCTTTGGGCGCATTATGGGCACAAGAGAACGATCAGGGGAAAGAAAGAGCACTTTACTACTTAAGTCGAGTGCTGCTGGGGGCAGAAAGCAACTATTCCCCTATTGAAAAGCACTGCCTGGCGTTGATCTTCTCAATAACAAAGCTTAGACATTACGCATTAGCACATGAAGTCCGTCTTATTTCGAAGGTGGACCCTCTCAAATATCTGATGTCGAAAGCCATATTGACGGGACGACTTGCTAAGTGGGCCCTGCTCTTGATGGAGTTCTCGATAACATATCAACCTCTCAAGGCAGTGAAAGGCCAGGCCATTGCCGACTTCCTCGCCGAGCACCCGATACCGGCCGATTCTCCTCTGAACTGTGATTTGCCGGACGAGCATGCATTTGATGCGATTAGCGGCGGAAGCGCCCGATGGGAACTCTATTTCGATGGAGCATCCTCCATAAAGAAACAGAAACAAGGTGTCCCAATGGTCAAATCAGGGATAGGCCTCATCTTTGCAACTCCACAAGGAGGGATAATGCGCTTCGCCTTCTCCTTAACAGAACCGAGGACAAACAATGAAGCCGAATACGAAGCACTGATAGCAGGCCTCGAAATCGCCATCGATATGGGAATTGAAGACCTCCTCATATATGGGGATTCTCAGCTAGTCGTTAGTCAAGTAAATGGTGACTACCAAACGTGCAAGCCGGAGTTGGTGAAGTACGGCGAAAGGGTGCAACGACTATTGACACAAATTCCCTCCTATACTTTGGAGAACATACCGCGCGCGGAAAACAGCAAAGCAGACGCGTTGGCTAAACTTGCCAAAGAACTGGCTAACGAGAACCTCGATGACGTCAGAATCGTGGTACAAAGCCGTCGAGTGCTCGCCCCAGCAGAAATATCTCCGGAATCATGCGAAGAAAAGGGAACGAATGAGCAGACGACCCTACAAATAAAAGACCATGAGAAGGCCGAAGACTGGAGGAAAGTCTTCATAGACTACTTCAAGTCCCACCGAATGCCCGAAGAAGCGTCCTCAAGACATCAGCTCATGAAACGAGCTCTATCCTTCGCTTTCGTCAACGATATTCTATACAAGAGATCGTTTGATTCTCTATGGCTGAGATGCTTAGGAACTGACGAAGCAGAAAGAGTCATTCAGGAAGTTCATGACGGACTTTGCGGTTCTCACCAAGCAGGCCCAAAGATGAAGTTAAAAATTAAACGGATGGGTTATTACTGGCCCACGATGATCCAGGACTGCCTCGAGTATGCGAAGCAATGCCACTCATGCCAGATTCATGGAGACTTCATCCACCAACATCCGAATCCACTGCACCCAACGGTGGCTAGCTGGCCATTCGAAATGTGGGGGACTGACATAGTCGGCCCCATTGAGCCAGCATCATCCCGGGGACACCGTTTTATCCTGGCGACAACTGATTACTTCTCCAAATGGGCAGAAGCAGTACCACTGAGGGAAGTGAAGACGGAGAATATCCTCCATTTCTTCAAGACGCACGTCATTTATCGGTTCGGAACTCCACGGCGGATCATCTCCGATAATGGGCCGGCCTACCGGAGCCATAAGATTAGCCGCTTCGCACAGCAGCACAATATAGACTGGAGATATTCGTCGGTTTACAATCCACGAGCTAACGGTCTAGCCGAGGCCTTCAATAAGACCTTGACGAAGATCATAAAAAAGACCGTTTCCAGGAATAAGAAAGACTGGCACGAAAGGCTGCAAGAAGCCCTTTGGGCTTATCGAACTACGTTCAAGACGGCCACGAACACAACGCCGTACGCGTTGGTATTTGGGACGGAAGCAGTGCTCCCCCTCGAGATAGAGTTACCCTCTCTACGAGTAGCAGTCCACCACGAGCTGACGAACGAAGAAAATGCTCACCTTCGGCTTGAGGAGCTTGATGCTCTCGACGAAACCCGGCTCATAGCGCAACAACATCTAGAGGCCTACAAAGCAAAGATGACGCGCTCATACGAAAGATTGACCAGGCCGAGGACATTCCGCCAAGGCGAACTCGTACTAGTGGTCAAAAGACCTATGATCCCCAATCGTGCCAAGCGAGGAAAATTTGAGCCGAACTATGAAGGCCCATACATCATAGACAAGGTCTACCAGGGTGGAGCCTACCTACTCATGGACATGCACGGTGAAAGGCCTTTCAGGCCAATAAACGGCCACTTCCTGAAGAAATACTACGCTTAATAAGCAACAGCCTGGGTCAATGATAGATGACGACGACTATGTCCGCTCACTATCTTCCTAGGCTCAGACTTTACAAGCAGCAGCCGGCCTTCCCATAACAACGGACCGAAACGTCCTTAAACTAACGGCGGACCGAAACATCCTTAAACTATCGACGGACCGAAACGTCCTTAAACTAACGGTGGACCGAAACGTCCTTAAACTAACGACGGACCGAAACGTCCTTAAACTATCAACGGACCGAAACGTCCTTAAACTAACGACGGACCGAAACGTCCCTAAAACTACTACCGCAGCATCTTTAGGCTGACGAGATAAAAAATAAAAAAATAAAAAATAAAAATATATGAAAAAGAATTAAAAAAAAAACGGTACGTCCATAAGCAAAATGGGCACGGATGAAAACCCGAAAGGGCTCCGTGAGTAAAAACAGCAGGGCTGCCGGCAAGCGTTCGTGAAAACCCGAAAGGGCGCGACCTTGTAAAAAAAAAGGGTGAAAAAGTAAAAAAAAAGGGGGGGGGGGGGTATGTCCGTAAGCAAAATGGGCACGGATGAAAACCCGAAAGGGCTCCGTGAGTAAAAACAGCAGGACTACCGGCGAGTGTTTGTGAAAACCCGAAAGGGCGCAACCTCGTTAAAAGACACTTGTAGGGTCCTCTCGACCTTGTAAGGAGAAACCACCTGCGTGAGATCCTTACGACTCACAAAGGAGCAACACACTTAGGGATCCTCACGATTCCTAAGGAGAAAATACACTTACGAGATCCTCACGACTCGTAAGGAGAATTCTCTTATGGGACCCTTACGGCTCATGAGATTTGAAAGTCTTAAGATACAGAAACCTGAACCTGTTCTTAAGCAAATCCTCCACAACCTTCGATATTGCCCTACAAGAGGCTCAATACTGACCCTTGTATACAATCCAAGGGCGCAAATAAATATTTCCCCAGCAAAGGCCAACCCTTGTAGGTCCCCTCGACCCATAAGGAGAAAGCCCTCTTGTAGGATCCTTACGACTTACAGAGGAACATACACTTAGGAATCCTCACGATCCCTAAGGAGAAAATACACCTGCAAGATCCTCACGACTTGTAGGGAGAAATACCTTTGTGAGACTCTTACGGCTCATGAAGTCAAAAGCCTTACTCGACAGGACCTTAACCCTGTTTGCTAAGCCACCTTTGTTCAACATCGACAGAGGCAAATGATGATTCGCTCCTGGCAATATTCCAGTTGCAGCGATGCTGACGCCTAAACCGGTATCAAATCCCAAGTTCTTTCATGGCAAATGATGATTCGCTTCTGGCAACATCCCAGTTGCAGCGATGCTGATGCCGAAATCGGTGTCCAAAATCCGAGCTTGCGGCGAAAAAGCTAGCAGGCCACACATGCATACGAAATAGCCGAAATGATGGGGCAACTTGCAATAAAAATCAGCAAGTAAAAAAAATGTATGCATGAAAAATAGCCGAAATGATTGGGCAACTCGCAATAAAAAGCAGCGAGTAAAAAGAAAAATAGCCGAAATGATTGGGCACCGCGAAAAATAGCCGAAATGATTGGGCAATCGCGATTTTCGCGATATAAAAAGCTGAAATGATAGAGCATCGCGGAAAGAAAAAAAAAACGAAAGAATGAAATTTTTGCCCTACAGGTGATGCTACATCAATCCCTGTATACAATCCAGGGGCGCAAACAAAGAAGGAGTCGTACTCCTCCCTCAGGTTTCATCATGAGAGGAAGCCAAATCTCGGCGGTTCATAAATAACCTGGAGATCATCTCGACGCAGCAGACACAACATCAAGCGAAATGGAACAGCGGCAATCCCCAGTTCTATGGATCGGTGATATACGCATCACCAAGAGTCAAACCTCCATTCCGTGAAATGCGGATACAATCGATAAAATTCCTGGTCACGTGGAACGCGGATAATGTCACTCTTTGACCCCGTGGAAAACGTCCAGAGCGGATCCTGGTCCTCGCAGAGAATGGCAGTGAACCCGTGCAAAGCATCCAGAGCGGAGCCTAGTCCTCGCCTAACACGGCAGTGAACCCGTGTGAAGCATCTAGTGCAAAATTCCTGGTCACGTGGAACGCGGATAACGTCACTCTTTGACCCCGTGGAAAACGTCCAGAGCGGATCCTGGTCCTCGCAGAACACGGCAGTGAACCCGTGCGAAGCATCCAGAGCGGAGCCTAGTCCTCGCCTAATGCGGCAGTGAACCCGTGTGAAGCATCTAGTGCAAAATTCCTGGTCACGTGGAACGCGGATAACGTCACTCATTGACCCCGTGGAAAACGTCCAGAGCGGATCCTGGTCCTCGCAAAGCACGGCAGTGAACCCGTGTAAAGCATCCAGAGCGGAGCCTAGTCCTCGCCGAACACGGCAGTGAACCCGTGTGAAGCATCTAGTGCAAAATTCCTGGTTACGTGGAACGCGGATAACGTCACTCTTTGACCCCGTGGAAAACGTCCAGAGCGGATCCTGGTCCTCGCAGAACACGGCAGTGAACCCGTGCGAAGCATCTAGAGCGGAGCCTAGTCCTCGCCTAACACGGCAGTGAACCCGTGTGAAGCATCTAGTGCAAAATTCCTGGTCACGTGGAACGCGGATAACGTCACTCTTTGACCCCGTGGAAAATGTCCAGAGCGGATCCTGGTCCTCGCAGAGCATGGCAGTGAACCCGTGCAAAGCATCCAGAGCGGAGCCTAGTCCTCGCCTAACGCGGCAATGAACCCGTGTGAAGCATCTAGTGCAAAAATTCCTGGTTACGTGGAACGCGGATAATGTCACTCTTTGACCCCGTGGAAAACGTCCAGAGCGGATCCTGGTCCTCGCAGAGCATGGCAATGAACCCGTGCAAAGCATCCAGAGCGGAGCCTAGTCCTCGCCTAACGCGGCAGTGAACCCGTGTGAAGCATCTAGTGCAAAAATTCCTGGTTACGTGGAACGCAGATAATGTCACTCTTTGACCCCGTGGAAAACGTCCAGAGCGGAGCCTGGTCCTCGCCAAGCACGGCAGTGAACCCGTGTGAAGCATCCAGAGCAAATACCGGACTGTGGAGTCCTTAAAATCCACGGACTATGACGTCCTTAACCTCGACCGTGATGTCTTAAAACTAACGATCAACCACCCCGATTCCCTACAGACTTGGCCTTGGTTTAAGGGTACATCTCTTCACTTCTTTGATGCCCGGCGTTGTAATTCCTCAACGTCTTCAAAGAGGTGACGGGTCCCTGCAACCAAACACCGGACTGTGGAGTCCCTAAATCCACGGACTATGAGGTCCTTAACCTTGACCGTGACGTCTTAAAACTAACATCGGACTGTGGAGTCCTTAAATCCACGGACTATGAGGTCCTTAACCTTGACCGTGACGTCTTTAAACTACGATACCTTGAGAAACCCCTAACTCCGTAAAACACGGACAAAGGTGATCACATCCGACACTTGCAGGCCCTCACGACCTGTAAGGAAGAAAAAACTCTCTTGCGAGATCTTTACGACTCTCAAGGGAAGACCCGCTTAAGGATCCTCACGATCTTTAAGAAGAACTTACACCTATGGGATCCTTTCGACCTGTAGGGAGAAAAACTCTTTAAGACCCTCGTGGCTCGTAAAATGCAAAAGTCTTAGCAAGCAGATCTTAACCCGGAGCCTTAAGCCATCGCTGTCCTGCAAGGAGATCAAGATAGAATATTCGCAGAATACATTCAATGAAAAGGGGACACACCATTGAAGAGAAGAATATGTCTTCATTTATAAACCTCCCTTCGACAACAATACTCGATCTAAAGCCAGCACAAACCACCCGATACGAGAGATAACGTGGCAAGTTTCTGATCTGTATCCTATCAAGCACGCATTTGCAACTGTACGAATGTTTAAAAGGAAATGTTGCCGGAGGCACTGATGTGCATGCAACGTAACGATGGTGCTCGTAATTCAAGAAAAACAGACAGCTCATTTACGCAAGCAAGACACACGTACAATTATCTGACAAGCGTGAAAATTCAACAGAAAGCATGCAAACCACCAATGATTAAAGGAGTACATTGATTCAAACATGCTACATCAGTGGGAAAAGATTACCAAACAAGGGATCAGAAATACAAGGGTTAACAAAGCAAAACACAAAATTCTCCAACTCCCTTTCCGCCTTCTCCAGCACGTCAAAACGGCGGTTTTCGCGAGGAGTCGCTCCCCACCGGTTGGAGCCGTGCTCATCAGCGAAAGCAGACATGACGGCCCGACGAGCTCTTATCTGACTCAGTAAATGAACTGAGTGATCCTTCAGAGCTTGAGTGATTAGACAAGCCTCATGAAAGCACTCAAGCTTGTCCTCCGCCGCGTCAAGGATCGCCGAAGTCATCTCCACCGAATGAGGGGGTATATCGGCAAGCACAGACAGGAGGATCATCCGGAGCCAAATGGAGCCCATGGGAAGAGGAGAACCCCGACGGGTCAGTAGCTCGTACATCACCGTGTCACATTGAGCGTCGGTGAGAAGGGGATCCGCCAGCCGCGCAGCGAAGCGAGGAATTATCTCCTCAAGGGGCACCTCCCATGGTTGCCGACGAGCATGGGGACGATCGCAAGCCATGGAGATTGATTGGGTTCTCAAAAATGACCACCTTAAGGTATGAATGGGTTTCTCTGTGAAGAAAAGAAGTAAGGCATAAGGTTCAGGTTATAAAGGGGCGCATTTAAT
Source organism: Agapanthus africanus (assembly GCA_030015575.1). Classification (NCBI taxonomy): domain Eukaryota; kingdom Viridiplantae; phylum Streptophyta; class Magnoliopsida; order Asparagales; family Amaryllidaceae; genus Agapanthus; species Agapanthus africanus. The sequence goes on from JASDDO010000028.1 coordinate 125,266,293, forward strand.
GCCATGCACAAAAAATGTTGTGCATGGTGGAACTATTCTCAAAGCCCGAAAAGAAGGGGAGAGCGTTGGAAATGAAATCCAATGACGCATTGGAATTAGGTTAGGGAAATGAAACGTCCCCATCAAGCAGATCCCTGCATACGCAACACGTGAGCACTAGCCTTTGATGGAAAATGAGGCGGCACTGCACAGGCACAACAGAGAACTAAGCTCTGAGAACGAGAATCAAATTCTTAAAAGAAAGGTTTGAAAGGAAGGACATGAAAAAGTGAAGGCGCTTCTAAAAGGACGTTTCGTCTACCCTACTCCCCCAAAGCAGGTCCAGCGGTCATAAAAGGTGACAGCGTTGCACTCACGTGCTGACACGTGAGAACAATGCTGTGGGGGCATTTGTTTCCTGATTTAAAATCAGGAAAGCTTATGGAAAAGGCTTCAGAAGAGGGTCACGTGCCTACACGTGACCAGCAGTCACGTGTTGGCACGTGACACCTAAAAACATCATCAAGGCAAGTTCAGTTTCCTGACTACGCTGAAGAAAAGGGGGCTTCAGAAAGAGTCACGTGGTCCCACGTGACCCGGGTCACGTGGCGACGTGACATTTAAATGCAAGAGTCAAAAGGCACACCAGTTCCCTGATCAAGTCAAGGAAAAGGCTTCAGAAGAGGTCACGTGCTTCCACGTGACCAGGGTCACGTGTTGCCACGTGACGTTCAAGACAGCAGACTCGTTCTCCAGTTGAACCAAGGAAAGAGAGAGTTCAAACAAGGGTCACGTGCTCACACGTGACCAGGGGTCACGTGGCAGCACGTGACGTTTAAGCAGCAATAAGAAGACAGAGCGCAAAAGAAAGGAAAAGGCTCATTCCAAAGGGGGTCACGTGCCCACACGTGACCATGAGTCACGTGGTCACACGTGACCGGCTTTGAAAGCCCACTGTGTTAACAGAATTAAATTCTGAGAGAAATTCAAATCTTTCCAAAGGAAAGCAACTATCTGAAACCAATCGAATTAAAGATTCAGAGGTGATCTATCTATGGGAAAATCTCGGGTTTGGAAAGATTTCCCCTTTAAATCTAACCAAAATAACAAAGGAGAATCTCTGGATTTAAAATCCAATGGTGAATAAAATTCACCTAATAATCCAAAGGTCCAAAATGAATGATGGATGCAAATCAAATCTTTCACGAAGATTCATCAAAAACTGATTGATTCGGCTGCTTCTCCTATAAATAGGAGCCAAGAGACATACATGCAGAGAGATACGCAGAAAAAAAAAAGAAGAAGGAGAGAGCTTCGATACTTGGAGAAACTTGGATCTTCTGCAAAAACCCTAGGTAAGAAAGGGAAAAGCTCCTTGAAAGAAGAAGAGAATTTAATTCTCAACAGAGTTTAACTCTGATACATAAAAACAGAAGAATATATTTCTTCTCTCGTTGATAGAGGATCTGCAAAGTGCACATCTCCCCTTAAGGTTGAGAATTTAATTCTCAATGGGTTGAGATCCTGCCATGCAGATCCAAAATATAGAGAAGGAATGTAAGCATGAGAATTTAATTCTCACAGAACTATAGGAATTTAATTCCTTTAAAATAAAATTAGGGCTTGACCCTGTATCATGGGAATTTAATTCCTTCATAATAAAAAGAAACAGGGTTTAACCCTAATTAAGAACTTAGTTCTGTTGAAACAACGGGAATTTAATTCCCTTAATCATCATTTAACAGGGAATGGGAATTCAATTCCTTAAAAACTTTTGTTAGGGTTTAATCCTATTCAGCCCTTCACATATATGAGGAATTTAATTCCTACAGAAAATTCAGAGTTAAACTCTATTCCAGAATATAAGTCCTCGAAAGGAAGTAGGAATTTAATTCCTCTGAAATTTACAGCTCGAGGAATTTAATTCCTGAAAAAAAAAAAGATTAACAAAGCCTCTAAACAAAATACATAGAGGCAGGGTCACGTGTCATCACGTGACCCCCCAAGAGATCTACAGAAAGCCTCTTTGAGGCAGCACCCCACGTGACCCACGTGACCCTTGGCAGAAGCTCTAATACATAGGCATTTGAATGCCCGTCACGTGATGGCACGTGACGCTCTGAAAGACATGATAATCTCAGAATAAATGAAGGGAGGGCGCTCTCACGTGCTGCCACGTGACCCCTCTTGTCTTAGTGTTTAACACTAAATTGAAACTCTCGAACCCAGTGTTAAAATACTGTTGGGTCTTAGTGTTCAACACTAATTAAAAAGCTTTATCTGCAGTGTTCAACACTGATTGCCTTAGTGTTTAACACTAATCTGAGATCTTCATTTGCAGTGTTCAACACTGATCTGTTTTAGTGTTTAACACTAATTTGAAAAGCCTTGTTGCTGGTGTTTAACACCAATTATCTCTTAGTGTTAAACACTAACCTGTCAACCTCATTCCCAGTGTTCAACACTGACTGCTCTGTAGTGTTTAACACTAGGCTTTGGCCCAATTGGCTTAAATGGATGGAGGCAAAGCCTCTCCTGATTGGACTTAGCCCAAGATGGCCATAAGTCCTCAATTTGTGATTAACTGGGCCAATGGACTCATAACATAATTAATTCGTCTTGATCCCAAATTGGGCCAAGGGCTATTTAATCCACTCCGGTTCTAGGGTACATCTCTTCACTCCTTTGATACTTGGCATTGTAATCCCTCAATGTCTTCAAAGAGGTGACGGGTCCCGACGACCACACATTGATACGGACTGCGGGGTCCTTAAACCCGTGTTTAATGCAAAATTCCTGGTTACGTGGAACGCGGATAATGTCACTCTTTGACCCCGTGGAAAACGTCCAGAGCGGAGCCTGGTCCTCGCAGAGCACGGCAGTGAACCCGTGTGAAGCATCCAGAGCACATAACGGACTGTGGGGTCCTTAAACCCATGGACTACGACGTCCTTAACCTTGACCGAGATGTCTTAAAACTAACAACGGACTGTGGGGTCCTTAAACCCATGGACCGCAATGTCCTTAAACTACCCATGGACCGCAATGTCCTTAAACTACCCATGGACCGCAATGTCCTTAAACTAGAACAATAGAGCCCCGCATGCTCTTTTGTCGGATCTAAACGGTCCCGTTTAAGTTGATCTTAGCCTCAAAGATGGCTAACGTATCCTTAAACCTTCAAACAGAGTGGACTATAAATCCCCCCAATTAACTCTGGCTCAAGGGTACATCTCTGAACTCCTCTGACATCCGTCGTTGTAATTCTTCAACGTCGTCAGAGAGGTGACGGGTCCCGACGGCCATACATACGATGGACCACTATGTCCCTAAACTGGAACAATGGAGCCAAAAGCTCTTTTGTCGGATCTAAACGATCCCGTTAAGTTGATCTTAGTCTCAAAGTTAGACTAACGTATCCTTAACAAATGTTTGAGTTGATCTTAGCCTCAAGTATGGCTGATGTATCCTCAAACCAAATCCCCAAACCCAAATCTAAGATAATACGAATTTGGACTAGTCCACGCCCTACGGGCGACGACATAACTCAGTCTCCGTAAACAATCTACGGGCAACAAAACACAAAACAAACACCCACGACACGAAGTGACCAGCTGGAGAAGGAGAAAGTTGTTACCGCAATGTGGTAGCGTAATTAACTGTAGGGGCTTGCGCCTGCAGGGAAGAGCGTCCCCACAATCAAAACCCCCTCAAGCGAGGGGGAATCTGACGAAGTCTGCTACATCGGACGCATCCGTTTAAACCTTCGATACATGGTGCCATAAATCAACTTGGCATCTTCGGAGAGGTGAACGGATAGCACCAATTAGCATCTGCCCCGAATCTCAGTGCCAAGACACCGCAGTCCTGCGCGCCGTCTTTCGGAGGGGAACAGTAATACAAAGGTATATGATGTAATATGTCGAAATTAAAGTATGTGGTATTTAACCGTAAAAATGCGATAAAAGTTGCAATACAAATTATTTTGAGATGAAACTTGTTCTGTTGTGTTTATTTATGATTTCTAAACAACATACAAAAATATTGTAAATTTATTATTAAGATAAATCATGTTTTTAGTTAAATTAGAAACGAAAGTCGGGTTAACTCCCCTTCCGACTAGTTTTGAAAATAGACTTCGTTTTAATAGGAGGAAAAGAGGGAGAGTGGGACTTACTGATTAGAAAGAAAGCGGGTTGGTATAGAAAGCTATTGGAATCGTCGGGGAGTCGTTTCGTCGCCGGATTCTTTCCGAAACGTCGCCGGAATTTCGACCTTTGCTAACTCCATTTGTACAACCTTTTGGACTTAGAATTTATAGAAAGTTTTGACACTAGATTTCTGAATGAGGAGGGGTAAAATGTAGTGTGGTATTTATAGGGAAAATTAAGGTTTAGGGTAATGATTTGAGAATTAAAAATATGCATTAAAATGGATTTAAGAGAGGAATTATCACTTTCTGGAAAATTGCAGAGTAAACAAATAACATAGGGGCAGTAGGGTAGGCCAAAGGGTGCTAGGGTGAAATTTTGGAAGCTTTTGCAACGGGAGGGTCCGGCGGCGCCGGCCCCATTGCCAATCTTGCCGGCTAATAGGTGGGGTCGGGGTGTGGGATGCTTGCCATGTGTTCTCTGCTATATAAATAACAATTTCCACATGTTTGTTTTTATTGTGACTTTTCATTTTATGTGCAGTGCATGTGCAAACTTTTGAGCTTCTAAAAGTTTAAAAGAAAAATCAATAAAAATAATATGTAGCTGGGGCGATTTGAAAACAGGGGCTACGTCACAGCAATGCAAGGCTTTACCAATGAGCTACAAGTACTTTCTTGCTGTTCTAAAGCAAATTAAATTTATAACTTGTGCTCAAGCTAAGGTATTTCTTTCTGTACTTTTCAAAAATTTTGTACAGAAAATTTAGGGTTATTACATTCTACCCTCGTTATAAAAAATTTCGTCCTCGAAATTTGTAGAAGGAAAGTGTAACAGATTCAAGAAAAGTTTGGCGATAGTGATGGTGATAGAACTGGTGATAGTGCATAAAAATATTTGGAAGAACGAAAGAATGTAAAAGTTTTGGAAAGATTGAAAAAGATGTGAGGGAATTACCAGGGTTACCTTGGTCTACCGTCTCGGCTTCTACAGCCGCTAAAGTGAAAGCTTGTCGCCGGGGTGCATTCCTCCTAACTGGAAGCACATTCCGCTGTCCGTGGGGTATGTTTCCCTGCCCTCGAGGCATGTTCCTCAGTGCCTGATAGAATTGGCGATTAGGCTGTGCAGGAGGTCCACGTGGAGGTGGAGCTGGGAGAGCAAGATGAGGTGCAGGAGCCTGGATAGCTGGCCGTTGCGGATAAGTGTTGTGATTTGGAACTAGGTTGCGTCTATAAGGACATGTTTCAATTCCATGATTGGATGCGCCACAAACTAAGCACAGGCCTTTTGCGCATCTACAATCCTTCCACAAGTGTTCATCCCTCTTGTACTAGAAGAAAAAATCTGGACTTGGCCGGTTATTTGTTACTTCCGGTCTCCTAGGTTCAAAAGATGGCCTTGAAGAGGCTCCTCTTGCCATCTGGATGGCAGGGCGTTCATACCGGCAGATTAAGGTCTGCCCTTTTCTTCACTACTGCCTCGTATCGACGAGCTGCTTTCAGAGACAGTTCGTAGGTTGGGAAATCCCCTGTAGCTAAGTCAGCTTGGATCTTCAGGTCTAGCCCTTGCTGAAATCGTCTGGACCTGATCTCAGCAGTCGGTCTCAAGTGTGTCGCGAACCTACTGAGCATGGTAAACTCAGCATCATACTCATCCACAGATTTGGTCCACATCGATCCTTATTGTAGGTGGATGAATTGCTGCTCCATGTCGAATTGGGCAGTCTCAGGAAAATACTTCGCGTCGAACATGTCACGAAAAGTTTTCCATTCAATCAGCTGGTCAAGACGGCTTTCTTCCGCCTTCTACCAAAGTCTGGTATTATCTGTGAGTTGCAGCTTCGCAACTCTAACCCAGGTAATCTTTGGCACTTGTGCTGCTGCCAGATCGTATCATGCCCCGCTTCCCAGTTTACAGGGAAGGGAACGCGGCACGGCCCGCTACGTATTTGCTCAGAAGTAAACACGCTAAGCGTAATTAAGCAATATAATATAAATATACATAAGAAGACATGAAGTGTAAATGAACAATAACTTTATTTATTAAACATTCTTTTACAATGCAATTGAAAATGTAAATACAGGAATGGAAAGTAATACCTAAACAATGGCATGAACTGCTTCAATGAAGCTATATAAAAATAAATAAATAAATAAATAATTTAATCTTACATTTCCTTTACGATTATGTCTCTACAACCCTCTTTAGGGGAACCGCTATTGGATGGTGCGGATTATTACACATCGGTGGATGAGTATGATGCTGAGTTCACTATGTTGAGCAGGTTTGCGGCCCACCTCATTCCGACTGCTGAGATCAGGTCCAGATAATTTCAGCAAGGATTAGATCCGGAGATCCAAGCTGCCATAGCTACAGGGGATTTCTCAACTCACGAACTGGTTCTGAAAGCTGCCCGTCTATATGATACAGTAGTAAAGATGAAGGGCAGACCTCAATTTGCCAGTGTGAAACGCCCTGCCACTCAGATGGCAGGAGGAGCCTCTTCAAGGCTACCTTTTGAACCCAGAAGACCGGAAGTAAAAGATAACCGGTCAAGTCCAGATTTTTGCTTCTACTGCAAGAGAGATAGACACCTGTGGAAGGATGGTAGGCGCACAAAAGGTCTGTGCTTAGTTTGTGGCACATCCAATCATGGAATTGGAACATGTTCTTATAGACGCAACCCAGTTCTAAATCACAACACTTATCCACAGCGGCCAGCTATCCAGGCTCCTGCACCTTGTCTTGCTCTCCTAGCTCCATCTCCACATGGACCTCCTGCATAGCCTAATCGCCAATTCCATCAAGCACTGAGGAACATGCCTCGAGGGCAGAGAAATATGCCCTAAGGACAAAGGAATGTGCCACTAGTTAGGAAGAATGTACCCCGGCGTCAGGCTTTCACATTAACGGCCGTACAAGCCGAGGCTATCGACCAAGGTAACACTGGTAATTCACTCACATCTTTTCAATCTTTCTATAACTTTTGCATTCTTTCGTTCTTCCAAATATTTTTTTGCACTATTAATAGTTCTATCACCATCATTATCATCAATTTTTTCTTGAATCTGTTACACTTTCTTTCTATAAATTTCGAGGACAAAATTTTTATAAGGAGGGTAGAATGTAACAATCCTGAACTTTCTGTACAGAATTTTTTTCAATATACAGAAAGGAATACCTTAGCCTGAGCACAAGTTATAAATTTAATTTGCGTTAGAACAGCAAGAAAGCACTTGTAGCTCATTGGTAAACACTTGCACTGCTGTGAAATAGCCCCTGTGCTCGAATCCAATCAGCCACATATTATTTTTTTATTGATTTTCCTTTTAAACTTTTAGAATCTTAAAAGTTTGCACGTGCAAAACACGTAAAATGAAAAGTCACAAAATAAACAAACATGTGAGAAATGATATACCAATAGACTTGGATACATGGCAGAGATCCACACCCCAACCCACCGATTTGGACCGGTGAGATCATCCCAGGGGCCGGCGCCGCCGGACCCCCCGTACCTAATGCCCATTTTTTTTCTTTGCCCCAGTCTCCTGGCCTTCCCCCTTAACTCCCATTATGTTTGTTTACTCTACAATTATCCAGAAAATTAAAATCACCATTAAACCAAATTTTAATGCATTTTTAATTCTCAATTCATCACCCTAAAGCCTAATTTTCCCTATAAATACATCCCTACATTTTGGCCCTCCTCATTCAGAAATTCCATGCCAAAAATCTCTAAAAAAATTCTATGTTCAAAAGTTGTACAAGCGGAGTTTGCAAAGGTCAAAGTTCCGGCGACGTTTCGGGAAGAATCCGGCGACGAAACGACTTTCCGACGATCCCAAAATCTCCCTTACCTCTTCTCTTTAATTCTAATCTATAAGTCCCACTTTCCCTCTTCTTCTTCTATTAAAATGAATTCCAGTTTCAAAACTAGTCGGAAGCGGAGTTAATCCGACATCCGTTTCTAAATTTAACAAAAAACACCATTTATCTTAATAACAAATTGATAATCTCTTTTTATATTGTTTAGCAATCATAAAAAAACACATTAGAATAAGTTTCATATCAAAATAATATGTATTGAAACTTCTATTTCAGTTTTAGGTAAAATACCATCATGTTTACATACGACATTGCTTATTCATTTTGATCTTTTACCTTTAGAAAACTCACGAGGTAATGACCTACCTCATCACAACACACATTCTTGACATAGCACGATGACTTTTGGAACATTAATTTATGCGATAAATACGAGTTTACATTTAAATACCATAAACATTCAAAAACCGTTTTCTTTACAAGTGTATTATTTAATTCCTTGCAAATGCGCCTCTACAACCCATTTTGGAGAACCCCGATCGGGATGGTGCGGGTTATCGCACATCATCGGGCCTAGTAGAGCGAGATGCAGACCTCCTCATGGAGCATTCGATTTCGATGGAATTTTTAATGCAATTTTTAAGAAAAATGAGATTTCTACTTAATAAATAAAATTTATTATTACTATATATATATATATATATATATATATGAATATTATCAAAATACCTACTTTAAATATATTATATATATATTCCATGTTTTTCTAAATCAAAGAAATCACAAATTTCATGAAACTACCATTACAAATCAATACAATTCCAATATTACACTAAAATGCCATATACAATGAAATCTAGGTTCTATTCATTATTAAACTTCATTTTATAAAAATTATAACTATGAAAATCCTAAAGACGATAATTAAATACTTGAGCTGTATTTTGAAAATATATCAAAACTATTTTTCATAAAACCTCTCAAGTTATATTAATTTACAATAAGGACCCTAGTAAACATAGGTTTAAACGGGACCAGTTCTCTTGAGCCTCAGAGAGCCGAAGAATATGAGTGCTTGCCTATCTAAGGTAAACAAACTAAAAACGGTGTTATCAACACGGTAATTGTCTTGAAAAAAGACACAAATCCTGCCGTTCATATGCAGCAGTTACCGATAACATCAAAACTAATTCAGGACTTCAATTTGTTTTAAAGTGTCTGACTCAAACAGAGTCCCAGTATAATCTGATATCAATCAATCTATCTATCATTGAATTTGATTCAAGTATAACTCAAATTCAACATGAATCCGTTTATACCAGAATTCAATCTATATCAACATGACTCGACTGAAGCGAACCATGGATATACTATGATTACATGACTATCCATTTATATCCATTCCGTTTACATTATATCATAGTTTCGGCAAGTCGTGCATCTATTAAACAAAACAATACAAATCAATACAAAATACATTACGGGGTTTTTTAAAGGGGTAGACTGGTACGGAACATGTTAAAGGTGGCACGAGGTGGTCACTAAAATACGTAACTATACATCCATGTCGTTGTTCCGTGATTTTATCGACGGAGCCTTGTACTACGGGTTACCAAAGTCTACGGTGTAAGCTGGACTCTTCTCGTATACACTGGCATATTCTGTACCAAGCTATAAACAACTGCGTTAACATAACAATCAAACATCATAACAGTTATATTCTCCCACCTGTCTATTCTATTTCTTTCTCTCTTTGGGACTTACCGAGCGATTGTTCGCTGATGACATTTCTTCTCTTTTCTTTCTTTGGAATGTTGTCAGGAGGACCCGATTCTGAGGATTTCGAGACCAGTCAAGAGCACTTGGAGCATACCACTGAGCAGCACGACCTTTAGGCTTTACTTGTACTCACTTTACTTTCATGTTCATGTCATTGTTTAGGCATTGCTTTTCATCATTGTATTTACATTTTCAGTTGTACTTGTAAAGAAATGTTAAATAAATAAAAGTTGCTGTTCAGTTACATTTATTGTCATTTTTCTTGTGTACTTTATTATATTGCTTAGTTACGCTTAGCGTGTTTACTTCTGAGTAAATATTTAGTGGGCCTCGTCACGTCTTCTTACCGTACACTGGGAAGCGGGGGAAAGAAAAGAAAAGAAAAGAGCCAAACAAAACCCAACCCTCTTCTTTTCTTTGTTCACTGTTTGCCTCCCCATGACACAAGCCTTTCACCTCCCTTCCTCTCCTTCATTCAAACCAACCTAATCCCTTCACCTCCCCACAATTGACCCTTCTACTACTCTCATTTTCTCTGCTCTTTTCATCTCCCTTACAACCAAGGAAACCAATAAAAGCCAAGCATTCACCTTCAGACTTCACTCTCTCTCCTTCTACTTCATATCTTATTTTTTTCATTTAAATTGAAAATATATTTTAAGTTCATGCAAACCCAACATCAAAACCTTTGCCCCTTGGTCGGCCACACCCTTTCCATAGCCGAAAACCCCTAGCTCCCCTTCAAGAATTTAAAGGTTTATTTTACATAAATACCACTAAGTTATAAATGGCATCTTTCTACCTAAATATAATTTGTAACTGCACAGAAACCAAATCGTATAGAAACTTGACTTAAACCCGAACTTGATATTTTAACTTAAACTAGACACTCGAATTCTTAACATGTTTACATGAACACTTGACCTTGATATGAACTAACCTTGCAACTTGATGTATTCATAGACTCGGCCAAGACTTGTAATGTTAGGTATAAATTTTAGATACACGGGGTGTTGGGGTAGTTTAAGTATGAATCCGATGGAATCTCATGAGTCCCATTATTACAAATAACGTTGCTGTGGTACCGGACTGAAACGGTATATCATGAATTCACTAATAAGGGCCCGTGTTTCTAAACCCCTGGACGATATCCTGTTGGGTTTGGAATACTTCAATGCAAATTGAAATCCCGTTACTTTTGGGCCCATGATTCCTTACCCCTGGATGATAGCCTTGGGTTCGAGAGTACTCTTGAGATTTGGTTGATATCCACACTTGAACTCACGTTAATTATATTCTATCATGCCCCACCCCCAATACAGAGAGTATTGTTCGCTCCGGCCGAAGCCGCATGGTTTTGTCTTTCGGGGCGAACCTGACCCGACCAGGGGCCACTTCCCAGGAGGTCACCCATCCCAGAACTTCCCTGACTCGCGCACGCTTAACTATGGAGTTCTCAAGCTTCTATAGTGCCGGTTCACTTAAAAGGTGCCTCTGTATTGGAGAATGCTATCAGAGCCGGTCCCTTAATAGTAAGTCTGTGGTTCGAGGACGAACCATTATTCAAAGGTGGGGAGAATGTCGGGACCCGGTTCTTGCTCACGGAACAAAGTTCCACACGGAACAAAGTGTCGCACCAAGTGTCATGCCTAGGGGCGGGGGCCACCTCTTGAATCCGTGGGAGCCATATCTTGAATCTGTGGGACCCACTGTAGAACAATGGGGAATTTTCGGAATACATTCCGAAAGAGGGCAGATCTGTACTATAAATGGAATGATACCACTCTTCAATACAGATGCGCCTTTTAAGTGAACCGGCACTACAGGAGCTTGAGAACTCCGTAGTTAAGCGTGCTCGAGTCAGGGAAATTCTGGGATGGGTGACCTCCTGGGAAGTGGCCCTTGGTCGGGTCCGGTTCGCCCCGAAGGACAAAACTATACGGTTTCGGCTGGAGCGGACAATACTCTCTGTATTGGGGGTGGGGCATGATAGATTGTCCTCAATGCTCTGAGCCCATTCTTCAGCTTCTAAACGGCTCTCTTTCTCAGAGAAATTCTTAGCGTGCAGTACCCGGAATTACTTCACTCCGGGTGCTTCCGCTTCTGGGCAGTTAAACAAGATAGCAGTCTGCTGCTGCTGTCATTCCAGGAGGCTTCAGATTGCCTCAGACAATACCGTTTACTCGTTGATCGGAGCTACAACGGTAGGCGTAAGTAGAAGAAGCGGTGGTGTGTTGTTGAAATTGGTGCTGGTGTTGTTTGGAGAATCCATAACCTTGAAATAAAAATAGGGTTAGGATAGATTCAAAGAATATGAAATTGTAAGGTTCAAAGAATACGAAATGTAAAGAATGTTTTTAGTTACTGATTCTTATGTTGTATATTGCTTAGGACTTCATGCATAATTGACCTGCATGTCCATATGGTAGGGTGCCATGCAGCACTGAGCCCATTCTTCAACTTCTAAACGGCTCTCTTTCTCAGAGAAATTCTTAGGGTGCAGTACCCGGAATTGCTTCACTCCGGGTGCTTCCGCTTCTGGGCAGTTAAACAAGATAGCAGTCTGCTGCTGCTGTCCTTCCAGGAAGCTTCAGATTGCCTCAAACAATACCGTTTACTCGTTGATCGGAGCTACAACGGTAGGCGTAAGTAGAAGAAGCGGTGGTGTGTTGTTGAAGTTGGTGCTGGTGTTGTTTGGGGAATCCATAACCTTGAAATAAAAATAGGGTTAGGATAGATTCAAAGAATATGAAATTGTAAGGTTCAAGGAATATGAAATGTAAAGAATGTTTTTAGTTACTGATTCTTGTGTTGTATATTGCTTAGGACTTCATGCATAATTGACCTGCATGTCCATATGGTAGGGTTACATGCAGCACTGACCTGCATGGGCCGCCAACAAAACCTGTCACGCACCGCTTCCCAGTGTACGGGTAAGAAGGCGCGACGAGGCCCGCTACGTATTTACTCAGAAGTAAACACGCTAAGCGTAACTAAGCAATATAATAAAGTACACAAGAAGAGATGTAAAAAAACAGCTAATTTTATTTATTCAACATTTCTTTACAATACAACTGGAAAGTAAATACAAGTCTGGAATGCAATGCCTAAACAATGGCATGAACAGAAAAGAAAAGTGAATACAAGTAAAGTCAATGCTCAGGGTCTTCTGTGAACTGCTCTAAGTGCTTCTGGCTGGTCTCGAACTCTTCAGAGTCGAGTCCTCCTGACAAAATTCCAAAGAAAGAAGAGAAATAGGAATGTCGTCAGCGAACAATCGCTCGGTAAGTCCCAAAAGAAAAAAGAAATAGAATAGACAGGTGGGAGAATATAATTGTATAATATTTGATTGTTTATGTTAACGCAGTTGTTTGTAGCTTGGTACAGAATATGCCAGTGTATACGAAAGGAGTCCAACTTACATCGTGGACTTTGGTAACCCTTACTACAAGGCTCCGTCGATAAAACCACGGAACAACGGCATGGATGTATAGTTACGTCTTTTAGTGACCACCTCGTGCCACCTTTAACATGTTCCGTGCCAGTCTACCCCTTTAAAACCCCGTAATGTCTTTTGTATTGATTGTATTATTTTGTATTGATGTAATGAATGGTTGTATTCGACTTGCCGAAACCATGATGTTATGTAAACGGAATGGATATAAATGGATATTCATGTAATCAGAGTATATCCATGGTTCGGTTCGGTCGAGTCAAGTTGATATAGATTGTATCCGATATAAATGGATTCATGTTGAAATGAAGTTATATTGGAGTTATACTTGAATCATATTCAAGGATAGATTAGTTTCATATTATATTGAGACTCTACCTAAGTCAGACACTTTAAAACAAATTGAAGTTCTAAGTTAGTTTTGATGTTATCGGTAACTGCTGCACATGGACGACGGGATTTGTGTCTTTTTCCAAGACAATTACCGTATTGATAACACCGTTTTTAGGTTGTCTACCTTAGATAGGCAAGCACCCATATTCTCCGGCTCCCCGAGATTCAAGAGAACGGGTCCCGCTTAAACCTATATTTACTAAGGTCTTTATTGTAAATTAATATAACTTGAGTGGATTTTATGAAAAATAGTTTTGATATATTTTCAAAATACACCTCATGTATTTAATTATCGTCTTTAGGGTTTTCATAGTTGTATTTTTTATAACATGAAGTTTTCTAGTGAATAAAACCTAGATTTCAATGTATATGGTATTTTAGTGTAATAATGGAATTGTATTGATTTGTAAAGATAGCTTCATGAAATTTGTGATTCCTTTGATTTAAAAAAACATGTAATATATATATTGTATATTTAAAGTAGATATTTTGATAATATATCTATATATATATATTTAAAAAATAGAACTTATTTATTAAATAGAAATCTCTTTTTTCTTAAAATTGTAATACAAATTCCATCGAGATCGAATGCTCCTTGTGAAGGTTTGTATCTCGCTCTACTAGGCCCGAGGACGTGCGATAACCCACACCATCCCGATCGAGGTTACCCAAAATGGGTTATAGAGGCGTATTTGCAAAGAATTAAATAATACACTTTTAAAGAAAACGGTTTTTGAATGTTTATGGTATTTAAATATAAACTCGTATTTTCCCACAAAATAATATTCCACAAGTCATCGTGCTATGTCAAGAATGTGTGTTGTGATGAGGTAGGTCATTACTTCATGATTTTTCTAAAGGTAATACAAAGGTATATGATGTAATATGTCGAAATTAAAGTATGTGGTATTTAACCGTAAAAATGCGATAAAAGTTGCAATACAAATTATTTTAAGATGAAACTTATTCTGTTGTATTTATTTATGATTTCCAAACAACATACAAAATAATTGTAAATTTATTATTAAGATAAATGGTGTTTTTAGTTAAATTAGAAACGGAAGTCGGGTTAACTCCGCTTCCGACTAGTTTTGAAAATAGACTTCATTTGTTAGTGTATATGCCCTAGGGGCCATTATTGTATCATACTAGTTTGTATATTATTTAATGGAAGCTTGGAATATTCACATGTATATAACAGTCTTGCTAAATATGGTAGTATACTACTTGATTTTTCTATCTTAATATGTGAGTATACGTATTGATAGAGCTCTTAGGATCTTGCTTGACTACCAGCGTTGTGATGGCAGTCACACTAGTGGGGGCTGGGTAGTCTACAAGCACATCCTTTTTCAGGTCCCTAGTCGTAGGATTATCGAGACAGGGCATCGATACTCCGGAGGAGATAAGTGTGTACGCTTCTCATCCCAGTTGGGGAGATGGTCTGTCCCACAGCCGTCAGTACGTCGTACTGGAGATAGTATATAGGTGCTCGTTGGGTTACGGGTACACCGGACAGGACTCACAGGGAACTGTTGGTTGGTTTTATACCAGTCGTCAGTTAACAGTTCCCCGGTGACATGAGTACAGCATAGTCCGCAGACTTGACACTGCTACTTCGCCTCGAGTGTGTCCCACTGTTCTTAGATTGCTACCCTACCACGGCTCAAAGGAGTCGTGCAAACAAGTAGCAGTTGGGTGCAGTCCCGAGCACTTGGAGGCAGTAGCGGTTAAACAGGATTCGTCTCTCCCGGTATTGGGAGTTGATATCGCGCTGTGTCAGAGAGCCATTACGCAAAGTCCCTGGCCAGGGCAAGCGAGATTTATTGGTAGGTTCCAGTAGTTTCTCAAGGTGTAATGGGCTTCACTCCGACACGACTTATACCGCTATTAGGGGACTGACGCTTGCCACCCCCTAGGCCCGATAAGCGATAGTCCTAGACGAACAGACCGGACTGTACGAAGATTGTCACATCAGGCTCAGTAGGAGTTCGAATGGGTTTCCTCATCGGCCTTCTTATCGACATCTACCTGGGGACCGTTACGTACAGCTAGTGCCGCTTGCGGTCTGTGGTTAAACCCACTGCCAGCATAGTAGTCGAGTCTTTAGAGTCCCACACAGAGAGTTTCCCTGCTCCAGGCGAAACGATATAGAGGTCGTATGGTTTTACGACAAGGGTTCGGACGCATACGTGTGTTTACGCACGTACGACATTCGGACAGTTTTTACTAGCCGGCTTTGGTTTAAGCCAGATTCTAGTATCGGGTTATTGGATTTATACAGTCTAAAGTTTTTCCGTGTTTTCACGGATAGGAGGGACGTTCTCGTAATTTCGCAAGAAGCTTCTAGAAGGATGGTGACTTGGGGTTTTAGGTGGCATAAGCATTAAATGATATTAGTGACTCATTTGTGTGATTCATCCATGTCATTAATGCATCATTAAATGGTTAATGACTCATGTAGATGAATCACTCATATGAATAAATGAAGCATGATGATTAATCATTTTATTTATTTATTTTGATAAATCATTATGCTTCATATATTCATGAGAGATCATTATCTCATTCTTATTCTCATGCTCACCTTCTCTCTCCTCAAGCTCTCTCTCTTCAAACCCTAATCCTCCCCTCTCATGTGTTGAGATCAAGGATTAGAATAGACTAATCAATCCATAATCCAACTCTATATCACATAGGTTACTTAGATTAGCACTTTAAGAAACCTAGTTACCTCAAGTTAGAGGTGAAGCTTGAAGTAAAGCTCTCGGGTGGAGCGTCTACTACTTGGAGAAGGCCGAGGAGGAGGTGGAGATCGAAAAGACGAAGGACACGGTTCATTAGGTATAATCACTTTTCATAGTTGTTTAGAACTCCTATGCTTGTGTTAGTTATCGTTTAGCAACGATTCTTTCGGTTAGTCGATGTTATTGCAAAGAACAAGAACATTTTTCATATTTCCGCCTCCCCGCAAGTCATGGGGTGTAGTACATCGACTTACAGTGGTATCAGAGCCTCGCTAAACAATAATTAACTCATTAGCAAAGTCGTATGAATTTCGAACGCAAAACGAACCGAAAAAGACATCGATATCACATAGTTTCTGTCGAATTTAAAACAGGCTCTAAAAATTTTTCAGGGAGCTGCAGAATAACAAGCAGAGAAATATAAGAACACTGGAGAAAAATGGGTTTCTGAATCGGCCATACAGCCGCGGAACCGCGGCCGATCCCACCGATCCGCCGCGGATCCGCGGCCGAGTTGGGGCCGATTCAACCCAGTTTGCTCCAGTAACTCTTCTGTGATATTTTTGTATTTTCTGGAATGTTTATTTTCTGCTCAAGTCTCAGGTGCACAGAGAAGTTTTGGGAGTAGAATTTGATATGTTTGCTCGATCGAAATTATACGATGTTTGCTAATTTGATTATATCTGTGATTGTATAATGTGTTCGTAAACCTCCCCTAACTGCTAGTATGTCGGTTGGCAGGGGGTTGCATATTTTTGTAATGGTTTTTACTGTTTGTGGTTATGAACTGTATTAGACTGTTGTGATGATTAGCCGGGGTTTGAGATGGGTTGTTATATTCATTCATTCAAATGTAATTGTAATATGTTGTAATATTATTTTACGGGGCACATCCAGGTTGCGGTTGTAGCCACCGTTGTATTATTTCATTTTACTGTTTTTGCTCCTAGGATAGACCCAAGGTGGGGTGCACAAACTACCGGGTACTTTGAAGTGTTTAGTGGCCTACTCACATTGTTGAGGGAGACCGCTTCACTTCGGGTACTTGGCGGGTAGTTTGCCGTTCCCGTAGGGGTCTAGGGTGGGGTAATAGCTATTCATCACAACTGTGTAATCCGTCTTTTGTTGCAGGCTCTAAACAAATGCGGATTGCTTACAAATCCAATAATGTTCATATGAGATCTGGAATGCCTATTATTGCGTCTGACGAATGTACAATATCTATATATGATAACTATTTAGACGTCACTTATGTTTTACACCCGCGCTAGCCCAGCCCCCGCTCTGCCGTTAGTTAAGTAACCTAACGGGTGATGACGGGACCCAGTGGCGAATGCGGATGGCATAAGAGGACGTTGTATTTTCGTTGTTTTCTGCAATGATAGGTTAATGATGGGACGCATTATTATTAATGCAAAGAAAATAAACCAAAAGTTGAATCGTTGGAACAATTTAAAAGAAACCAGTCGGTTATTTTAAAACAGATGATATTTTTAATTGCGGAGCTTTAACCACTCCTTTTAAAAGCTATCAGGTTCCTTCGGTCATATCAAGTTCACTACGTTCACGGTTTTGCCAAAACCATTCGTAGCCCTCCGACATTTCATTTGGGTATTCAGTAGTATTCAAGCTATGTATTTTGACCAACGCCAAGGTATAGTGTTTGGTAGCTGCTGGGTATTCATTTGTTGCACAGATAGATGAGTTAGTTTGGGACAGTCGTATTATCATTTTGGCCAACTTCAAGGATATGTACAGATGGGTTCAAATTAACAAGATAATGATGGGTAGAACTTGACATGTGACTTATGACATTTTGACCAACGCCAAGGTCATAAGAGCATAGGGCAAAAATATATATCGGGAATTTCTAAAGAAACTGAAATTTGCAAAGAGATGCATACCATTTGGAGTTTGATGAATGTTGGTAGGATTCCTTCAACATTATCATACGATGATATTTGGATCCCGATCCTACTGTGAGTATATGCTACTCATCAGGAGATTCGTCACTTAACGATCAATGCTATAAACCAAGTAAGTGTCAAGAAAGGTGTCAGCGGGGTTACGCCCCCGGAGAAAAGAGATTATTTAATTAAGGAACTTCGCGAAAGCGTTGGAAAACCTCCCTCGAAGTACCAACACCAGCCTGGCTGAACGGTTAAGCAAGTATTGTACAGTGAGAATAGTCTTGGATAATTCTTCTTTTATGGTTTGAGAAAGGATTCGAGAAACAGTGGGAGCCATCCAGTTTAGATAAATTAAAAACCACTCTAAACTTGCATGAGCATCAAGCTAAAGTGTTTCTTCTCTCTCCTACTTGCAGCGACCCTGAAAATGACTGGACTTAAGTTACTTTTAGAGAAAAATATACTGGCAGGGCCAAACTATAAAGATTGGCTGCGGAATGTCAAAATGTCTTTGACCTATGACAAATTAGGGTACGTCCTCACCGCTAAGGCACCTGCAGTCCCAGATCCCAAATCCAGTAATGCGGATAAGGAAATCCGCAAAACCTGGGAGTATGATTGCGCGAAGGCCAAGTGCATCATGCTTGCCTCGATGAACAATGAACATCAGAGGAGGCACGAGGATATGGATGTTGATGCCATATTTCTCCATACAAAGGAACTTTATGGAAAGCAATCTCGTATAGCAAGATACGAGACCTCTAAGAACTTGTTTCGAGCGAGGTTGGCCATCGGATCATCGGTAGGAGAACATGTCCTAAAGATGATTGGCTATATAGAAGAGCTCGCAGACCTTGGGACGACTTTGGATAATGAGCTCTATACAGACCTTATTCTCCAGTCCCTTCCTTCCACCTACGCCTAGTTTATTCTGAATTTCAACATTCAAAGAAAAGAAGTTGAACTTCCGGAACTCCTTAACATGTTGAGGAGTGCAGAGGGCATCTTGCAGAAGGCAAGGGAAACACCCGCTATGTTTGTTAGCGGTGCTTCTTCTTCCAAGTCCAAAGGAAGGAAAAAGAAGGCCGCCACCAAACCTATAGGAGGTGTTAGTAAGGTGGGAGCGAAGGGAAAGAAAAAGTTTGCGGTACCAGTAGTGTCCCAGGATAAGTGTTTCCATTGTCATAGGAAAGGTCACTGGAAGAAAGATTGCAAGGCGTGGAACGCCAAGAACCAGGAACCGAAGCAAGCTGTGGCTTCGACTTCAGCTGTGTTTGTATGTCTGTCAATCAACTCTACTTCCTGGGTATTGGATACCGGATCAGGATCTCATATATGCAATTCATTACAGGCACTGAGAAACCGTAGAGTGCTGAAGGATGGTGATATGACCCTGATGGTTGCTAACGGAGCTAGCGTGGGAGCTGTGTCCGTAGGGGATTATCACCTGGGATTGACGAGTGGACACATTTTGGTTTTACATAACTGTTTTTGTGTACCCAGCTTAACGTGTAATATCATATCAGTTTCCTTGTTATCAAATAAAGGTTATGATTTCACGTTTGTAAGTGATGTTGTTAACATCCACCTTAATCATAGTTTGATTGGGTCCGGTACACTGGATAACGGTATATATGTCTTAAACCAACTCCAAATTTTCAATGTCCAAAACACACTAAAAAGAAAGTCTCCAGATTTAAACAAAGATTTCTTATGGCATTGTAGACTGGGTCACATCAATGAGAGAAGGTTGACTAAGTTACATAGAGAAGGATATTTGGACTCGTTCGAATATTAAACTTATGCCACTTGTCAATCATGTCTCAAAGGAAAGATGATAAAGACTCCATTCACTAGACATGGAGTAAGATCGAGCGAGCTCTTAGGACTCATACACAGCGATATATGTGGTCCATTGTCTACACATGCAAGAAGTGGTTTTTCCTATTTCATTACTTTTACGGATGATTACTCAAGGTACGGATTCATTTATCTGATGAAACATAAATCCGAGGCTTTTGAGAAATTCCAAGAGTATAAGAATGAAGTAGAAAACCAAACTGGCAAAAGTATCAAGACACTAAGATCTGATCGAGGTGGTGAATACTTAAGTGCCGAGTTCCTAGGTTACCTAAAAGAGAAAGGAATTCTCTCTCAGCTTACTCCTCCATACACTCCACAGCATAACGGTGTATCAGAGAGACGGAATCGAACCCTATTAGATATGGTACGTTCCATGATGAGTAATGCTGAGTTACCGCGATCTTTCTGGGATTATGCGCTAGAATCAGCGGCATATCTTTTGAACATGGTTCCTACCAAGACTGTGCCTACCACACCATATCAGATGTGGAGTGGGAAGAAACCCTATCTTCAGTATCTGAAGATATGGGGATGTCCAGCTTTTGTTAAAAAGCAGCATGCGGACAAGCTCGAGGCACGATCAGTACAGTGTAAGTTTGTGGGATATCCAAAGAACTCCAAGGGGTATCTATTCTATTACGCAGAGGAACAAAAGGTTTTTGTTTCTCGTAATGCCTATTTTCTAGAATATCAGTTTTTAGAAAAGGAAATAAGTGGGAGCGAAATAGAACTGGAAGAAATTCCAGAACCACAAACTACTACTGAAAGTTTGGTAGAACCAGTAGTTCAAGAAGAACAGGACATTCCCGCACCCCTCCGCAGGAGTAGTAGGCCGTCTCATCCGCCTGAGAGATACTACGGTTTTCTCATAGATGGGGATAGAGAGGATTGCATCATTGATGATGATGAACCTACTAGCTTCCAGCAGGCTATCCAGAGCGGCAACTCGGTACGATGGCTAGATGCAATGCGGACCGAAATGGAGTCCATGTACACCAACAAAGTATGGACTTTGGACTTTGCTCCAGATGGGGTAAAACCCATAGGATGCAAATGGATCTTCAAGAAAAAGATTGGTGTAGATGGACAGGTGGAAACCTATAAGGCTAGACTTGTTGTAAAGGGTTTTCGTCAAAGACCTGGTTTGGACTATGACGAAACTTTTTCTCCAGTGGCTATGCTCAAATCCATTCGGGTCCTTCTTGCTATTGCTGCCTTCCATGATTATGAAATCTTGCAGATGGACGTAAAGACGGCTTTTCTGAATGGTAATTTAGAAGAGTACGTCTATATGGATCAGCCAGAGGGTTTTAATCAGAGTGGAAGCAGCGGGAAAGTATGCAAGTTGCTTAAGTCCATTTATGGACTAAAGCAGGCATCGCGGAGTTGGAACATCTGTTTTGATGAAACGGTCAAAGAATATGACTTTATCAAAAATCCAGATGAACCATGCATATATAGTAAAGTTGTACCAAGAACTGTCGTATTCCTCATCTTGTACGTGGATGACATTCTATTGATAGGAAATGACATTCCTATGCTACAATCTGTCAAAGGATTCTTGTCACACAGGTTCTCCATGAAAGACCTGGGTGATGCCTCTTACATTCTGGGGATCCAGATCTATCGTGATAGATCCAAGAGGATGTTGGGACTTTCGCAGTCCAGGTATATCAACACTATACTGAAAAGATTCAGTATGGAAGATTCTAAGCGCGGTAATCTACCGGCTTGTCACGGAATCGCCCTCTCCAAAGAGATGTCTCCCAAGACTGATTTGGAAAGGGAACGCATGTCTATTATACCCTATGCTTCTGCGGTAGGCTCTATAATGTATGCGATGTTGTGCACCAGACCAGATATAGCTTACGCACTGAGCGTGGTAAGCCGGTATCAGTCAGACCCAGGGGAGAAGCACTGGATAGCAGTAAAGAACATTCTCAAGTACCTAAGAAAGGCTAAGGAAATGTTCTTGGTTTACGGCGGAAAAGACCTCAAGATGGAGGCCTTTGCTGATTCCGGCTTCCAGAGTGATAAGGACGATTTCAAGTCCATGTCAGGTTATGTCTTTACCCTCAATGGAGGGCCGGTGTGCTGGAAGAGTTCCAAGCAGGACACTGTTGCTGACTCGACGATGGAAGCGGAGTATATTGCTGCTTGCGATGCCGTAAAAGAAGCGGTCTGGATGAAGAAGTTCCTAACAGAACTTCAGGTGGTTCCTAACATTGTTGATCCAATACCTCTGTATTGCGACAACAACGGAGCTATAGCTTTAGCGAAGGAACCAAGGTCCCATCAGAAGTCCAGACACATCTTAAGGCGGTATCACCTGATCAGGGAGATCATTGATCGTCGGGAGATCGAGGTTCGGAGAGTTGCTACTGAAGAGAACATTGCTGATCCATTCACTAAAGCCCTACCTCAGATTCATTTCGAGAGGCTACTCGAGATCACCGGTCTTCGATATGCCAGTACATGGCCCTAGTGCAAGTGGGAGATTGTTAGTGTATATGCCCTAGGGGCCATTATTGTATCATACTAGTTTGTATATTACTTAATGGAAGCTTGGGATATTCACATGTATATAACAGTCTTGCTAAACATGGTAGTATGCTACTTGGTTTTTCTATCTTAATATGTGAGTATACGTATTGATAGAGCTCTTAGGATCTTGCTTGACTATCAGCGTTGTGATGGCAGTCACACTAGTGGGGGCTGGGTAGTCTATAAGCACATCCTTTTTCAGATCCCTAGTCGTAGGATTATCGAGACAGGGCATCGATACTCCGGAGTAGACTAGTGTGTACGCTTCTCATCCCAGTTGGGGAGATGGTCTATCCCACAGCCGTCAGTACGTCGTACTGGAGATAGTATACAGGTGCTCATTGGGTTACGGGTACACCGGACAGGACTCGCAGGGAACTGTTGGTTGGTTTTATACCAGTCGTCAGTTAACAGTTCCCCGGTGACATGAGTACAGCACAGTCTGCAGACTTGACACTGCTACTTCGCCTCGAGTGTGTCCCACTGTTCTTAGATTGCTACCCTACCACGGCTCAAAGGAGTCGTGCAAACAGGTAGCAGTTGGGTGCAGTCCCGAGCACTTAGAGGCAGTGGCGGTTAGCAGGATTCATCTCTCCCGATATTGGGAGTTGATATCGCGCTGTGTCAGAGAGCCATTACGCAAAGTCCCTGGCCAGGGCAAGCGAGATTTACTGGTAAGTTCCAGTAGTTTCTCAAGGTGTAATGGGCTTCACTCCGACACGACTTATACCGCTATTAGGGGACTGACGCTTGCCGCCCCCTATGCCCGATATGCGATAGTCCTAGACGAACAGACCGGACTGTACGAAGATTGTCACATCATGCTCAGTAGGAGTTCGGATGGGTTTCCTCATCGGCCTTCTTATCGACATCTACCTGGGGACCGTTATGTACAGCTAGTGCCGCTTGCGGTCTGTGGTTAAACCCACTGCCAGCGTAGTAGTCGAGTCTTTAGAGTCCCACACAGAGAGTTTCGCTACTCCAGGCGAAACGATATAGAGGTCGTATGGTTTTACGACAAGGGTTCGGACGTATACGTGTGTTTACGCACGTACGACATTCGGACAGTTTTTACTAGCCGGCTTTGGTTTAAGCCAGATTTTAGTATCGGGTTATTGGATTTATACAGTCTAAAGTTTTTCTGTGTTTTCATGGATAGGAGGGGCGTTCTCGTAATTTCGCAAGAAGCTTCTAGAAGGATGGTGACTTGGGGGTTTAGGTGGCATAAGCATTAAATGATATTAGTGACTCATTTGTGTGATTCATCCATGTCATTAATGCATCATTAAATGATTAATGACTCATGTAGATGAATCACTCATATGAATAAATGAAGCATGATGATTAATCATTTTATTTATTTATTTTGATAAATCATTATGCTTCATATATTCATGAGAGATCATTATCTCATTCTCATTCTCATGCTCACCTTCTCTCTCCTCAAGCTCTCTCTCTTCAAACCCTAATCCTCCCCTCTCATGTATTGAGATCAAGTATTAGAATAGACTAATCAATCCATAATCCAACTCTATATCACCTAGGTTACTTAGATTAGCACTTTAAGAAACCTAGTTACCTCAAGTTAGAGGTGAAGCTTGAAGTAAAGCTCTCGGGTGGATCGTCTACTACTTGGAGAAGGCCGAGGAGGAGGTGGAGATCGAAAAGACGAGGGACACGGTTCATTAGGTATAATCACTTTTCATAGTAGTTTAGAACTACTATGTTTTTGGTAGTTATCGTTTAGCAACGATTCTTTGGGTTAGTCGATGTTATTGCAAAGAACAAGATCGTTTTTCATATTTCCGTCTCTCCGTAAGTCGTGGGGTGTAGTACATCGACTTACATCATTTTAATAGGAGAAGAAGAGGGAAAGTCGGACTTACTAATTAGAAAGAAAAAGGAGTGGTAGAGGAAGCTATTGGAATCATCGGGGAGTCGTTTCCTCGCCGGATTCTTCTCGAAACGTCGCTGGAAGTTCTACCTTTGTTAACTCCACTTGTACAACTTTTTGGACTTAGAATTATTAGAGAGTTTTGGCACTAGATTTCTGAATGATGAGGGGTAAAATGTAGTGTGGTATTTATGGGGAAAATTAGGGTTTAGGGTAATGAATTGAGAATTAAAAATGTGCATTAAAAAGGATTTAAGAGATGAATTATCACTCTGTGGAAAATTGCAGAGTAAACAAATAACATGGGTGTAGTGGGGTAAGCCAAAGGGTGCTAGGGTGAAATTTTGGGAGCTTTTGCAATGGGGGCGCCCGGCGGTGCCAGCCCCATTGCCAATCTCACCGGCCAATAGGTAGGATCGGGGTATGGGATGCTTGCCACGTGTCCTCTGCTGTATAAATAACAATTTTCACATGTTTGTTTTTATTGTGACTTTTCATTTTACGTGAAATGCACGTGCAAACTTTTGAGCTTCTAAAAGTTTAAAAGAAAAATCAATAAAAATAATATGTGGCTGGAGGATTTGAACACAGGGGCTACGTCACAGCAGTGCAAGGCTTTACCAATGAGCTATAAGTACTTTATTGCTATTCTAAAGTAAATTAAATTTATAACTTGTGCTCAGACTAAGGTATTCCTTTCTATACTTTACAAAAATTTTGTACATAAAGTTTAGGGTTGTTACAGTGTCTATTTGATGTTTCCCTGGTACGGAGTGTCGCTGGTCGACGTATCCCAGAGGCGGATCGTCTATTTGACGTTTCCCAGTATGGAGTGTCTATTTGACGTTTCCCCGGCATGGAGTATCGCTGGTTGACGTATCCTCAGCACGGAGTGCCGTTGGTCGACTTATCCCCGAGGCGGAGTGTCTGTTTGACGTTTCCTCGACACGGAGTGTCGCCGGTTGACGTGTTCCCAAGAGGGAGTGTCTGTTTGAAGTTTCCCCAGCACGGAATGTCTCTGGTTGACGTGTCCCCGAGGCGGAGTGTCTGTTGGTGACATGTCCCCGAGGCGGAGTATCTGTTTGAAGTTTCCCCGGCATGGAGTGTCACTGGTTGACGTGTCCTCGGCATGTAGTGTCGCTGGTTGACGTGTCCCCGGCATGGAGTGTCGCCGGTCGACGTATCCCCGAGGCGGAGTGTTTGTTTGACATTTCCCTGGCACAGAGAGTTGCTGGTTGACGTGTCCTCAGCACAGAGTATCGCTGGTCGACTTATCCCCAAGGCGGAGTATCTGTTTGATTTTTAACCAGCACAGAGTGTCGTTGGTTGATGTGTCCCCGGCACAGAGTGTCGCTGGTCGACGTTTCCCCGGCACGGAGTGTCGATGGTTAACTTATCCCCAAGGTGGAGCATAATTCCGACAGGGAGGTCGTTGGTTGACTTAATTCCGAGACGGAGCATAATTCTGACGGGGAGGTCGTTGGTTGACTTGATTCCGAGTTGAAGCATAATTCCGACGGGGAGGTCGTTGGTTGATTTGATTCCGAGTCGAAGCATAATTCCGATGGGAAGGTCATTGGTTGTCTTGCTTATTTGATATGATTTGGGTTGATATCAGCATCGCTACACTGGAATATGGTACCAGGAGCGAGTCATCATTTGCCATGAGAGGATTTGGGAATTTTGGTTTGGCATTAGCACCGCTACACTGGAATATGGTACCAGGAGCGAATCATCATTTGCCGTGAGGGGATTTCCTTCGTTCCCAGTTTAACGACTTAGGGGTCATCTGTTCCCCGTTTAACGACTTAGAGGTCATCTGTTCCCAGTTTAAAGATTTAAGGATCTACTGGATCAGAAGTTTGGAATTTTGGGGTTGGGGTCGGCATTAGCGTTGCTAACACTGGAGCACAGGTACCAGGAGCAATTCATCATTTGCCTTTGCCTGTTGGGGAGCGATGGCTTAGGAGACAGGTTTAGGTCCCTATCACTTAAGACTTTTCAATTTTATGAGCCATAAAGGTCCAATAAAAGCATTTTCTCCCTTCGAGTCGAAAGGATCTCGTAGGTGTACTATCTCCTTAGGAGTCGGGAGAACTCCCAAGTGTGTTTTTCCTTTGTGAGTCGTAAGAATCCCATGAAGGTGTTTTCTTACGAGTTGTGAGGATCCCGTAAGTTTTTTCTCCTCATGTATCGTGAGGACACATGAGTGGGTCTTCCCAAATGGAGTGTAATTCCAAGGGCGGAGACTGGCCGCATGACTGGTGATTGCGGTAGGGCATGAGTGTGATGAGAATTATTTGAGTCCGTGGATTGTATACGGTAGTCAACCTGGGGACCAACCATAGGGCTGAGGGAAATTGGGTTTTGGTTGGCGTCTGCATTGCTGCACTGAAATATGGTACCAGGAGCGACTCATCATTCGCCATTGGGAATTTAGGGATTTAGATTTTGGTTGGTGTCTGGATTGCTGCACTGGAATATGGTACCAGAAGCGACTCATCATTCGCCGTTGGGATATTCAGGGATTTGAAATTTTGTTGGCATCTGCATTGCTACACTGGAATATGGCACCAGGAGCGACTTATCATTCTCCGTCTGGGGATTTGGATTTTGGTTGGCGTCTGCATCGTTGCACTGGAATATGGTACCAGGAACGACTCATCATTCGCTATTTGGGGATTTAGGGATTTGAAATTTTGTCGGCGTCTGCATTGCTGCACTGGAATATGGTACCAGGAGCGACTCATCATTCGCCATCTGGAGATTTGAATTTTGGTTGGCGTCTGCATCGCTGCACTGGAATATGGTACCCGGAGTGACTCATCATTCGCCATTTTTTACTGCGATTGCTCTATAGTTTCAGCTTTTCTTATCGCAAAGTTCGTGATTGCCCTATCATTTCGGCTATTTATTCACGGTTGCCCCATCATTTCGGCTTTATTTTCATCTTTATTTTACTCGCTGATTTTTATTGCGAGTTGCCCCATCATTTTGGCTTTTTTTTACATCCCCAGTTTAACGAATTAGGGGTCGAATGTTTCCAGTTTAACGACGTGGTGGTCCTATTCGCTTCACTTAGCCTTTTTAGTTCTGGTAGCCGCAGGCCATTCTTCAGAGCATCTTTGAATATTTTGGGAACCTTGTCTCTTCTGAAAGAGTAGATCTTATTTCTCCTTTCCTCCAAAGTTGGTTCTCGAGATTTGTTAATCTTTGCTCCGCCCGCTCTCTGCTTATTTAGAGAATCAATGCTATTGGAACTTTCGCTTTTCCGGTCGTCGTCTCTTCGATATCTCGATCTGTTTGTGAACTGGAGATCTTGAGTGGCCTCGGGTTTTGAGCATTCCAACATTTGAACCTTCTTGGTCAGCTCTTGGAATGTTTTGAGGCCTGTGGTGCAAAGGAAAGGTTTCATCCAGTCATTCAAATTTTCTATTAGAAGACTGACGGATTGGTCTTGCTCCAACGGCGGTTCACATTTGACAGAGAGATTGCACCATCGGACTATAAAATCCATGTTGCTTTCGTTATTCTTTGGCTCGGTCCTTATGAGGTTGGCAATGGTGATTTTATCACTGATGCTCATGAACCTTTGCTTGAACATTGATTCTATTTGAGAGAACGTCGTGATCGAGTCATCCAGTATGCTTGCATACCAATCGAAAGCAATATCGGTCAAGCTATTGACAAACTGATAGAGAAGGAGTGCATCATTTCCCCCAGTATTCCCACATGATGCTTTAAATTGGGCAATGTGCCGGTTCGCATTTCCTGTCCTATCGAACCTTTCAAATTTGGTGACGACATAGCCAGTGGGAAACTCCACAAGATCATACCAAGCAGGATATGGTCTCCCGCTACTGCTGACAACTTTTTGCTCTCCGGCTTCGGCTACCAATGTTTTGACTTTATTGGCGACCAAATCCATGATTTGATCTTGGTTAGCGGGTTGCTGTCATCGGTAGTCCAGATATTTCCCGAGATAGGCTGCGGCCCACTTTCATGCGGCTCGCCCACATTTGGATTTGAGGGAATAGGCGTCGGCTTCCTCGGGTCACCGTTTCCCGGTTTATGAATAGAGCCCTGTGCTTGAATGTGCGGCTGAGAGTCAAGTTGGACCGTAAGATGTAAGAAGACGTTTTTCAAGTCATCAATCTTTGAGTAGAGCTTGGCCATCTCCTTGTCTTTGTTTCTGAGCTGCTTCTGGAGCTCTTGGAGAAGTTGCTGCTCTGCGGTCTTAGGACGGAAGTTTGGCTCCTCTTCGCTTTCCGAACCCGACTCCTCATGAACCGAGCGATCTTTCTGCTTATCAGCCTCACTGGAAGGGTCTTCATTACCTTCCAGAGGAGGCTCGTCTTGGAAAGTGGCAGCCACATTCACACCAGATTGGATTTGAGATGTGATGGCCCCATCCTTGCTCTTGCTGCGCGTGTCCACCATATAGATAGTGTAGACCACATATCCAGCCATCTTTTTATCTTTGGCGGTTGATTTTTTGGACCATCGTCACGACCCTTCCTCTTCTGGAAAGTACATGTGGCTGAAGACGATTGGTCTGACTGGGTCCTTGGGCGGCGCTGTCCGGATCGCAACTTTCTTGACTCTTGAGGTCATGGCATTCTTCTAGACCAATTTTAGTGGTTCAAAAGAGTTAGCAAGCTTTACAGCCGATTCAGCTGTTGTTGCGGGGTAACCCTGCTCTTGGAACCTCATGAAGTTCAGCTTAGCAAGAGCTCTAGCCCTTTTGTTGGCTCTGTATCTGAGCCTTTTCTGTCTTAGATTCTCAATTTAAGGGCTTGGCGGGCATTCGTTATCTAGGAAGCCATCATGAGTCGATTGACAGGGAGCTTAGGGAAGACACCCGATCGAATAGTTATTAGGGGCACCGCTGGAGCTTGCTCGAGATACCTTGTTGCTTTGTTGGTGTTGATGGCCTTGCCCCCAGCTGGGGACAAGGAAAGTCGTTCAAATACCGACTTGCGTTTGGGTAGTGGTGCCCTCGAGGTCACCACATTTGGCATCCTGCCTTTCGAGGCCGATCTGTCTGTTACCAGGGCTTGAAGAGCTGGGATGGTGTTCGCTGGCATGAACAGAATAGAGCCAAATGGTAGCAGCGGCTCCTCCTACTGTTGCCCGAGACTTGCCTGGAGGACCGTCCTGGCGTCCATCTTCATCGTGTAGGAGACGGGAGCCGTGTTGAGAGCTGAGCTTGTCCTTGGAGACATTTTTGCTGCGTCCGAAAATTGCAATTGAAAACCGTTAACTTGAACAAAGAAGCATAATTTCAGTACAGGCAATCGATATATATGCTGATTGAGTTCGCATGAACATTTAATCCGAAGTATGGGAGGAAAGATAGGTCCCACCAGACATGCCAGAATCTGTAGGGTGTTTTTCGTCACCCCATTGAGATGGGAAATACGCGCCGCTTGTCAGGCATATACAGATACCCCCTGTCTGGGGTAGGCTGGGGTTTATTGATTGTGGGGATCCGAATCACCGGCAGCCGCGGACTAAACTGCCGTTAATTTCCCCTCGCTTTTGGAGCGAGAGAACCTTCGATTGACGGGTCAAATTGGTCATGTGAACTCAATGTGCAGTATGCATGTGTTGTGTTCTGAGGGGTCTTGGGTATATCGGGGTTTCGCAGAGTTTACGGGGGCTAGCAGCCCCTTAAGGGGTATGGGGCAGCGCCCCGTTAGAAATTTTTTCTAACGGGGGAAACTGTTGTGGAGTATGTATATAAAAAAAGGGGAAATGGTGTCCAAAGGACGCGTGGCTTGGCGCGCGGGCGTGGGCGCCAGCGCTTCACGTGCCTGGCGCGCGGCCCCAGCAGGAAAAAGGGGCTTAGCCCCTATACTGGGAGTTGTACTCCCAATTGACTTTTGGAGTTAAACTCCTAAAAACGGACAAAGGGGCTTAACCCTTGCACTGGGAGTTGTACTCCCAATTAACTTTTGGAGTTGAACTCCTAAAAAGAAAGACTTTTTTTTCCTCGGAGTTAAACTCCCAAGAGATTTTCGGAGATGATGAAAGGGGACCCCTTTCATCTCCCTTGAGCCTTAGATCTTCTCTTGAGCCTTAGATCTTCCCAAAGTGTGGTTTTTGAAGATGGGTCTCCTTCTTCCTCCTCTCTGTTGGCTGGATTTTGGAGAAAAGGGGGCGAGACTTAAAAATCTCCCCTTTTAGAGATTTGATGGGAGATCTAAGTTCCCCTTCAAGGGTTTTATGGTGAAAAACTATTTATTTTTGGGAAAGAAAGAGTTGAACTCTTAATTTAATTCAGAAAAGAAGAGAAGCTTTAAAACCATGAGAAAGGAGGAGGTACAAAAACCCTAGATTTTGTGGGGAATCAATTATTGTTTTTCAATTCATCATCATGTTGCCTTATATAGGCTTACAAGTTTACACATAGCTCCTTGGGCTTTACAAAATGGTATTTTGCCCATCCCATACCTCTTGTGCTCCTTTCTTTCACACATGAACCATGGGCTTTACAAAAATTTAGGCTTTACGCCCATTTTTCTTACATTCATGCATGAAAATAATATCAAACTTATTTATTACATAATTTTCTCCTTGGCATGGGGGAGGCCAGCCGCTTCATGTTCGGGCTTGACTTGGGCATGGGCCCACTTGGCCTGGGCTTGGGTTCGTTTGGCTTGGGGTTGACTTTGATTTTGACTTGGTCAACCGGGATGTAATTTTTAACCCCAACAGAACTGTTGAGTTACAAGTCAGGTTTCATTATTGATTTCTCCTTACCCCCAAGGTTTTGTGTTTATGTCAGGTATTGACGATATAAATCTAATGCCAACATAGGATCAATCAGGTACAAGTTCTGTCTATATAGACAACAAGTCACGTCCGTCAGGATAACAAGTCAGGATTATCGGCATTAGTATTGAGATCCAAGTAACAAGTCTAGTAGGGTGTCGTGAACATATCATGCAATGTATATTGACCAGAATAGACACCAAATGTAAAACTATAACCAATATCGAAACACTGTAATCAAAAATAATGCCAGGATGTATATGTATCTATCTGTAATAACCGTTTCATATTCATTACCATGTATATTGCAATCTAGAT